>VXBJ01005738.1:645745-761602 GCA_013400055.1 Nycticryphes semicollaris | reverse complement strand
CGCCATCACATAGATGCTGCATTTTTATTCCATTGTTATTATTTCTCTCCTATGCTTATTTGGAATTATGAAGCAATTGATGAATTGTTTAGGTCTGATCAGGTGTTTTTGGTTTGCCTTAATACTTCTTGTCTTATGTAGTAGAGAAAATCAAGAGCAAGTCTATATTTGCAGATCCTGGGAGTGGTTTAAAACTGTGTCACTTTTTTAAAAAGCAAAAGCTGGAGAAGTTCAGTCAGTTATTCTAACTAAATTCTAACACAGAAACAGCGAACAGAAGTATTTCAAAAGGATAACAATTTATGGGTGGGGAGGTCCAGTAAATTTAATATTCAATATTGAAATGAAGACAGACAAGAGGATTACAAGGCGTGAATAAGGGTTGTTTGTAAAGTAACAAGGGAAAATGAAACCTTCCTCCTGTTGTGCAAATATTTACATTTCTTTGTTTCTGTTTAGATATCTTTTTTTTCTAAGGTGGTTATAAACATATCCCTTCATTTCAGACAGGCACAGGCAGTTGCCTACTGTCATTCCTGTCTGGCCTACATTATTGGTAGTGTAGAACCAGTTCTTTATTGGTTTTATCAAGGTCTTTAGTCTGAACTCTTTGATTGCAGACAAATCGCAGGAGCTTCGGTCTCTTCCTGTAAGGTTCCACAGCATGGCTTCTTAACAGTCACAGTTCTCCTGCCGGATAGTAAATTGTTAGACCTCACTTACAGAAAGGCTGTGATGAACAATAACCAAATGTCAAAATTAGATAGCTACCCTTTCATTGCTTGTAGTACTGTATTTTTCTAGTGCCATAATTAATATTCAACATTTCTGGAAAAAACATCTCCCAGAAGGTAAAGCATTTTTCCATATTCAGTTGCCCTGAACTACACGTACAATGAGTACAAAGAACTGAACTCTGATACATATAGATATAGTTACAGAAACTATTTTTCCTGTTATTGAAAAAATATTAACACAGTTTGTTGCATTACCAGATGGAAAAGTGTTCACTATGCTTACTTAATGTAATATTAGCTCTGAATCCATTACCATTAAGCAATAAGTATCTTACTTATCTAATATAGTTTTATTTAAATTTGAAAAATTTCAATGTTAGTTTGTTACTTCTTAATTGTTAATATGGTAATTGCTGTGAATTTCAAATACTGAAGACCACTGGAGGAGTCATCATTGAAATGAAATAAATTATGGACATTAGAGGGTCCTTGAACAGTCATCATTCTTCACTGTATTGATAAGTATTATAATTAGAATGAAATAACAACATTAGGAAATGCAAATACAAATTTCACTGATTTGAAATTACCGTTTTTATGTATGCTTTCCTCCACTGAGAAAAGGAAAGCAATTAATGTTTGTATAGCCCTCAGCATTGCTTAATTATCCCTCTATCTTTCCAGATAGGGTAGTGTTTCCAGAATGAAAAACAGATCTTTACTCACCACTGTTATTAAAAGATAGAAGTAAATTTTGGAAACTCTTTCCTTTTGCACTGTTTCCTAAGGATATTTAATGCTTTGCTAATCAGCATTGTCAATGGGAAATTCTCAAAACAGCATCAATTATAATTAAAAGAAATTGAAAGAATTAAAAGAACCAAAAGAATATCTGTAGAACAAAATAAAAGATTATTTAATAATTTCAGATTTATACATCTTACAAATTTTTCTGAGAAAGGGTCTTCATATCAGTTACAGAAAATACCTGACATTCTTTTCAAAACCTGGCTCCTCTCACACAGAGAGAAAGCATCTGGTTGAAAAGAATTTAGGAAATACCTGAAAATAATTGTTCTGCCCATCTCCTTAGGAAGTTCCCACAAAGGCCTAAACTGCTCCATTCTAAAATAATTTAGTAAAAGAAAAGTCTGACCTTTTAGCAAAGAAGTTAGTGCCACAGGCTACAGATCACAAGGACTGCTTCAACATTCACTAAGCAAATAAGAGAATAACAGGAGAGAGGGAGGTTAAAAAAAATAATTTAATCTGTGGACTCTCATGAAAGGCCATCTGCTTTGAAAATAACTTGCTGTCTCTCACCAAACAACGGGTAAACTAATGAGCATGTGGTTAATGTATTTCAAACCAAATATAGTAACAATAACATTTTTAAAAGAAAGAGGCATAAGACTTTCTTCAAAACTATTTTAATTCCTGTTCCAAACTGCTTTCTGTACTGGCCTGAACTCCCAGAGTTACATTAGTGTAAAAAAGACCTTCAGGTTCTCTTTTTCTCTGTGAACCTACTGAAAATTTTAAGATCTCCTTTTTTATTTCTTTGTGAGAGTTGATAAAAAAAAAAATTGTATTTTTACCCCTCTGGTATAGAAGGAAATGAAAACCGAGATACAGATCTTAAGAAAGTTAACTTTCTGGAATCAGAAAGTACAGTGTGACAAATTCCTTTATAAAGAGCTTTCTCACTTCCAAAAGTGCTCATGAGGCACAAGTTTGTAAATTTTTCATTTATTCACTTGCATAAATACATCAAGGACACTCCTTGTGGAAACGTTATTTCAACTCTGTTTCTCTCTCTCTTCTCCATCTTGCTGATGGGGCAAGCCTTGACCCAAAAGAACATGATAAATAGAGATGGAAAAGAGATGGGTATTTTATGCTATTTAGATAGAGCTCCCAAAAGGAACTGTAAGTCTTACAAAGATTTGTGATTATTTGCATGTCTTCTAGAAATTGGTCCTTTAGCTCTGAGAATAAAAAGAGGTAAGTTCAACTGATGTCAACTAAATGTTTCTAAGTTATACCTGCATAAAATATAAGCCATTGAGAAGATTTCAGTAGATGCAGCTCTCTCTGGAAAGCTAGGAGTAAGAAGGAATTTATTCCTCATGTATGTAGAGATGCCGGTACCTATGCTCAGGATCACTAAAAGTATCTAATATATTTATAAGAGTTGGCTGTGAAAACAATAGTAATTGTCTGTCAAAATTTCCTGCAAATCTCAATCATGGTACTCAGAAAAAAGAATAAATATCAGAAAATATATCTTAATTGCTAAAAGACCAAGTCATTAAAAAAGAGCTCTTCTGGTTAGAAAATGCTTTGATGTTTAGCATTACTTGTGTTCTCTAATAGTGTTTAGTAGAAATTACAACCAACGGTTAGTGTCATCCTACCCCTAGGAAACTTCAAAATACTCTTCACTTTTTAAACTATTGACTGCATGATTTCATTTATTACAAATTCTTTCAACTTATTTATTTAGGTAATTGTCCACTGCCCCCAAGGACTTTTAGCAGGAGAAGGCCACTGATGTGCAGGCAGTGATTTTCATCTTGTATAGCTGCTTAGTGATGCTTAAATATGCATTGCACTACCAGTCTCTCAACAACACGTGGCAAGAACCATGAAACCTTATTCTACTTGTAATTTAGTTTGCCAGTTCCTTCTGCAGCTTGAAGATTCTCCAGACATTTCTTTAACATCTTGAAGTTTTGCTTTAATTTTGATTTTAAAAAATTCCAAACAAATTAATCAATTTCTGTACTTTTATGGTTTTGTAAGGACCAGACTGTCTTGGCATACATAATGTTTTAAAGGCAATTCTTGTTTTATATTTACATTGTTTATCTTATATCAGGCCCATTGTGAGATGTCTTGCTTTTTTTTCCCTGTATGCTTCAAGAGAAACAGACTGGCCTGATTTATTTCTTAAAGCTATTCTTGTTTCATACCAATATTCTTGATCTTTGATCAGACTCAGTATGAGATGTGTTTCTTTTCTGGTTCTTGTACTAATATCCATCTCTGCAATAGACCATTTCCCATCTGCACTGGTAAGGTTTTGTCAAACAAGCCAACAGGAGGCTTCAGTAGCTGCAGGCACTCTCATCTCATCCTGTCTTTCTCCATTTTTCTTTAGGAAGCAGGAGCAAATTCTCTAAAAATGCACAAACGCCTTTTAAATTTGAGACTATCACCAAAGGCTAACAGAAAGAAAAATCTCAAAAAAAGAAATTATCTATTCCCCGTTTAGATAGAAGACCAAAATTATAAATCATTGAAGTCTAGAAAGTAAGAAATAAATTGGAATGCAGTCAGCTGTCAGAATTAATGATAGTTCCAAGTTTTTTCTCTTGTATAAACATAAATGTTTTGGACCATCTAGAATAGTAGCTTTGTTCTAGTAACTCTAGGGAGTAGCTCATTAAAATAATGCAGTTGCCATTATCCTTAACATCTTAGACGATGTTTTATCTAGATGATAAAGCACCGAAAGCTCCCTGGTTGTCTTTAAAACACTGCTCTCCATAAACATTCTGTGTCACTTTGGTTCATACTGAGTGTGGCTCATTTCAGTCATTTGTCAGGTGCCTTTTTCAGTGAGGTGGATACCTTGGATGCTAGTTTCTATTGCAACGTACAGGGAGCTACAGATAAATTACTTGTACTTGTTGAACAGCTGATTGTTGGACTGTTGGGTTGTTTTCTGTGCTATATTAATAACATTCACTTGATCCCGGTATCTTACTTCTAGAATCACCTTGAATGTCGCTTGAAATCAGTGGCAGATGCTTTAATATTCCTGAGAATGCTACTATTAAGACATGACAAATAAATACCACCAGATTGTTTTCCTGCCAGTCAGCTAAATTTGAATATGCTTGGGCATTATCAGGTGATTCCTGTGGGTGGTTCTTGTGGAATCATTTCCTATTTTTGTTGTTGTCATTGATTCTCTTATTTTATCTAGTATAGAAGTTAAAAGTCAAAGTAGAAAGTTACTTATATTCTAAGTAGGCTGAACTCCCTTTCCCCAATGCTCTCTACAGTGTGCTAGATATGTGTGGTCCCTTTAGAAAAGGTATTAATAAAGGCTATACACAGTAGCCATAATGGCTTAGAGGTTTTCTAGAAAAACATTTGACTGTTTATCTTATACTTCTGAAGCTGCTGATATTCCTGTCAATCCTATCCAGAATGATCCCTAAACCTGACCAAACTCAGTGCCATAGTAAAGCTCTTTATCTCTAACAGCACACGCCATATAGAATAAATTGCATGAAGAGGAAATACTTAATTACAATAAAGTGGTATGCAGAGTCCATTGAGGCATCATGTTATTAAGTCAGTCCAGTTTTCTCTGTACTGAAAAATAAGAGGGAAAAACATTGGTAGGTGGTTGATCTGCATCAGAAAACAGTGTTATGAATTCAGAGAGAAATAATCAGATGAGTTAGAAAACTGTTGATTTAACAGTAGTAAATATGGAGGAAGTTCCTGGGAATAATTGGTTGTTATAATTTTTATCTGTTGATACTTATCAATTTCATATTGTTACAGAAGCAATCCTTTTTGAATCCTTTTAGCAATTTTAAATGTCTATAAAAATCCCACAACTCAGCAACAAAGTGCACACACACACAAAAAACAACCAAACCCCAGCAACAATCAACACCAAGCTCGCACTATCAGTTATTTGTAAAACCTTTATTGTCTTTCGAATTATCAACATCCTGAAATTAAAAAAACAAAAACTATTCTATTTTATCCTATATGTGTTTTAGAAAAAAACCCACAACTTTACATTTCACTGGTATATTTCTTATTTCGTAAAGAAAAAGATTAAGACCTAAATTACAAACACTTATGGATTTACATTCTTCATTTCTTTTTGTTTGTTTTTACAACAACCGGTACTTGAAAGAGGCTGATTTTTTTTTAATTACTTACAATGCTTTTTTTCCTGAAAGACATTTTAAGGATGCTCAAATACCTTTGTACAGTGATTATCAATGAAATGTGGAAGAAGGAAACAGGAGGAGGAATGGAAAGAGTTGCTGGAACTCTATTCCTCAACATGGTTTTAATCCTCTGTGTGTTTTGGTTTGGTTTTTTGTATGTTTGGGTTTTTTTTAACTCCATGGGGGATGAGAATGAATATACTCAAATGTGTTTGAGTTAAAAAATATTTATAACATTTTTTTTTCCTTTTTTCTCTTAATTTTTTTTGGTGTAAAGTAAGAGTGCAATAAGCAAGATTTATTTGGAAGAAATTTAAGAATTGAGTTCCTCAATGAAAGAAAAAAATCAGTATGGAAAGAATAGGCCAAAAGAGAAAAGCTAAAGGAAAAAAAAAATCTTGTCTTACTGACACTATGAAATATTGGGAAAGCCACTAGAGGGAAATGCTGTCATTTTCATATTTCAGGGCTTTCGTTTCACTTTGATGAAAATTGAATAACGTCCAATTTTCCCAATATTGTAAAGCATTTCACACATCTTTGTCATTTTCAAGCGACAAGTAATTTCAAAAGTCAACAAGTTTAAAGCTGATTTTTGACAGAGAGGGTAGTTCTGTAAAAATTGAAGAGAGGTCCAATGACTACAGCAGTACCCTGGGATTTAGAGTTCATGGTTCTGCCATAGACTGTCTGTCTGATCTCGGACAAGACATTTGATCTTTATGCTGCATTTCTTCATCTGTGAAGTGTAGCATTTGTGTCTCAGAGGACACTGCAAGGATAAATATATCGATTGTCAAGAAGAAAGTTCAGGAAAAAGAGTTTTCATTTAGGCTTGCAAAATTGCTGATTTGAAACTCCATTGAGGTTCAACACTTGAAACTCTTGGACTTAGGTGCTTAAATGCAATGTCTTATGTGGCTCTAAATCATTAAAACTGCAAATAGCTGCAAATAGCTACAAACAGCTATGAAAAGTCTTCAGACCTCATAAAATACTAACACAGAATTTTCCAGTTATCAAATTTTCACTCCAAGCTATACTGAGATTACAAACTTTCACGGAATATTATCGTATATGTTCAAAATCTTCAAGTGGGATTCAATAATGTGTTAAAATACCAGTACCTCTGAATTGAGAGATTATATAAAATTAAGGAAGGTCTCTCTAGATAAAGTAAAATAAAACTTCTTTTAAGAGTTCAATGGTTTTTGGTTTCTGTGTGATTATCAAACATGTACATGTTCTACAAGTAATTAGATCCCACAATTTTTGACAACTTTTAAAATAACCATCCAAATGTGCACCATGAATTCTTGTCATAGCTCACAGATTATAAAGGCCTGGTGGGGTTTTGTGGAAGCAAGGTGGTAAAGCATGGTTTTTAGTAAATATCCCAAATATCAAAGTTATAGAAGATGTAAACTTTGTAAGGTGATGCACTAATCAGGGAACTATGTATCAGGAAAAAAACCAGAAGCATCTACCTAGCATGAAAATATTTAGTAGCTGTACCCGTTTCTCAGGTTTGTCATCTATATTTTTCATCTATATAGCCCACACTGTTTCTACTAGAGCTAGGACGTCTCCTGGTTTTGCTTCTTTATCTATGTCTGCACTCTCTTTTTGCTAATTAATGTTAAAAAACAGCTGCCTCAACCACTTCCCTGGGCAACCTGTTTCAGTGCTCTACCACCCTCATAGTAAAGAACTTATTTCTAATATCCAATCTAAGTCTGCTCCTCTCCAGCTTGAAGCCATTGCCCTTCCTCCTGTCACTGCAGGCCTTTGTAAACAGACTCTCCCCAGCCTTCCTGTAGGCCCCCTTCAGGTTCTGGAAAACTGCTATTAGGTCTCCCCAGAGCCTCCTCTTCTCCAGGCTGAACAACCCCAGCTCCCTCACCCTGTCCTTGTAGCAAAGATGCTCCAACCCCCTGATCATTTTTGTGGTCCTCCTCTGGACCCTCTCCATCAGGTCCACATCCTTCCTATTTTGAGGGTCCCAGACCTGCACACCATACACCAGGTGAGGTCTCACCAAAGCAAAGTGGCAGAATCACCTCTCTGTATCTGCTGGCAATGTGTCTTTTGATGCAGCCCAGAATGTGATTGGCCTTCTGGGCTGCAAGTGCACACCACCTGCTCATGTCCAGCTTCTCATCCATCAGCACCCCAAACTCCCTTCCCTCAGGTCTGCTTTTTAATACCTCATCCCCTCATCTGCAGAGGTGGCATGATATATTACATGATATTTTTCACTTAATACTGTAAAAACAAATCGGTAGGGATTCAAAATTGGACTTTAATATCTTTTTTTTCCACTGCATTAATGTCAAGAATTAAAAATATATTGAAGATTTCAAGTATGACACTGACTGTCCATCCAGTGATGTTAAATTACAAAAATTCATGACCAAAAAAGTACTTCAAGATGCAACAGGTCATGACCAAAATGCAAGAAATATATATATGCCTAATAGCATTACAACAAGTGTCCACCTTGCCTGTTATTGTAAGAATACAAGAATGCATGGAGCATATTGCATTGAAGTGTGCTTCAACCTGATAAAGATGCTTAATGTGATGTAGGTCTCCAGTTCAGTGCTGAAAAGAAGTTATACCGTGATTTTTCCCTACTACCTGTTTTTCCTTGGGAAGCTTGTAATACTGCTTCCATGGTATAATCTGCCAACTTGCCTTCAATTTTGACCTGAACATAAGGGCGAGGAGCAAATACAAGTTCTTTCTGCAGGAAATAAAAGATATGTGCATTAAACAAGGTTTAAGATCGAGTCTTGTTTCTCCACCTGTGAACTGGAAAATACCTATTGCACATAAGCCAGTACTTCTGGTACGTGTACCAACTTCCTACTGCATAGAACAGGCACAGGAAATGTTTGCCAGGCTCAAATGCAGAGACAGATTAAAACTTGTACTGTCATTGATGTTGTCCTAGTTCAGCCCAAAGGCTGAGTTCATATAAGGGAATCAGACAAGGGGCAGGAGCTCCAATAGCATACACTTTGTCCTCATCAACTCATTGATACATAATTAGTACACTTATAAGCAGTGTAGTGTAACAGATCACGGAGTGGTGACACTGGGAACTTTCCTAGCAGTGTGAGCGTTAGTCCATTTTCCCATAACTGTTTCCCTTCCGTCTCTGGAAAAGATAGTTTGCTCTCTGGTACACTGATTTCTTGGCTGCAGTAAGCCTGCTAATGAGCTGAGTCAAAGCTTCCAGATAACTTCACATGTTTGAACAAAACCAGATGCAGAGACAAAGCAATTATATAAATGTGAATGGCTTCTTGTCTTCTAAGCCTCTCGTGTCCTCTGAACATCTAGTTTCAAGCACTCATTTACACAATATACCTATTACCTATAAAACAGAAGCAGAGCATACTTAGAATGTGGAAGCTGCAGTAAAGATTTTTAAGAGACATTATGGTCTTAACAATCTTTATTGCTCTCTCCACTCTCTGAAATTGTAAGCATTTCATCATCTTGGAAAAGGAAAACAAACCATACCTGACATGTTTTCATTGTTTCTGACATGGTTCATTTCAAGATGTCCATCCAAATTCTCAGCATGCTCCTTTCCTCTTTTAGCATCTCTTTCCTACTCTCTGACCTATGGATTGTGAATACTATTTATGTGCATAATATAGCAGTCTTTCATATTTTGTAACTGTACCTTCACGATCTGGCTTTTAAAGAAGTGAGATGTGCTCCTTGTTATTTACTCTGTATTTGATGTGGCATATTTGTGTTTAACCAAGCCGCTTAATCTTATATTTGTCTATCCCTATTCTGCCATGGAACTTTCCATTATTTTTGTCCAACTCAGCTGTCTAAAAATCTTTTCCTTTTTAACTTGGTCTGTTATGGAAAATGGGACTTTTCTGACCTAAATACTGATAACATACAAAATCAGTGGGAAAGCTTTGATGAGTTTCATGATTTTCATTAATTGTAGTTCAAGATTTTTTGTTATTTGGTCTGCATTATTTCTTATATGCTTATTTGTAATTATTAAATTTTTTATTTTAGTTTCCCTTCACCAAACGCCACATTCATCCATCCTTTCATCCAGCCTGTCCTTGTACAGCATAAAATGCAATAGGTTGCCTGCCTCTGTTGATTACAGATGAGACCTCACTGACTTGTTTGGGCTATAGGGGAGTAGAAACCACCCTGAGGATGCCTGTAGTGAGTAGCTGAAAAGACTTCATAGAATCATAAAACAATTTGGGTTGAAATGAATCATTAAAAGTCATCAATTCCACACCCCCTGCCATGAGCAGGGATACCTTCCCCTAGACCAGGTTGCTCAAAGCTCCATCCAGCCTCACACTGGATACCTGTGGGGCATCCGCAGCTTCTCTGGGCAACCTGGGCTAGGGTCTCACCACCTTCATAGTGAAAATTTTCTTCCTTAAATCTAGTTTAAATATACCCTCTTTTAGTCTAAAACCATTACCCCTTGTTCTATCACAAAAAGCCCTACTAAAAGGTTTGTCCCCATCCTTCTTGTAGATCCCCTTTAAGTACTGGAAGGCTGCTATAAAGTCTCTCTGGAGCCTTCTCCATGCTGAATAAGCCCAACTCTCTCAACCTGTCTTCATAAGAGAGGTGCTCCAGCCCTCTGATCCTCTTCACATCCCTCCTCTGGACCTGCTCCAACAGGTCCATGTCCTTCTTATGTCAGGAGCCTCAAAAATGGATGCACTACTCCAGGTGGGGTCTCACTAGACCAAAGAGGCAAGAATCACCTCCCTCAACCTGGCAGTTCTATTCCATTGCAGCTTAACACCGTGTGTTGACACTTGCTGACCAAAAGCAGTACTTTTGCCCTTTAATTTCTATATTCATCCTTTCTTGTCCTTCTGTTTCATTTTATTTCTTAGCAATAAGACCTACATATAATATCTTAAATATATTAAAATATCTTAAATATCTTAATCAGACCAATATATTAAAAAATGAAGTGTTTCTTCAACTTACACATATTCCATCCTTTTATCACACATGGCTCTAATTTCAGGGTGCTATTTTCACTTCACTCAAGCCGTTCGTTTATTTTCCCTTATTGTATCCTTTTGTTGTGTTATGTTTCTGCCTTTGAATTTTCATCTAGGAAATTCCCACACTCTTTTTATTTATACTTTTTTGTCACTTAATTTTGCCCTTAATTTTCTTGCACCAGCCAATATTCAGTCTAGTTAACTAATACAAACTAATTAACTAATTTTGATTCAAACTGTATTCACACCTTTTACTTTAGAGACTGCATATGCCATTATCTTGAATTCTTTGCCCTTGGGTTCAGAGATTTACAAGACGGAAAAGAAAGTGAATTTGTTTGTCATTTCCCACTGCAGTTAATTTGGCTTTGGAGAATTATCTAAAGAGCAAATAAGGTACATTAGGTTTTTATAACATAAATAGTGGCAGATTAACTGTAATGAAAAGACAAGAAATAAACTATACTGCTGGCGTCCTCCCAGTCGGACTGGTGTAATTTACTGTCTTCTCAGGAATAAGTGTGTGCGTTTCCCGAAGATGTGTAAGTAAGGATAGATTCCCTGTTGCCAGAAATCAACTTTACTTGAAAGATGGAGGGACAGACCATCTTTTCTGTCAAGCTGATACCTTACTAAACTCAGAATACCTCAGTTTGTATCCAGGCTCAGCCTCAGCCACAAATTTACTGTTTAAACTTGAGAAGACACAATAGCATGTAGATTCCTGCCTTTGAAAAGGAGATAACACTGCTCTTCAGAACAAATACATTTTAATGGCAAGCTCTGTTTCTCTTTAAGGGACTCAGAAATTACACAAATTAACATCCCCAGTTTAGAAAGAAAATCCAAAAAAAAGTCAGCATTTGGTCTCATTAGTTACATAATCATGATGGTATTTGATTTTTTCCTTAGTTTTGGTTGGGTTTTTTTTTCCCTTTCCCAATTGTTACGACGTAAGCTCAATTCACATGAACATAATTGAGAATAGGATCTGGCTTTTTAAATTATTTTCCAGCTGCTCTTCAAAGTCTAAGAGGCTATCTCAATATCTTCCAAACAATGACAATTTCTAATAGTTTGAAAGTTTCTCTAGGGTAAAAAAATGGCACAATATCAGTTTAGAATAATAATAAAAATTCATCTATAAAGATTAGATCATTCAACATTTAAAAATATCATAATTAATTTTTTTGTTTGTTAAGTAATTTATATTCTAATTTAATGTTCAGGAAGACAAAACATCTCTGTGGGAAGGAGAGACAATGTTAATAGAGACAATCAAACCTTAATTTTATTTTTTTATTTTTACATGTAAAGGGAAGATATAACATTCAAAATAGATTATATAAAATGGAGTTATACACAACCTATTTCCAAACTCCTAATTTTCTACTTTGGTCTCTGTAGTCTGACAGCTTAAACCGTTTCTGTATTAATTAAAATTCCATAAATGATGTCAGACAAACGCAGATTCTACTGTTTATATCAACTGTAATTTGCTCCAGATTTTGGTTTGTTTTCATGCCAAAGACCACACAAAACCTTTCTTAGTTTTCTTTTTTCCTGAAGCTTCTGTTGCACAGTAAGTTTTAGATTAAAAAAAATTCCTTTTAACAGTTGGTATCATTTCCCATTGAATAATAAGCAGTCTTGCCATGATAATAGTTGTTTTCTTCCTCTTGTGCTAAGATATTTAACCAAAGTATCACACCTCCCAGGTTACGTGCACACTGTCTCTTTTCCAGTCTTTGTTCTAGCTACTTTTTTTTAAAAGGGCATATCTCATCATTTCTCCACCATCTCTCATTTGTATAATCACAATAATCACAGCTCATCAAATATGACTTCTCACTGCTATTTGATATCCTTTATTTTCTGGTAATTATGTAGAGAGAATCATGTCAAATTGCAATTGAAAACAGTGCTGGTATGTAAGCTGTTTAATGAAAATTTTCCAGGGGCAGGTGGGGTGGGATGTGGAAAGGAGCAGGGGTCATTTTTTTCAATCATCATTAGTGGTTGTGGAATGGCATAAAACTAAAATGTACAGGCAAAAGCTGAGATTCCCAAAGTTATAAAGTTGAACGTATGAACATATTATATGAAACTAATGAAGAATTTAGATGTAATCATGAAACATATTCAGTTCTTAATTGGGATAAACTCCCGAGCATTTATGTGTATTTCAAAATGAAGGCATCAAGGCTTAGAGGAAAAATATTTTTCATTCAGGTAAAAGAGAATAGAATGCACATATAGACTGTAATTTATATAAGTAGACTGTAAGATTATAAGAAGATGATTAAGTAGAGTGAGAACTTCCGAGTTCTGCCCTTGGAAGCTGTTATTTTTGAGACAAAATACAAGCAGAACTTAATATTTAGAAAGATATGACACTATCTGATGGAGTGTGGAAGAACCATTTTCTTATTCAGGCAACAGCTATTTTCCCATTACAGTCTGGGGAGAAGCCTTTGCTTAAATGCAATCAGAAATCTCATAAAAGCAGACAGTGGTTGTTTCTATTGAAAGATGAAAACCTAATTTCTAAACTAAGTCAAATTTACAATCAGTTGAAATTAACCAGATTATAATTATTTAAATTACAAGAATTTGGATATAAAGGTTTTTTTTTTTTTCTCCACTGAGAGGTGAAGAATTTGGGATTTTGGTTTCCCCCAGTCATAGCTACAGAACCAAAAACTGAGCCAGAGCCATTGTTGTCTGAGACTCAAAACTTGTTTGAACAACAAATGTGTTTTGAGGAAAATATTCTTCTCAAAACATTCTTGAATCCTTGACTACATCTACCGTGTAATGTTGTTTGGGAGTGATATTTTTCAGAGGTCATAAATAATGATAATGCCTATAACCAAGAAAGGACCTATTGTAACACAGAGGAAAAAAGGGACTAAGAAGACAAATCAATTCACATCCTATCCAAGGTAGTTCAACCAAACTCATATTTGACTACTGCCTGAGTCTCATAATTTAGGATCATCTAAAAATCAAGTTTTAACATAAACCAGAACAGTATTATCTATATTGTTATATCTTTCAGTACTTTTGTGCCTGCAAAATTCATTGCCTTACTTTATCAATCACTTTCAGAGAGATCTCATTTGATAGGAGGGAAGGTCAGCCTCAGAAAGTTTTGAGTTTTACATTATATGTGGCAGAATTTGAATTTCGCTATTGTTCTGGCATGTTGAAAGCAAATTTCCATGGAAACCATAATTCCATCTATGGGACCAGTCTTTCTCGTACCAGATGTAGCCCTTAAATTACCCAGCAGCTAAATTACCCACTACAGATAATATTAAAATGCATCAACACAAAGGACTGCTGAAGCCAGAGACTCCTGTGTAACTCGGTCATCAGTCCTTTAAATGGTGGAGGAATTCTGTCCCTGGAACAGGGTCAGCTCCTCTGTACTTAGGAGCATTTGTCACGGGCAGAGGAAATTTACTGCAAAGTCTTTAGAGGGCACAGAAGCAAATAAGTCTCCCAAACACCATCCTGTCTCTGGAAAATGCGTTTAAGTGTCCTATTTCTAAACTAAGTGGAGGGTTTCAATCCATTAGGAGATTCCCCTCTCCTCCTTCCTCTTCTGAAAATACTGTGACAGTTGATGTTTTTCAGCGTTCAGTGGGCTAAAAGATAAAAGATCTATTTGTCATATCAAATGAACACCGTTGAATCCTTAACACTTTAAGATATGAAAACAAATGTAAGTTTGTTTTCCTCCCTTCCCCCATACTACTTCTTCCTGCTTTTTTGTGCCCGCTTTTCATTTTGAGAAGTATACAGTACTCAGAATATTATAATCCCTTCTGGCAACAGAACAGAAACATGGTTTCCATTACAGTTTATTACTTTTTTCCTTTTTAATTTTTTTTATCAATCTATATGAATCCCAAAGGACCTAAGCCTTTGCTAGAAACTGTAGGCAAGATATATCACGGGTCTTGTTCTCCCATATTTCTATATGACTTAGACGCTATACTTAGTTCCCTTGTGCATAGTTAAAATTAAAATATAAATACAATATGTATCCATTTAGTAAGCTGCAAATGAATTCTTTTTGTTCTGTTGATGTCTGTTAAAAAACTACCTTTTTTCGGTTTGTGTATCCAGCATGTTTGGAAGTGTCCAAAGATTTCTCCTTTTCATTAAGAAATCTCTTTCTATACAAAAAATGTAATGTTTTAAAGTAAGGTCGGGGTAATCCCCAGCATTAATATAGGCTGGGGGATAAAGGGATTGAGAGCAGACCTTCCAAGAAAGACTTGTGGTGTTGGTCGAGGAAAGGCTGGACATGAACCAACAATGTGCTTGGGCAGCCCAGAAAACCAACTGTATCCTGAGCTGCAGTAAAAGAAAGGTGGCCAACAGGTTGAGAGAGGTGACTCTACCCCTCTACTCTGCTCTGGTGAGACCCTACCTGAAGTGCTCTGGAGTCTCCAGCACAGGAATGAAATGGATTTGTTGGAGCAGGTCCAGAGGAGGGAAGCAAAGAGGATCAGGGGGCTGGAGCACCTCTCCGATAAAGACAGGTTGAGAGAGCTGGGCTTATTCAGCATGGAGAAGGCTCCAGGGAGACCTTATAGCAGCCTTCCAGTACTTAAAGGGGATCTACAAGAAGGATAGGGACAAACCTTTTAGTAGGGCCTGTTGTGATAGAACAAGGGGTAATGGTTTTAGACTAAAAGAGGGTAGATTTAAACCAGATTTAAGGAAGAAAATTTTCACTATGAAGGTGGTGAGATCCTGGCCCAGGTTGCCCAGAGAAGCTCTGAACACCCCATCCCTGGAGGTGTCCAAAGTGAGGCATCCTTAGGGTGGTTTCTACTCCCCTATAGCCCAAACAAGTCAGTGAGGTCTCATCTGTAATCAACAGAGGCAGGCAACCTATTGCATCTTATGCTGTAATTTTACAATCAACTCACAGCAGCAGCATCTGGCACTGATGCCAAGAGAAGTGTTTCTATCATTCCCCTTTCACCTCCCTGCCATCTTTCCCCTCCTGGGGAAGCTTTGTACAGCTGCACAGTGAACCAGGTCAGGAAACTGATCTTGCTTAAAACTAACATGGCAAAAAAACAACTGTTTAGTTTTAGCTGGAAGGTAAATGCTTGTGCTGACACAAGGGAGAAATAGAGCTACAGAAGAATGATGGGGCTACTTCTCTTTGCTGCTCTGCCTGCTTAATATCGTTTAAACTGATTGTGAAACTACATTTTAGCATACCTAGATTTAAACACGGGTAATAGCCTTTGAACATGCTCGTTTTTATCCCCTAACAAAGGTGCTTGAATGACTACTTTAGCCTTTTAAGAGTTAGGCAGCTTGTCTGAAGTTCAAGGAAATTAGTTCCCTCACAGTGATTGACACAAAGACAGTAAGGATTGGCACTCCTTCATTCTATTCGTGGTGCCAATGACTGTGTTGTGAGACTGAAGGAGAAGACACTCATTTTAATCAACTCACTTGCGTAACCTATATTAACGTATTTACCTTTTTTTCTGCATTTACTTCAAGACACAACCACAGAATATGGCTCAGTGGTACAAATTTAGCTTCGCTTTTAATCTGTTGTTGACTGCAATCTGTAGATTTCACTGTACTATTGTGTATCTAAATCCAATCTTTTAAAGATGAACAATCTTTCTGAACTACCATTTACATAGCTCCCTCAAGACAATGGTTTGATCAGTTAATACCTGGTGCTTCTAGTGAGGCATTGAACAGATTAACTCTCAGATGTCTTTCACTTTCCTAGGAAAGAAAAAGAGTAGTTAATCAACATTTCAGAGATGCAGAGGATCAAAAGCAGTTGGTTCTGTTAAAGGTCATAAAAGAGTTAAACCAGACCTAAACGAGAACAACAGGGATTGTGAAAGCCCTCAGCTCAGCATGCTCATATCAGTTCTTACCTTAATAAGAGTAAGACAGGATCAATAGCTAAATAACTACATAAGTCAACGGAATGGCATTTGCAAAGTGTTTTATGAACCCGGTATAAAGGACAATGTGTGTGGGTGAAGTATTCTATATTTCTTACTAGAAGTCAAGAAAGGAAATGAGGGTAGTCTTAAATCTTTTGATGGGAAGCATAGATCATGATGCAGCAAGTCTTGGTTTTGAATTCTTTATTGAACAAAGAAATTAGGAAAAGTGCTTAAAAGGAGTTTTTAGGCCCACGTTAATGCAGCGATCCTGGGAGGCCAAGCAAAGTAGCCTACTAGTTTACCAGGGAAAATTGTGAGTAAGGGCTAATAATGCAATGTACCTCATTTATTTTTAGGCATTTATCACACCTTCAGCTCCCTGCAGTGAAGGTACCATGGATTCACACTGTCTTATGCAAAGTGATTCCAAAGGTTATTTCAAAATCTAGACATGGCTATCTTTTCTGACTGCTTGAAGGAATCTAATAATTTGAGCCTTAAGTTAAACAGTATAGTTAAACAATTAATATTACTCAGGATTCTTCTGGGTTTTGGGGCTATGAAACTGTACTCTCAAAGCAAGACTTCTACTATTTAAAAAAAATAATAATCGTTTGGTGAGAAGTCCTAAAAATTTAACTTCTCATCCCAATATTCAAATTTAACGTTTTTTTTTATTCCTACAATATATTACACTGTATTGGGGTACACCTGTATTTTTTACCTCATCTTAATTATCTTTCAATTTTTATAGCTTTTATCTGCCAGATGAAGCATATAAAATAGGATTGGAATTTTTTAAAAAGGTTTTATTTGGATTGAGGTTGAAAAGGAAAGGGAGAGCAGGCACTGATTTTATGGTAAGTATATGTGAACCGTATATGAAAATGTAATTTACACAAATTCCAATCTCTTATTTACATAGCTAGAGTAAGAAGAGATGAACTAATAAAAAGTCTATCACACAGACATTTCACTTTCATCTCTTCTTTCCCCCAGATATAGCAGTCATGTCTTGACTGCTAGTGACCAAACTCTAAAGATATTAGTCAAGCAAGCACTGTCATTCCACATAGGTTGCTGTAGGTTTAGAAGTGAAGCAGATATCACCACGTTTGGGATTAATTCTAAACAAATGCACAATTATAGTACAACAAATCATGCTGATAAGTATTATTAAGTACAGTAAGATTCATGCCAGCCTTTGCCTCTCTGCAGTACTGCATTGTCAAATGCAAACTATTTCACATTATCATCATTAGAGAACAGTTTCGGTAGGGGAATGGTTACAAGCAGAGAAGCTCCTACAAAGCTGCAGTTTGCTTTAAAATGTGCAAACTGTGTTGGTTTCTGAAGTGTTTTCCAAGGAGCATCACAGCAGAATTTCCTTGTTTTTGTTTAAACCTTGAAAGCGCATTTGATTCGAGTAGTTGTGGTATAACAGAAATATAGTTTTCACTCTTTTGATCTCTCTTTCCCAATAAGCCTATGGCTCTTCATGTGTGTTCCTGGTGGAGATATTCCATCATAAAGCAAAGGTACTCTTTGATTCCTGCCTTGAGTACAACCTAGCACTGAAACCTAGAGTCTACATGAGGGACTATAGAATAACGTATTCAATTCTATGCCAAAAATGAAGTCAGGAAAACACTATATGCCAATGAATTTTTAACAGCAAGAGGTGTTTCTTTTCTTTTATTAAGCTAATGTTCTGGCCCAGAAGAGAGGGCTCAGGCTTGAGGTTCGTGAGGTTTTTCGCTGTTGTCTTCTAAGTCATCTAGCCATAATGACGATCGTCTGACTTTCAAATACTCAATATTATTTACTCTGCACAGTGCCCAAACAAAATAGTCCAAGAGAATTAGTCCCTGAGGTGTCTCAGGCTAATATTACACTAATAAATAAAATAGGCCAGAGCCCTTTCTCTGCATCTGAGGGCAAAGAACACAGTTCATGCTCAGGCAGGTAATGCCATTCCTCTTCCTTGTTTTTTTACCAGCTGGTGCAGTCTCATCTAAACTAGGTGTGAAGAGCAAGCTGTGGCCCTGCCCTCCCTTGAGCCATTCCCAGACACCACTTCAGCAGTTGAAGCTGAAATGGAGCCCTGAGACTGGGGCAGAGAGGCCACGGAGATCCTGGGGATCCCACCAAGGCAGCCAGACCCTATAGGTTCCCTCAGGGCCTTGACAACACAAAGGAGGGAGAGAAGAGTCTCTTGTCTTTCTTCCAGTCTACAATGCCTATGAATATCTATTGTAGGGTTTTGATCAGTCTTTGCTTAGAAATGCTTGGGTTGGTGTGGTTTTCCACGATAATTTGTTGTGTAACAAGAGAAAATCAGGTCCTGAAATTCCTAGTGCATTACAAAGGACATTTCCAATGGGTTACTAGTTGATTTTGACCTTTGGACTGAAGGCCAGATCAAACAAGCTCTAAAATAAATAACAGTGTAAAACATCTTACTTCCCTGCTTTTTCTTGCTTTGAGGCGCTTCTCTCTTTGGTTCATTAAGGTGTTCACACTCACTCCAGAGCCTTTTAAACAGAAAATGATCTTAAAGAAATGATGATTGCCTATGTAGTAAAAAAAAAATATGAAATATCTATGTCAACATTCAAAATTCTAACCACTCCATTTCAGAAACAGAAAGATTTACTGGTTTAAAACTGATTTTAAGTTTTCTTTTTAATTTGAAACTGTATTTGAATTTAAACAGTATTCTGAAAAAAAAAAAAAAAAGGTGTATTAAAGACAGTAGTTTGTTAGTTTATAGGAAATAGTTTGTGATTTTCCAAGTGCAATTCCATTTTGCTTCACAGAAAAAGCAATCAGAAAATAACTTTTTCATTATTGTCCAGTACACGCTTTGCAGTTTCCACCTTTTTATTTCTTCTTCTTCTTTTCAGTGTTCCTTACCCACAATTACAAATACTACTGTTGTCATTCAGGTTAGAAACCAATAATATTCTAGCCATATACTTATGACTATCAAAGAAAACTATTGTTTTGAAAACAAAATTTTGCATCTTTTTCGAAAGCTATTTAATAAAACCTTTTAACAAAGAAAACTGTAAGGTGGTTAGCAGACAAAATTCACATATTAAAACTAAATTTGATTAAGGTAGTCAGTTGTGAATGTTATAAACAATGATAGCTTTAAGTTCAATATGTGCAGCTTCTATCACTCACTAAGATGTAGATTTATTTACAGCTTAAGTGTAATGGTGACATTAACAAGTTATCACCTGGCAATTTACATTGTTGCGCTGATTATAGTAAATGTGGGATATGATTCCTAATATAAAAGGACATTCATTCTTCTGCATATTTGTTAAATTGATTTCTAGATGTACACCTAATTAGTTATTATTTTGGACAGACTAATATAGGAGTACTTGCACTGTTACAGGAAATAAATATTGCAAATATAAATGTCTATTCAGGTTATACTCACACAAAAGCAAACCTTCATTTTAGAACTGATTGGGAAGTATATTTCACATTTTTTAATTCTATCTGTGCCTTTTCATATTGAATTACACGCTAAGATCACAAAAGATAAAAACAGAAATATAAAAATTAAGCTATCAAATTACTTGGTCAATTCTGAAATGTTTGTTTTATCTTTACAGTTTAGTTTAAAATTACCATTAATAGGTTCAAAGTGGAGCTACTTTGAACTGAAGATTAAAATCTCCAATTTCTCTACTTATTCTTTTTACCATCTTAATTCAAAGATTTTTCAAAATGTAAGCAACTTTTTGAATTTCACAAACCAGCCTTTTTCTCTGTAGAAGAAGGAGTAGAAATAATATTCCCAGATAGTTCAACTTTATATTGATATGTACAGAAGACATATCAGAACTTCAGTGAGCTGATCATATTCTTTTTATACATTTCTCAATACTAGTAATCTGCCTAAAAAAAAATCTTGCTTTGGGGAATACTTATGAAATTTTTTCCTCTTATGTTTGTTTTTTGTTTTGAGAAAACTTAGTCCTTGTTGAAAAATCATCTTCTAGCTTCCACTGCTGACAACAAATAGTCCTATTTTGGGTTTCAAATTATTTTGTATTTTTATAATGCCTCTTATCTTCCAGATAGTACATAAAATATAATTTCATTAAGAGAAAAAAAAAAAACCAAACCACAACAAACTGAGTTTCTAATCACACAGATAGTGAAGAAAAGCCAAGAACCTGAAAACAGTTTTGTTCTGAAATCACTATATATAAATATGAAATTAAAATATCAGTAAAAAGAATATGAGATATGAAGTTAAAACATAAGATTTCTGCTATGAAATATGTATTTGAAAGTTAAGACAATAATTGTATATATATAAAGATTCACAACCTCCTAATCCTCCCCACAGAGGGACTGCAGACATACATTGGCATGTCAGAACACTGCAATGTCATGTCAGAGGGAAAAAAAAAAAGCTAATCAGGAAAAAAAAAAAAGAAATTAAAGAAAGATGAGAAAATCTAGGGACTTTGTCTAAGAAGATGAAATACAAAGGAAAAATGTTTTTGAATACTAAAGCACTATTGCATACTAGCAATAAATTTTTCCCACGTTTCATACACAAATTTTATCTTTCTAGTGTCACTAAAAAAAAAAAAATAAATCAAGTCTAGCTTCTTTCTACTTTTTATATCCTTTCATAGGACACAGGCCATTTGCCAGGAGCAGAACATTAGTTTAATGAATCACAAGTGGCCTCAGCAATATGTAACTTTTAAAATTATTCCTAAACTGGAATAGATAAAGGACAGAACGTCACACACACTGATTTTATGTTTTCAAAATGTATCTTAAATCAAGCCTGGAAACGAGGTGAGAAGACTGTTGAATGATACACTGATTAGGATGATATCACGCATACTGGCCACGGAAAAAGCACATGGAACTCTGCTGACTTCATTTTCTCTTGGTACAGGGTAATAACTGTCAGCCTGCAGAACATCTGATAACAATGCGATAGGGGAAACAATAGCTGAGCGTGCTGGAACTGAATGCAAAACACCAGCCTTTGAAGTGAAAAAAATGTATATTTAAACAATGAGAAAAGAAATTTGTGTCTCAAATGACAGAAATACGTTTCTAAATGTGGCTTTAAGAGGCTTTCCATTTGAGACTTACAAATATATTTGTTTAGTTTAGCAAAGGCGGGCTGAGAATTTTGCAGTTAGGACTAACAGCTTCATTTTTGTGGTTTAGGGAATAAGTCTTGTTAATAATAGAATGCTATAGGAAAAGAAGCTTGAGCTGTCTGTTGGGAAAAATGTGTGGTGCTTTCTGGCTGTTTTAGAAAATGAATTACATTATTGCAGAGTTATGCATCTTCTCTGTTTGGATAACTTTGTGGTTATTCACATGACACAGACCTTTGCAAAGCTTTGCAAACAGAAAATGTTGAAAACACTGAGCCTTATCTGACTGAAAAAAAGACCTTGTGTGTCTCCTGATGTTCAGCCAGAAATTCTACTTTTTGTTTCTCTTTGAGACTTCGGAAGAACCAGAAGAGAGAGTAATTGAACTCGTTTTTGCACACTCTGTGTGCTACTTAGGCAAACTCCGCAAAGGAAATCTGTATTGAAATGCAAGCGATGCAGTCGCTGGTGAAGGCAAGGGCAGCGGCAGGTGGATGTGGATGTGTTTGCATGAATCTGAGCATTCTGAGCAAGCACACATCCCCGAGACTGTGCAGAGCACTCTTATTGCTGCCGGGCTGCACGGGTCCCCCCCAGCCAACACTTTTCTTTTGTCAGGGTCCTACAGAGCGCCAGAAATGAGCTCTACTTTTCTTCAGCGGTGAAAGAACAGACCAGTAGGGACCCAAACCCAGCCTGTGCTTTTTCAGTTATGGATTTCAGTGTTTATAGTGGTAGAAGCACTGTGGAATCTGCCATTTCAGTACTCATCCTCAAAATATTTAAACTAAAATTTAAGCTTCCCATGTTGCAGATACAGCTGTCTTTATGGGTATTAAAACCTGCCTGCATCCACACATCACAGTGTGCTAACAATCTGACTTACGGCTCATCAGTCTGGAAAATAAAATATATTATTATTGATGATCCTGTTTATCTATTCACGCCTCATTCCTTTGACCTTTAGGGGGAAGTCCGAAACAGACGGCATCAATCTGATGTCATGCCAGCTTGCTGACCACACCATTGGTGAATCACCAGGCAGAGTTGTGAAACTTTTATTTAAAACCAAATAAATGAGAAAGATCACCATTGATTAAGGAGGACCTCTGCTCCCTCCAGCCATTTGCAGTTTACAGTGTACAAAGAACAGCCTCGCTCAGCCACAGCGGGAAGTGCCGTCACGTTGCCTGCTGGAGGAGAGATTTAATGTTCTCCCTGCTAGACCCAGGGATATCTGGTGTGTTTAAGTTAGGTGGCCATTGCAGATCACGCAGAGTGAGCTGTCTTAACTGGCTTTAGGGGAGTTACAGATGTTCAGGTCCCAGCCTCTCCCAGCACAATAATCACTCAGAGGATGCAGAGCATAAAAGGCCCTCAAATGTGCACACAGAACGCCAGAGGTAACTGTGACTATTGCTAATGAATGGTAGAAGGATAATTTCCTCTGCTGTAAGTGTGTGTGTGTGTGTGTTTTCTTTCCTCCTTAAAACAAATCACAGCTATAGCTTTCCACCCAATAACCTTCATAAAAACTCCATGGTGACTAATTATCAAAGAATTAGGAGCATCTACTATTAGCAGAAATAGGATTGCTATTCAATAACCTTGGGAGGTTGCACATCCAATGATGCTCTGAATCCGTAGTTATTAGATGGGGGGGTCTGGTGAAGGTTGTTTCAGATTGCTGCTGGCGTCTTGCTGCTGAGGTCTGTATATTCAATGCCATAGTGTCAGCAGCTCAAAATTCCCTGTCTGGATTTTATGCAGCTAATAATCTTCAATTTAATACTGTTTGCAAAGAAAGAGAATGAGAATGAGGGGGTTTCAAAGTAGGGGTGTTCTCTGCAGCTCTCTGTCTGGGGGCAGTTCTGTCAGTATATTCTCACCTTCTGCTCACCTGCAGCAATGAGTCATGTACCCAAAGTACACATTTGCTCAAGCTGCTGCAACACACACTGATGTTGATTAACAGAACGCAGGCAATTGAAATTGCCTTTGTGTTGTATACATGGCTTTGTCTGAACAAAAGGTAGCAAGAAGCAGAGAGGAACTGGTACACCTCTGGGAGATTTTGACACACCCAGATCTTCACCTCCTTCCTCTCTGTAAAAGCAGGAGCACCCGTGGATTTCAGCATTACCGAAGCAGGGAGGATGTGATTCATTTTTCACACCATGTGGAAGTTGATGGAGGGAAGAACAAAACAGCAAACCAGAAGGCAGAGTAGTCTTTACAGAGAGAAATTTTCAGGGCACTGGTTTAATTCCATTCCAGAAGGTGACAAATAAAGCCACAAAATTGATTTCCAGTCCCAACATCTGTGTTTTTCTAATAAGAGAGTAACCACTCCCAGATATTTCTTGGACAAATTACTTTGAAACCCTGTTTTTACTGAAGAGAGACGGCAGCCCTGTCCTTCCCTCCATAGAAGTTCTGCTCCGTGAACCATGAGTTCTTCCACCAGTAGTTTCTTTAAAATTTGGTTGTTGGAAGAAGACCAGATGGATTTAGGGAGTGTTATTAGTAGCAAGCGCACCGATTACAACATATGTCAACCTCATTAGGAAACTACTTAAGTTAGAAAAGCAAAATAAGGGCCAAAAACAAGTTAGAGGCCTGTTTTCTCAGAGAGTAGAGACTTTCTCACATAATAGCAACGAGTTTAGCATGGTTTGGGCGTAGCACTCTTCTGAGCAGACTCCAGATGTGAAAATGTAAAATCTGCCTTGTCCCATTGATCCAGAAAGGTTTCAGTATGTTTTCAAGGAGATTTCTTCAGTCCAGTGCATATTCTCTGTCGGTTTTTCAAAATCTGCCCCTAAATTTCTCTGTGGTCAGGCATCCTCGTTTCATTGGAAACTGATCTCCTCAGCTTGCGAGCAGAAGTTAGGAACTGCTTTAGGATTTGCTTCTTTCATCAACCATTTTCCCTCTGTCATCTGTCTTTAGACAGAATCAGCAATTCTGAACAGTTCTTTAGAGACCTTCATACCCAGACCTGCACCCTTTTTCTTTTTTGGTTTTGAAATGGAACAGTCATACCATCATCATGCATATAGAAAGAAAAGATGGAGTTTTATAAAATGTCAAGCCTGTTTTAAAAGTGCCAGACTTTTCCTTTTTCCTGCTATAAAATTATCTTTCATTAAGCCTTCCTAAATAGACAAAATGTTTTTATCTGTAACTGGAATTGAAAAACTGCTGAATATTCAGTGCTTCTTTACTCAAATCTGTCAACACAGATAATTAAAATCGTACCATGATGTTAGAAGTACAGATAGTATAATGCCTCCCACTATGGCTCATTGCAGAATACAGTTTATAACCTGACAGGGAAAAGAAAAAAAAATAAAATACTAATTGACCTGAGGAACGCAGCTTACTTCTGACTATATCTCCACAGCTTTCAAGCATCTGTCAGCTCATTCTCGAGTTTGCATTTACTGAGTACCCACACTATTTGGAGGAAAATACACATTTTGGCATAGGGAACACTTGACTTTCAGATGATGCTGATACTTGGTCCTTTACTTCTTATACAGACCAAAGCAGCCCATCTTGCATTGTGAGCAGCTGGAAAACTGGTGGGTGGGGGGGCCACAAAACAAAGACATAGAAAATGATGCATTTACTTCCAGTATTCAGTCTAGTTCTTGGCACCAGTGCAAACTATTTCACAGTATATTGCAGAATGGAAAGGTAATTCCTTTTGCAAAACTGAAACAATGTCCCAGCTCTCAACTATTTGGATTTTATACGATTTACAAGCTGAATCTGAACTAACGAATGTTTCTGTTTGTGAACAAGTACAATACAAGCTTGAATTCAGAAAGATTAATCTGAATTTGCAAACTACACATGCTGCAGAAATTCAAAGCTATTACTTTAGTTCTGATCAAATTAGCCTGTTTTGAAACCAATGAGTTACTAACTTGTTTCTTTCCAGCTGTGCCACGATATTTGGTAATCTTCTGTTTCTGTGCATGTGTTATTGTATAAAATGTCCCAGTCGAGAATTATCCAGGGTATTTTCACTTCAATATGACAGCTTTGAAGGATGTATTTAAAATAGTTTGCTTTCACTTTATTTCTTTTTTTTTTTTCATTTGGATTTGTAGCAGACTTTGGCAACTGACTGAAATAAGAGCACAAATGCAAGATATCTTTGCAATTTAATTAAATTGTTAATTCGTACCAGTGACTTTTCATACCTAACATTTAGCATCAATGAATAACAACATAGTAAACAGCAGCAGTAAAAATGGCATTATTTTCCCTTGCAAAACTCTGAAACCAATTCTGCTTTAAATTTTGAAAGCTCATTTGATGTCAGTGCTAAAATATAATTTGTTCAAAAGTCTCCAGCGCTCTGTGGGAGGAGAACTGTGTTCGTAATTAGATATTGCTGCAGGTAGCAAGTGCATATCATATACTGCCACACAAACACAAACTCTAAATAGGATATGCTGAGTAAAGAACAATACTGAATCTGATAGTTTAGCCATGAAGTTAGATGCTACCCCGTGACTAAATTCAGAAAGCGTGAAAGTAACGTTGTGCAGCAATAAAGTGACAAAGCAGATAAAGAGATTAGCAGAGCTGAAATTAAAAAAAAACCTCTCTTTACCTAACAAGAAGAAATACTGTTTGCTAACAACTCTCTCTCCCTGCTAAACTGAAGGTTGGTGTAAAAACCCACAGGTGTGATGAATATGCAAAAAATGGCAGCATCTGCTCCATCCTTGAATCAACTCTAGGGCCTGTGAGAGCTAGTTTTATAGAATTATCTCATTGTGTAGTTTGTTTACAGTTGCTAATATCAGTGAAGAGAATTTATTCTTTCAGAAAGTGAAACATTTTCTACCTATTATTCTAATTTTGAGTTTAAATTGAAAATGCAAATGAATGTCTGTTAATATTGTCTATGATAAAATGAAAAATGCAAAAGTATATTTTTTGTCTCCATTTTACTTTGAGGCAAAACATTATGGTTTGTTTCAAGCTGATAAATACAGATATATATAACAAGAAAATGGAAGAATAGCCCAAAAGAGGAAAATAATATGGTTATATCTGTACCAATCCCATATAACATTATTACATCTGATCATTTACGATCTGATGATCCAACCTCAGCATGGACCAATTTAGATCTAGCTAGTTCTTTCACTTTGAAAATTATCACATGTATGTTTATTACACATGTCATGCTGTAACCTCATCTAATGCTAGAAATTATGAACTGAGGTGTTCTACCAATCCTATCATCTTCAAAGGAATAATTTCTGTAATCCCATCTTGCTGTCTCATTTAAGTAGTCCTGCTCAAGGTCCTGGGGTATTTGGCTACTTGAATAAGAAAAAAAAAATGCAGAGTTTTGAGATTATTTATTAATAACATGGATGTTTATTTCATTCAATACAGATGCATGTTTTACTTTTCTTGACTGATTGCAATACATTTCCATAACTGAAAAAAACAATTTGGTTATATTTTCTAGTCAGATAGTTCCCTGCATAAAGCACTCTGAAAACTTAGATTGCATGTAAAGTTCATTTCCCCTCTGAATTTGGCAAGCAGTTTTTTAATACAGGAAAATCATATTTAAATTATCCATGTTAAATGACAGATTTTAATTGCACTTTATACTTTTCTTTCCTCTGTTACACTACAGGTGATTTGGAATATTGAGCAAGTGTGTTAAATCCCTGACATGTAGTGAGTCTTCATTTAAAAGTTAAATGGTACTGGATTGGAACATGCCTACTGTTTCTATCAAATTCTGCTGTCCTGTTCTGACAGGGCTCAATGCTGCATGGTACTTCATAGGTATAAACGTGAATGAATGAGTTTGTAGCACTTTCAAACCATGCTTTTTGAAGTCAGAGCCATAATGTGCATTTCAAGTTACTCACTTGAGTGACTAAGGACTGTTTACACAGGTATGATATTACCAGCCTGAATTTGTCTCATTTAATGTATCAAAAAACAAAGACAGATGAAATATTGAACAGATCTGTTTTTCAGCTCCTGTGTAAATCTACTTTCTACTTCTGTTAATAAATTCTCTGATATTTTAAATCTTGCTTTCTCCCTGCTTTATTTTGGGATAGACAAAGAACTTTTCAGCTGCTTTATTCTCAAACCATAAAAATGCATGAAGGCAAATGAAGAAATTAGAATCTCATAGAACAAATGAGGTATGCAATGGTCTGAGATACTATAATTTCCTTGGAAGAGAAAAAGAAAGATAAGGAAATGAGGAGGGGTAGCCACCATTTTCCTGACATCAGAGAAATCTGCTGTATTTAAGAATCAAGTGACCTTAAATGCCACAGGGCCATTAAAAGTAATGGGATGTGATCTCAAGCCAGTGAGTGATGTGAAGCCAATTCCTTCTCAGGGGCTCAAGCTGTAACATCCACGTTAATGTATTAGTATCAGTAGATGAAACATAACGAATACTACATCTCATTTACATAATGGATGAGACTAGGGAAGCAGTTCCAGATGGCTGATGAGCACCTTGAGCCAAAAGAGGATTTTTTTTTTGCTGTATCAGCATTCAGAAGTCTAAAGTGTTAAGATTAGATCAGGCTGATGAGAATATGGACTTTGAGTGATTTCCTGCCCTTAAATTTGAAGTTAAAATGCCCCTCAACAACAACAGCATTCCATGCAGCTGTGGGACCTTTTCTGTTTACTGTTGAAATTTGTTCGTACCTCTCTCAGGTACTTCAATGGAAATTAGAGGTTTAAACTTCAGGAGAAAAAAAATTATTCTCTCATCAGTTCTGCAGAATATGTATTCTAAGAGTCAATTCACGTGGTCAAAGTCAAAGTCATATTTATGCATTCTACTGAGTTGGTACCTTAATGCACATGTTGGACTGTTCATGAACTCAGTGTGATCCTGAAACGTTCAAACAGTTTAAAGACAAATGAGAATGCAATGTGCTTTTTTTACAACCACAGGCTTGCTTTATAAATGGTCTGTCCAAGCCTGGCACAGGTATAAAATCAAATGCATTGGATCGAGTTTATCAGTGCATTGAATTATGTGTTACTGGAAGAAGGGGTCTGTTTTGCCACTGAAAGAAGGAGCTGATGTCCTTGATGACTTCTTATTCTTGGAGAAGGGTGTTTTTTGTGAATGAGCTGAAGAAGGGCAAGAAATATTTTGAGCATTGAAAGCTGTAGGTGTTTCGAGAATTTCAGTGAGTCCATAGGTAAGATATTATTATCTGTGTTCCTATTAGTACTGAGAAATCTCAACTGGAGTGACTGGTATGCTTTGCTGGCTATGTTAGAATTACATTATGGTTGAACTCACTTTTATTAAATCCATATTATGTCAGAGTTAGACTCATTTCCAGATTTGCAGTAAGGAAAAAGTCCTGTCTCACCCTCTTCCCTCTCCCTGGTTAGAGTGGAAATTATGTTAGAGAGTTTTTTCCTTTCTCTGTAGCAGGCAGTGCAGTCTACTTCATAGAATAACTGTGGCAATTTAAGTCTGTGTCTTTGCTGTTTCAGAAGGCCAAAACATTGGCAACATTATTTTCTGGGGCATATTATTCTAATTTGTTTCTCCCATGTATTAAATATACTGAGTATAAATGAGTATTTGAAGGAGTGATTTAGTCATTGGGTAGAGGTGAGAAGGAGAAGATGGATTTAGGGAGCCTTTCAGATTTCTTGTGGTGGCCTACAATTCCTGATGCTAATTCTGTGTCTAGAACAGCCTTGCTAGACTTCTTATTCCATAGCTTTTTTAACCTTAGTGGCAAAACACAAAATATAAAGAAAAAGTTGGAGAAATTGAAACATACTTGACTTAAGTGTGCGTGAGTGCACACGTGTGTGCACACAGTCACGTCTATGTGTGTGTGAGGACTTTAGATATATATTTGTAGGAGTAAAAGATGGGCAGGAGACCCATTTGGTAGAAGGTCATTCCGTATTGGAGAACATGCTCAAAACGTTTGTCAACAGGTTTTAGATTTACAAAGTTTATCTACACTTCTTCTTTCTCAAAAAGTTGTGTGTTTTTTTGATTTTTGGTATTTGACAGCAAATTTTTACCAAGAAATTGCAGGAAGAAATATTTCTGAGTACAGGGAAGCTTCACGTGGAACTTCCAGTCCTCAGGTGAGATGCTGTTGTGGAATTTAAAGCATTTGCTGGCTTGCAGTTTTATGCTGTAGAGAGAACAAGTAAAGAGGGCTATTGATTTGGGAGTCTTGGAGAAATACATGGCTGGTTTTCAAAGTTCTGTGATGTTCATTGACTTTATTTCTGCTGTGGTTCTAAGATTTTCAGAATAATAAATATCTTCTTTTTTTTTAAAGAAAAAATATTAACACTAAGAAGCGTTGGGTTTCAGCTTGATAAGAAATCAAAATAAGAGGATACATAGAATTATTAATCTGGTTCTAAACCGGCCCTGACATGCTAACAGAGACTACTGGAGAATAGTTACCAGCAAGGGGCGGGGAGGGGAATGAAATACAAATCTAAAAGCACTGCATTTAAATTATATCAGAATATATCACAATGTAACTCTACAAAGAGCTATTTTAGTACAATATGCAGCAAAATTTATTCTGATGAAATAAATTTTCTACAGCCTTGCAATTAAAAAAAAGAAGCTAATGGAATTAGTTATTTAAAGAAGGTTTAATTTTTTCTTTCACTCCCATTCTTTTCCTTTCTTAAAAACTGTTAATATAATTCCTGCTAACCTGACGTATTTTCCTTCACCTCTGGTCTGTGAGCACAATTATGGGCTGTGTATCACTGGAAGCAGGATAAAAAGTCATCAAAATGATAACAATGTTGGGAGGTGAGGTGAAATGAGAAAGGTGTAATGCAAATGCATCCTTTGGTGCTGTGAAGCATAAAATGGAAGCATCCTTCATTGCAGGGAAGTGGCTGTGAAATACATTCGAGAGTAGCAGCAAGATTTACGTTGACTTAATATTAAGTTAATATTGATTGAGATGAAACAGCCAAAACATGAATAGATACACTAATTCATATTATTATGTACTTTTGGCAGCTCTGTTGTTTTTCTTTTTGTAAGCTTAACGAGAGATATAGTCAAACTAATTTATCTCTAGAGGTTTGCCTTATTTAGAGATCTCATACTGTCTGCTTTGTCTATCTTCTCTTAATTTGTTCAAACAAACACTTTTTCGATCCTTAAATTAAGTTGGCTTTTTGCTTCTCCCTCAAGACAATTGCACATCATTAGAGAGGTGGTGGAACAAGTACAATTGCAAACATCTGCTACTATGGTACAGTGATGCCGTAAGCTGATCTGCAGTCATTGTGACTGTCAGGATTTCAAGTTTATGTAAAGGTCACATTGTTTTATTGTGGATAAACGATCCTGGGATTTCGTGCTATAATTAAGGGCCTATAAACTCATTTTGATTATTCAGTAAATTTGTTCTGTGAAGGGAGAAGGTATATGCAGGCAAGTAAGTATCCAGAACTGTTTTCTTTGTGTGCTTTTCTATTACTTATGAAATATTCTTGAACATTTATATCACATGGTATTTCCAGTGCTGATACTTAAACCTCTGCAGATGGGAGAAAAGAGTACTATAATGGTATGATAGAATGAATTATTAAATTTTACTGCTGCTAGGCATGGTTATTTAAGTTCATACAGAATATCAATATTGCACATGAACAGACACTTTTCCTGAGTTCGAAACTTGGGACTATTTTTTTTCTTTTTAATGTCAATATGAGAAAGGAACCGATTTATAATTGCTAGCATTCTATTTCTGATAGCCTGGCAACTTGTGTACAATCCTACAAGGATAGCTTTCCTTAACATAAAGAAATAAGATTTCACCACTAATTACAGAAGTTAGTTGTACAAATAAGCCACCTCTGCCTAAATCCTAAAATGCTTTCATGCTCCCAGCTATCACTGTAGTCAGAGAAGCTCTGTACCCACTTCCCTTTAGCGATCAGGTTCTTCATTTTGTTTGCACAGATCTTCAGTTAAGTGTAAATTGGAATTGCTTCATTGCCTTCAGAAGGGTGATAACAATTTATGCCATCTCAAAATGTGGTGCTTAATCTCAGGACTGAGAGAGAAAGGGGAAAAAAACAGAACACTCCATATCAACAGAAAAAAAAATAGCCTCCGGTCTTAAAACAAGACGATGGAAAATTTAATGCAAGTTATAAATAGGGCCATTAATTTGATGTACAATGCTCTAGCAGCATACTCCATTAACCATCCATATTTACTTAGCTGCTACCGTGCTACCAACGTGACATACAAAGTTACTATGTGAAACTCTTCCATCATATTGTATTAGTTGTGTGTTTCAGGCTTAGTTGAAATGCATGTAGTTGTACAATAAAGTTTCTAGATTTGCCAAGTGTCCACCTTATGTTGTGCTAAAATAGGGGTGATATGATTGACATGGCTGATTCTGAATCTACTTGGTCTGTATCAGTTTAGAAGCTTGGCTCAAATACTATGAAATTTGTTTTCTGCTTTGGGTTGAAAAACATTACAATCTTCATTGAAAAACAGGGAATTTATAAGAAAAGCTTTGCAAGAGCAAAAAAGGTGAACATGAATAGATGAAAAATCTGTCCACAAAGAAGTGAAAAAAAAATCAAATGATAGGGCTAGATGATTGTGTAATGAAGATAAAATGAGTTCCAGTCTCAGAGGACAAGGGCCGAGGGCATGAACACCCTTCCCACTGTTGTGATCAAAAAGGCAGACATGGAATATAAGACTAGCAAGAACCTCCAAGGTCAGTGAATCTAATTCCCATAAAAGCAGGCAATTATTTCATAGTGCCTTATACATGTAATTCATAATGTCACATTACACTGCCTACAGATGGCTTGGGAGAGGGGTTTGTTCTCACCATTCATTCCTATTGGAAGATGGTTCAGACCTTTGTTTGTGACTACAAACACCTCTAATTACTATCCTACATTTATTCATTTCAGTCCCTTCTAAGATTTTCATGTTCTCAGAGCCACCTCAGTTCAGTAAACAGTACACAAGAGTCCATGTCAAGGAATATCACTGTAAAATTATATCCTGAGTGCAGAGGTAATCTGATTAGATTCTGCAGTGGTCTCTTCTGGCTTGTTTTTACTTTTCCCGTTGATCAGCTCAATAATAGTGATTGTACAGAAAGTAGACTTGAAATAGCACAGAGAGCTGTGATAACAGCTTCACAGTTAACTTGCTCAATACGTTTCTCCCACCTCACTCTTTATTTCTGGTCAGCTTTCGTTCATTGAGTTTCCATGAAAAAAAGGCTATTTTCCAGGTAAAGAGGCATCTAATGTTCCTAGGGAAGGTGTGTTGCCTGACAGGCGTTATAAAGAAGCTTGTCTTGCTCCTCCTTGAGTCTTTAACTTTTTGCAGTTAAGCAAACTAGAGGGCTTCAGTCAATAATACACATAAACAATGATATACACAGAAACGTACTTTTAATACGTAAAGAAGCTGGATATATTAAGAATATCTCCAACATATCCATAGTTAAGACCATAAAGATTTTCACATTAAGGATTTAGATATGTGTAATTTACTTACCTTTCTGTAGAATTAAATTTACTTCTATAATTCATCTAAAGACTGGACAAGAGTTGTGGTTTGTTGTGGCCTGTGAAAATAATTTGGAAGTTTGGTGTGGTGAAAGACTAGCATGTTCTGACTAGCAGTAGCCTTATTTACAGTAAGATTCAAAATTCTGCATATGCAACCTTTTGCTTAGAAAAATAAATTAATTTGGTCCAAAGGAGGATATCTTTAGATATCTTTACACTCAATGCATCTTTTGTGATAAAATGACAATGACATAATTGCAGGTTTTACCCCAAACATTTCTGTACAAAGATCAACTCTATCTAGCCATTACAGGGCTATACTCCCATAACCATATGCTGTACTTTATATACTGACATTTGTTGACAATGAGACCATGCTGTTGCAGATATCTGGAAATATTTGATGGAAAAATGTCAAAGCCAAATGGATTATTGCATGGCTCTTGCAGTGACTGAGAGAAACTACTGTTACTTTGCTGTACCTTTTTCTCCTTTTTTGCTTTCTTCTTGCAAGTTCTCCCAAACCACTAATCAATTTCCCAGTCCTTACATGTTCCATCCAAGACAAATAGACAGGGAGGAAAATAGCATTTCTTATACCAAATGACCACTGAAACATTTTTCAGTGAACCATCAAAACAGTTTACGTCCACTGTTTCAGGAGACCATGATTTATGCAATGTTTCAAAACCTGTCTCCCGAGGCGTTTGCTCTTCACACTTAGTATCCCTTAAGAATATAGTGAAGTCATTGAATTCATTGCCAGACTTCAACCCTAAGAAAACAAATGACAAGCTTGCTCTGTTAATTGCCTCTCCAATTCAGATATTCCAAATATTTAAAATCTCTTATTTCATATGCAAAAGAAAGAATACAGATGTGTAAAAGAATCCCATGGTATCTATACTCTTCCAATTATTCCACTAACAAGAGGTGTTGAAAATCAAAGTTCCCAGTTTTAAGTAGAAAAGGAATAATTTTAAAGTGGTGCACCAAGAATTCAGATTTTCTTGAATGCATATAGTAACTAACCAGCTGTTTTTCAGAGAATCTCAGTGATCTGGAAATCATTCCAAATAAGGTGCCAATCTTTGAATGCTCTCTCACTCTTTGGTGTGTAGCTATTGAACAAATAGAAAGCTTTATTCAGTTCTAGTGAAACTTAACTCAGCTTGAAATTAGTTTTTTGATCATAATTCCTGCTTGGAGAAATCGATACGAAGCTAGTAAGCATTGTGTCCATTCCACAAGGTTTTTAAATTCTGTATTCCTACTGTATAATAGCCTATTTCATATCAATATAATCTGTGCTATACAGTGTCAATTAATTCCAGACTGGATAATGAAGGTATGTTCTGAACACTTCAGAGCTGTCAGCCAGACACAGTATGTTTGAATGGAGTTATGTTGTTGGGAGTTTCAAAATGCTCAAGAGTATAGGAAATAGATGAAAGTTACAGAGCAAACAAATAAGAAAATCAAAGCTAAAAAGTGGAGGCTAAAGTGGTAAATCGGCATTGTGCCCTTTATCTCTGGAGATTAGTGCTCCAATTCTGCATTAGGACCCATAGTGAAAATAAATTTAATGGCTTGAATCTGATCCTCTGGGTGCAGTTTATCCATATTACGGATTTCACTACGCCATTAAGAATGACATCCATTTTTCTTCTAAAAAAAGGTGTGGAACGGGAATAACAGAGGACACTTCACAGTCCGGGATTGATATATGTTGGCAAAGCAATGTGTGAAGACTCTAAACCTGTAAGAGCCAGGGGATTAAGTATGGATTAAGGCGCACTGAAAGGGACTATTGAGAACTCTGTATGACCTCTGTTTGCACAATAGTGCTAATATTCAGACCTTAGAATCAAGAACACCATTTTCATCAGTATAGTTATTAACCATAATAAATTAATGTATATCTGAAGATCAGTAGCCTATGGTATCTTATCTCCTACAAGGCTGCAAATCATAAAAAGGCTGCACTTTTCACTTATCCTGATCTAGAAGTGTAATAAAAATAAGAGTAGGCTGCATTTTAGAAATACTGTAATAATAATAGCAAACTAATACAGTTGTAGGGTTTATTCAGAATTTGCTGTGGAAGCTGTACAAAGCTGAGGCTCATAAACTTGAGGGCTATCTTGATTTATTACAGGTAATAACCCAAACAGGTTTTAGGGGTGTATTTTTGATCATTGTTTTATACATCACAAAGTGGGTTTGGAACATATTTCTCCTTTGTTCTGTTTTGGCATTTAGTTCAAGTTTAATCTTCTTGTACCAGCTCTTTCACTCCCATGGGCTGTTTCTATTGCTCTTCAGATATTCATTCGTGTAGCTGTCCTTTACAATTACTTTAACTCTCACTGCATCTGGGATCTGCTAAATGATAGAGCTGTTCTATTTATGAATCATAGAATCATAGAATTGTCTAGGTTGGAAGGGACCTCTGAGATCATCTAGTCCAACCATCAGCCTAACTCTGATAAAAAACAACAACCAATCTCTAAACCATGTCACTGAGCGCTATGCCAACCCATTTTTTAAATACCTCCAGGGATGGTGCCTCAATCACTTCCCTGTGCAGCCCATTCCAATGCTTAATAAACCTTTCAGTGCAAAAATTTTTTCCTGATATCCAATCTGAACTTCCCCTGGTGCAACTTGAAGCCATTTCCTCTTGTGCTATAGCCTGTGACTTGGGAGAAGAAACTGGCCCCCACCTCTCTACAAACTCCTTTTGGGTAGTTACAGAGAGCGATAAGGTCTCCCCTCACCCTCCTTTTCTCCAGACAAAACAACCCCAGTTCCTTCAGCCGCTCCTCATAAGTCTTACTCTCCAGATTCCTCACCAGCTTTGTTGCTCTTCTCTGGATCCTCTCCAGCATCTCAGTGTCATTTTTGTGGTAAAGGGCCTGAAACTGTAACAGTACTTGAGGTGGAACCTCACCAGTGCCAAGCAGAGGGGGACAATCACCTCCCGAGTCCTACTCACTACACTGTTGGTGTCCAGGATGCTGTTGGCCTTCTTGGCCACCTGGGCACACAGCTTTTTCGTGTTCAACTGGCTGTCAACCAACACCCCCAGGTCCTTTTCTGCCAGGCAGCTCTCCAGCCACTCTTCCCCAAGCCTGTAGCATCCATGGGGTTGTTGTGACCCAAGTGCAGCACCCGGTGCTTGACCGTATTGAACCTTATGCCATTGACCTCAGCCCATTGGTCCAGCCTGTCCAGTTCTCTCTGCAAAACCTTTCTACTCTCAAGCAGGTCGACACTTCCACCTAGTTTAGTGTCATCTGCAAACTTACTGAAGGTGGACTCAATCCCCTCATCCAGATCATTGATGTTAAAGAGAACTGGCCCCAGTACCAAGCCCTGGGGGATACCACTCATGACCGGCCACCAACTGGATTTATCTCCGTTCACCACCACATTCTGGGCCTGGCCCTTCAGCCAGTTTTGACCCAGTGGAGAGTACTGCCATCTAAGCCAGGGCCAGCCAGTTTTTTCAGGAGGATACTATGGGAGACTGTATCAAAGGCTTTCCTGAAGTCCAAGTAAACTATGAATGTAACTATAGCAATTCCTAGAACCTGACTTTTTTGAAGCAGCTGCCTCCAAGCTTGTCCCTGAGAGGGGACATGTTGTCCAAGAGACCCTCTGACATTGCATGCAGCTAGAAGAAATAAAAAAAAGTTAAAACCTCACACTGGCAACAAGAGTGACTTTGTAATATTGCCTGTGGTGTATCAGCTCCTTGTTGTCTTTTCAAGGCCCTTCCATGCCTAAAGGATTTCTTGAGTGCTCCAGAAAATCTTTGTCGGTCAACACCGCAGCAGAGAAGCACTGAATGTCAGCTAGAAAATTATTCTTGGTAGAGTTCAAAGGGAAACAGAGAGACCTGCAACAAGTTCCTGCTACTGTCCTATCTGTCGTTTCTGTGCCAGTTAGCTTGCAGAAGACTTGAGTAGGTTGAAAAAGCCTGAAAATACTTGCAGAAGCCTTAATTTTTCACATTTTTTTTTTTGCATATGGTAACATATCTTGGACAATGGATTCTATAGAAAAACACCACTAGTTTTTTTCTACCAAAAAAGCCTCAGAAGTCTTGAGAGAGTTTTGGTATATTTAATAGTTGGCCATAAATTGAGAGTGAAATACTAACCCCATAGAAAGTAATCAAGTTTCAACATGGGCCTCTATAGAGCCAACAGCTGGTGCTCTGAAAGCTGAGGCTCTTGTTACTATAACCGTTAAGCTGGAGCATTGGCTAAAGATTCATTTAGGATGAAGCTTATCCCACCTTACACTCCACTCTGAAGCATCACTAGTTTCAACTTGGAAAAGATTCAAAGAATGAATCTTGTTTTCTTGTGATAAGCAAACAGGATATAAAACTCAAGCGACAGCGACGTAGAGGATTTGTAACAGAGAGGATCAGGGGAGGAGATGGGAAGAAGGATGGAAGAGGAGGAAAGGGGACTATTGATTTCTGAGTCCTGCACATGCTGATATTTGACGAATTTGGACATCAGCAACAAAAGTTGATTCTTCCCATGTCCTTTGACTTCTAAACACAATGTGCTGTTTCTTTGAGAAAAGAAAAGCAAGTTACTTGAGGGAAGAAAAAGATTAACTAAGTCTGTAAAAGGAACTATTTTCTTCTTTATACTCTTAAACCCAAAATATTCTCTGGAAACCCTTCTGTACTCTGAAACAAACACACAATACAGAAAAACACTGTAAAAATGAAATATTTTCCTTGGCAACAAGGTCTTGCACTGAGCATGCTTCTGCCGAAATACCAGCTGTGAAATGTTTTGTGTGAAGTCAAGAAAAAGCCTTAATCTTCCAGTTGTTGGCATTTTGCTTATGCATTCAGCATATATTATTCTTGTTCCTCTTGTTATTATAGAACATGGGTTAAAAACTAGGAAAAACCTTTGTCTTTGTTCAATGATAATGGTTATGAACAAATTAGAGTTCAAAACTGCATTTTCTTTTCATTTGAAATTTAAAGACACAGTCTTTCGTACAGCGAGAGATTTCAAATGGTTCTTGGGAAAAGTATAGAAAAATACGTGCAGTAATAAAAATCCATAGTATGATTTTTTATACATATACTCTGATTATTCTCAGTAGAATGCTTCAAAGTGTTCATAATGTAACCTTAGGGTAACACAAATTTTGCTCTAAGCATAAAATGCAACAGAAGGTATAGAAGGGCAAAAATATGGATGCTCTTTTTGCTAATCCCCGGCTGATGGATGTGCTCCCACGAAAACCACAGGAACCTTATGGATTTGACATTAAAACAAAGGCAACTTTGTGGGTTTTGACCGGCCTTGGCTTCATTCGATCTTGAAACTCAAAGTAAGACTTGTGGCAATTTTACTCCTAAGGCCAAGCTCATTCTTAGTGCAGACCTATGGAGGTCAGAGATCTTTTACCTGGTTTGAATCAGAGAACTAGAACCTTATGTTATTCCACAGGGAATTTGGTACCTTTGAATATCAAGTTATTTCCATCATTCTCCTATTAAGAGATTAAGTTGCAAAGGTGGGTTTTTTTCATCATAATCAGTGCAACCTTAATTAAATAAAAATGTATCAGGGTGGCTCATCTGTGGGAGGGTTTTTCTCTCTAATGATGACAGTAGGATGCAAAGTGAGTTTACTGTCCTGTGCATAAATGCGAGCTGGAACAGTGTCACCTGACTGTGAGAAAGGCTATTTCCCAATGAGTGAGATGAGGTTTAGGTGATTACAGATAGATCAAAAGAAAACCTATTATTGTAAGAGTTCAAACAACCTTTGCAGTCCTATAGAATCTACTGACTTACAGATGTACTGCAGTCAGGTACAGACATAAATCAGTACTTATGCTCACTCCTGTGCCTGTTATAGCTTGTCCTTCAGATACCACCTAAGTAGGGTAGCTATAAGAGTTGGAGGTAATAAACATTAACACTGTATTTTTCAGTTTGACACACACAGATTTTTTTTTTAAAGGACATTAAAATTTTTCAAATGAAGTTTGAAAGATCATAATCCAGCAGAAAAAAAAATAAGTGGAAGTGAAATTAATGTTTTTTGTTTTTTTTTCCTGCACGTTGCTAAGTTTTCTGCCAAAAAGAAAAAAAAATTCAAACCCAAACCTCAGATGGCACTACACTGAATTATTAGAGAAAATAGAACTATATAGCTTAAGATTTAGAGATACTTTATACATTCTGATTATCAGTGTGGCCAATTACCTAAAACAAGAGAAATTTTTGTGACCACAGACATCTCTGCTGCTGAGGTTACGGAATTGCAGAATATCCCTTCATCATCTTCGTGGCTTTTCTCCAGACTCTCTCAAGCAGTGTTGCAATGTTTTTAGAATAAGAAATTTTAGAATAAGAATTTCATAATAAGAAAGTTTGATGATGTATTCATCCAGGTTTTTATACCTTCTCTGCCATCGATTCTTTGGAAAAAAACTCCACCTTCTTTAGCTTACAACTGTTTTAGCATTCTCCAAGCTTGGTGTAGCTACACAGGCTGTCAAATCTACTCTCAAGCTTCAAAGTATGTTTTAACATGTCTTGCCTCTACAGTTAAGGATGTGTTTGTGCCTGTGCAGACATGACAATTAATTAACAGTACTCAAGGTGACATCCACTACTGCAGGTTTGCATCCCAGTTCTGCACTTCATTGTTCAGTGCCTGGAGGAGAGGGTGTTATTCTAGTGCTAATTAACTACTTGTCCTTCCCTCCCTGTTGCCCCAGCAAATTGGTTACAGACCATCTAGATAGTCTTTTCAAAACAAAAGGAACCAAATTTGTACAAATATCTGCAAAACATATGAAAGACAAATTTGATGGGGGTAAGATGTCAAAATTGTTGCAGAAAATGGGTTCAGTTGCTGTGAAATTGTCCTGTCTGCCAGCATTTTCACTCAGCACGTGTAGTAGATGGACTCTGAGGTGGAAGGGGCAGGCAGATTAAGGAGGAGAGGGAAGTGCTGTTCACAGTCATTTCATTCATTGCTTTTAAGAAGAATGAGGGTGACTGCTGCTTGACTGACTTTCAGGTGATTAGGGAAGGGTCCTACTCAGGATGCAACTCTTTGCTCTGGGTTCTCATATGAGCTGAAGAGGCTCCACTAAGGATATAAGTCTTGATTACTTTTTATGTCCACCAAGCATAACATAAAATCCACTTGGAGGCCAGTTTATCTCAGAGTAAACTGCGTGATGCAAAGGCAAATTTAATGCATTTGGAAGACTGTAACTGACATCAGTTGTGTAATATGGGCGTGTAGTCATAGTCAGCATCTTTCCAAAGAAAGAGGAAAGGTATTTACATGATTTAGTTTCAGACACGTAAATTCAGGTGCTTATCTCAAGAGCTTTATTCCTCCATTGCCTCTGTATTCAATGGAGCTAAATAAATCAGATGCAGAAAGATTAACTTAGTAGCTAACATAATACAGCCAGGTTTTACAGAAGGTGTTATTCAAGGTGAAGTTTGCTCCAATCTCCTCTTTGTAAAATTCCCTGATTTTATGTTGATCTCACAATTTTGTCCTTTTGTTGGCCTTCCAGCTGTATTATCTCTCCTTCAAAGAGCATTTGCCAGCCTACTGTAGCAGGAACGCCACATGCATCCTTGCTTGTATCATTTGTAAGAGTAGTCATTTTTCTTTCATATGCTTTAAAAATGTAAAAAGTGATACAGTAAATTTAATATTCATGGGATGAAGGGAAACTTTTAAAAGAAGTTCTGAATAGATGCCTGTGTATTTCCAACAAAAATAAAGAAAATTATAGCACTACATAGAAAAAAAAAAAAAGAAATCACATCTGTGGAAGGACAACACTTTATCAAGAGAGAATAATTCACTTTGTCCTACCTTGGGGTTAAATGTTTGCTGCTGCTTGGGAAAGCTTGTGTTTCTTTTGTGCTATGTATGTCTGTGAATGTTTTATGAATCTAATTGAGCTTAGGAATCAAGTTTCTTAGACAGACACAGTTTATTCAGAAGAATAAAGATACAGCAGAAAGTTATTGATTTTTGAGACATCTACGCCTTGTGAAAAATTAACCAGACATTCCTTCCAAATCAATACTATTACCCTTGCTGTTTCAGGACTTCTTAATCTGACCCATAGAGTGTTTCCAGTGCAAAATAGTCTGTACCATCATCTCTTTCATAAAAGCTGATTTTTTCTGTCCCCTTTGTTGATGTCCGGATCTCCCACTGCTCTTTCTGGGTGTACAGGCATACACACATTCATGAGAAACAGAAAGGCTGTCCTCCCATGTTTAACACATGTAGAGGTGTGACAAATGCAAGAATCTTGGTCATAAAGATCAAGTCTTCTTTTACCAGTAGACCCAAAACCACATATGTTATACTTTTCCATGGTGCTTAAATGCTGTTTTGGAAGAAAACGTACTAGGAGATTAAAGTCCATTGGGTCACCATTCCCAAGGGACATCTCTTTTGAAACCAGCATTAAAGCTCACAGCTACAGGTGCTAAATCTTGGTAAGATTTGCCATATCCAAAGCAGAAACGTGCTGTAGTTGCCCATCCACTAAAAAAATTTCAGTTAGCAACTGACAGCTGTACAGCTTCCAGCCAGGGAAAGGAGTTGCTTTATAGACCTTGAGCAATTATTTCCCTGCTCTTCATGAGCATTGTTCTATAACGGGTCTCCTGTTTCAAATTGATTTCTTTTAGAAAAATTGCTTTTGTTTTATTTTTCCTCACAGCCATTCAATCTCAGCTTTCCTAAACTTGAGAAAGCCTGAATTTTGTTGTTTTTAAGATAACTTCATCAATTTGACAAGAGTAAATTATCCATGAAAAGACTTTGCTAACCTTTCTTTGTGTTTAATGCCTTCTGTAACTGTGCAGCAGTGGCTTTATACACCCTCGTTTCTCACTTCTCTAGCACTAGTGATGCTTTCTGTTTGATAATATATATTGAATAAAGTCTGCCTCTAATGAAAGAAATTAATGGGATTCTTAGCACCTATCACTGATATAGCAGTGAACAGAAAGAATGGCTTGTGTTTTTCCTGTTAGCTTTTCCAGTATTAATTTACTAATCATGAAAGTATTTTCTTCTGTATATTAGCCATTGGTGTGGCACATAGTGGAGACTGGTTCCCCGTACTGGGGAGTGATTCTCAAATGGATGTTTCATAACACCAATTTAATATAAGTGACCAGAAGCTGTCTTCTGCAGTAGCTGACGGGACTTAGCTTGGGTAAAAATAAGCATTTGTGACTATCCTTTGGTACATGACACCAGTAGGAACACGCGCAGCCTATAGAATGACTTTATACTCTTGTCAAAACATACTTTCCTGCACTTTCGGGGCACATAACCTTGTCAGATCTCATAAGACAAAAAAATAAATTACACCTGCTTGGACCATGAATGATAAATCTCTAACGAAGGTTGAGTTCATTCTTGAGAGCTGATGGAAATGGGGAAGGTTCACATTGATGGTGGAAGAAATCCAGTCTGACAGGGCAAATTTCTATCCTATCTGACTTCTTGGGCATTTGAAATTTCTCCAGAACTTTCAGTGAGGTGCCAGTGTATCAGTGTTGCTCTTTGAACGAAACTCCTCCTTGTTTAATTAAACACCTGTTTTCACAAAGCATTCTCAGTCTGATGAACTATTTTAACCACTGTAATACGGTGTGTAGTTTAAATAGTTAGGAAGAGTGGAACCATTCTACTTACTAATGGATGAGCGTGTTCATGTTAGACATAATTTGCAAAGTGCTTTGTAATCTATCTGGATGAAAGTAGCTCTGTTAATGGAAATTATTTGAATTATAAAAAAATAGGAATTTGAGCTCTAAAATATTTTTTTTTGTTGTGTTTGATGATTTCCTAAACTACTATTGAAAACAAATTCTCTTGTAATATGGTTTTGTCCAGTAAAGGCCAAAAAGGTCTAGTAGAGTACAATGGAACTGTACAGGTCAGACCTTCCTGGGCTGGCAGGTTAAATGTCAGGAACTGAGGAATTGTCTTCATCTCTCTGTAGAGTATATACTTTTACTGTATATACATAATTTATGCATGTATATTATGTATATATTTAAATAGACTACTAAAACACAGGTGAGAAGCTTTAGAATATAAAAAAAATTGGATGAATATTTCAAAGTATGAAGTACTTTCACTGATGGCCTGCGCCAGGAGTATAAAATTGAAAATGTCATAGCTCAGAAGCAATTTATAGCCTTCCCAATATTAAAAATCATGAATAAATAAATAAATAAATTGGAAGGTTTAAATTGGAGTATGTCTTACCTTCAAATGGAATCAGAGATTTCAGGCAAGGAAAACAAATGTTTTAATATGAACTGATCCAAGATGCTGTTACTGGGGGGCTTTTAAAGGCCTGTACTTTTTATATTTTGACAGTTGTTTCACTGTAAAACTGCAATTGAATTTTTCAGTTTGGATGCTTCCATCCAGCTGGTGTTTCATTTGAAACTGACTTTAAGTCTTTCTTGAAATTACCCCAGGGTTTACAGAATTTGAACTGTTCAGCGCAGATAATGAAGATCAATTCAGTATCAGCTTTCCCAGGTTCCTGGCCATAAAGCACATATATACTCTGCTGGCAGTGTGGATCTTTGGTAATGATTCTATAGGCATTCAAATATGATGATTGATTAAAAAAAAAAAAAAAGGTTTCAATACAGTAGGCTTCAGTACAGTACAGTAATGATTTAATCACAAACATTTGGTGTATCAAAAATTCTCAGACCCCAGATCATAGAAAAAGATATATTGCAAAACCAAGTTGGAATTAAATCCTTGCAGTATTCTGCCAGGAAGATGGATTTTGTATTGGTTTTGCACATTGCATTTTAAATAAGGAAGGTTATGACCTGATCAGCCAAGATTGGAAAAAAACTATTTGTATAATTAACTGAGGGGTTAAAAAAAAGTTGAGTGACATCATGTTTTCCACAGAGTAAGTGTTGACACCTCTTTGTCCTGTGCTCTGCCATTTGCTAAATGATACTTCACGAGCAGCAGTCTCTGTGGAGCCACGCTGATTACAGCCAGGAACACAGAAGCACAATGACAAAAAGGGACAATCTCTTGTACATTTGCAGCATGCCTGTATTAAAAGTGAAGAGTCAGCTGTCCGTACATCGACTGTGAAACTTGCAGATGACAAAACAGCATCACTCCACCTAGTTCCAGACGCACCAGAAGGCATCCAGAAGTCAACTGCTTTTCTCTGCTTCTGTGCTTTATCCACAGCTAATGAGATCCGTTGAAGAGCAAAATAAATAATAAATAATTAGTTAAAAACGAAGCTTTCTTCAATAATGCTATGAAGGCATTCATAAGAAACTGAAAGGTCTAACAAAGGAGAAAGTGGAAAATAGGAGACTAATTACTTTAAAAGTTATGAAGTGCAGAAAGCTGATTAAAAAATCCCCAAATACTAAAGATGTTGTTGATTGTTAGCCACAAAGAAAAATTGGTTTTTAAAGCAAAATGGGAACAAAAATAATCCTACATTGTTGTGATTGTACTAATTGTAAATGGTGAAATTGTTAAAAATTGATGGAGAGGTGGCAGATGTGTTTGATAAGTATGTCTAAACTGCATGGAAAAATCCAATAATTGATGTTGCATTTACCCTTAAGAGCATGATGAAGTATATTCCAGCCTATTATAAACTGAATAGATTTTAACAGCTGCTATGCATAAAAATCAGACCCAGCTTAAAAAAAAAAAAAAAATCCCAGTAATGCTGATTTTTAATATTCTTTAGATATTTGGAATATACCAGAAAATAAAACACTGCTTCAGACGGGCCAGAATGCAGAAAGGGCAGGCAGGATAACCAGTGTTACAGGCTGGTTAGTCTAACATCCATCTGGACAAAATAATAGAAGAGGTGATACAGTAACCAGTTAATAAAGAATGAGAGGATAGGGATATAATTAATGTCAGTCAAAATGGTTTTATGGAAAATAAACCTTGTCAGACAAACCTGATTTAATTCTTTTATGGGAATACGTGTTTAGCTGATCGAGCTATTATTGCAGACTGAGTGTGTTTAGATTTTTTGTAAGACTTTTGACTAAATGATCTGACATTCAGAGTTTTAAAAATTACTTTTATACTGTACCAAAATTAAGCACATGTTAAATAGAATAAAAAGTGATGGCACTCCAAACATAGCTGTCAATGGGGACTAATCACTGAATGAGAATGTTCGCAAAGGAGCTAGTATTCAATCTGACACTATTCAACTGGTGGGTTTTTTTTTTATCCAGGGTGCAGAAATAAATATAAAATTGCTGTTGAAAAAAATAATTGGTACGTGACAGATGAGGAGAATAGTAAACAGCAGCAAGTCACAGGCTGGCACTCAAGAGACGTATCCCTGAGCAGCCTGAGAGTGTCAAAACAAAAACCCTGTGCACCTCTAACAAGGGATTCATGCCGCTACCACCTTCTCTACTGCTGCCTAAAGGGGCTTTTCAAACCCTGATGCTACAAGGCTAGGTGGTCAGTACTGGAAAATCAGTTCAAAGTGAAATAGGCAAAAAAGTTATGGCCAAAAGGCTTCTGAAATTCTCATACAAAAAAAGCAAGGAGGTTGTGAATTAATCATGGCTAACAACTTTGGAAGAGTTTTGCTGTCAGCATTTTTTTAACAGATATTAAAAAATGGGAGACGTACAGGAGCCACAAAATTTTTCTGTGGACTGAAAGCATAAAGGCTAAATGTGTGCAAATTCTCAGAAATAATTATGAGACAACTTCATGGCAGTTAAGATGTACCTTCAGCAAGATAGCAAAGAAATAACATGAACTAGCAATTATAAAATAAAATCAGAAAAAATCAAAGGAGAACCAAGGACAGTAGGAACCGTTTGTACTCAAAAAAGAAAGAATGGTTGTTCTGTATCATAATGATTTGTATCAACACTGGCAAGATTTGAAAGGAAAAGTTGTAGATTTTATTAGATTGCCAATCAATTTGGTAAAAGCAGGCAAACTTTTACATATAAAACTCTAACCTGATAAAAACCCTAACCCCCAAAAAAGACTTTGCAGCAGCTACTGTGGCTTTGTCGGTTGTTATTTTACAATTATTATAGAACGATGGCTGCACACTTACCTGGGTTTTTCTTGGAGAAACAGATCTAACCCTAATTCCTTATATATAAATACATCTATTAACATTCTAGAGTCTGTATTTTATTTTGCTCCGTACCGCCTCATCTACTTGGTCAGCCAAAGCATTACTGCTTGCAGTACAATATTTATGCAGGTGACTTCTGACTCCCTAGTAGCTTACCTCACATGGAAATATCTTTGGTGCCCAACTGTCCCTGTGAAAGAACCCTGAAAATGTATGTCAATGGTCTAGATTTAAACCTGCAAACCAGAAGCCTAAAAAAGTCCAGCATTGAGCAACACAGCTTCCAACATCTGGAGAGCCTGCAAGTGGAAAATGGAGGTTATATCTACAACAGCACTGTAGTTTCAGGCAGGGTCCAAGCAAATGCCAAATATGAGAATACCAAGTAAAAGAGCATAGTCAGGAGATTAGACTCATATGATTACATGGTTTCCAGAACTGTTAGAAACTGCCCTGGTAGACAAAGCAGCAGGCCCAAATCTTGCTGTGCCCGCATGTCACCACCCTTTGCTGCAAGGTCCTGAGGGATAGACTCCATCTCCCCTAACATTAGACATTTAGGCTCCTTTTCTAATCAATGAAGAGAAATGGACCTATCTGGAGTGTGATTCATCTGATCTATTTTAAACACTAGGCTTGCAATGAGACAAATGTGACCCAGGGTATCTCTTTATTTCAACCGACCGTAAAGCAAGACTAGACAAGTAAAGCAGACAAAAATGCCTACATTTGGTGAGATGAACCCCAAGATGTTTAGGTACTTATGGAAGTTTGGAACTGCTGTGTTAAAGCTGAAGTTGAGTGGGGAATATTTAATAAGAATGTAGATTTCACCTACTTCCCATTAAATATGACCAATTCCTTTATCACACCTTTATCCCATCCCAGTTAATCCAACCATTCTTAGTTTAGAGGGTGACCTGAACATCCTGGAAGGAAAGATGCTCAATGGGGTTGGGAGGGGGCACCGTCACCAAACCCCATTGTTCATTTATGATGTTTTCTCCCCTTAGCCATCCTCTTTGAAAAAAAAATAAATGTATTCTTCAAATCATCTAATTCATACAGTCTTAGCCTAGCGAAAAGATCTCTCAAATGCATCCAGACTCACAAAAATCAGCTCAGGATTTTATTGGATCTGTTAGTTTTTACCTCAAATCTCAATGAATGCATTTCCACCATCAGGTCTTCTGTGTTTGGAGTTGGTTTTTTTTTTAATTGATCAAAGGAACTGTTTCAAAAGGAAATGGAAAAAATTTTAGGAAAAAGAAAACCTACAAACTCATGACTCAACCTTAAAAGAGGTTTCATATGAAACATTCAAAATCATTATAATGTAATTATACAAAGTATTCCTGCAAGATGATTTCCAATAATAAATTAAAAAGAGACAACCAGAAACATACAGACTAAGTTTGGGAATAAAATATATGTTAAATTCCAGTGCCCACAGTCTGCTACTTCTCCCCAAATTCTCAAAATTATAACACAATCTGGACTTCTCTATGATTGTTAATTTCTCATTATGTATTAATCCCATATCCTGTAGATCTTTTTAAAGTAAAAGAATATTTCACTGTGAAGACCTTTAGATTTTAAATCACTGCAGCTGGAAGAAGAATTAAAAGGTTTTTAAAGGTAGAAGAAGAAATATAAGTGTTACCCAGGCTCCATTTGTGAATTTGTTTCAATTTTACTGAAAAGAAAAACCAATGTTCACAATCTATACAGTAGAAGGAATTAAAAAAAAAAAAAAAACAAAACCAAAACAAACAAACAAAAAAGGCTACTTAAATATATTAAATATATAGCATTTCAACACTGGTCTCTGCTTCTTGCCAACCATCTTGTTTGAGCACACAACTCAGAAGGAGCTGAAATTCCTCACTATTCTTATGTGTAGAAAGCTTGTGAACCACTTCGATGAGTCTTATCTAAATGTAAAATATTATTACATTTCTTATTCCACAGTAAATCTTTGTTACAGTGTTGCTTACAAGTCTGCTTCAGCTGCATATGAAGAAAATAAAATGTCTGTATTGCACAGAGACCAAAAGGTATTTTCTAAAGCTAATGAAAAAAATATAAGAACTGAAACAATTCTTCATGTTGCCATATGTACGCGCATAACATTCACAAACATAGACTCACATATAATAGTAAAAAAGGCCATGAATTACTTAAAATTAAGACATAGAACCTGAAATGCAATACTGGAGCTGTGCGCGTCTAAGGAAAAACAATGTACTAACAGCAGTAGTAAAATAAATGCTGATGTATGCAAGATATATTACCAATGGATTGTAAATAACAAAGGCATAATAGTTGCTGGGCATATTGAGAGGAGAAAGTAAACTTAACAATCAGCAAATAGCTTTGTTATAATTAGATATTCTCGAAATGTGTGGCTTCAAACTGCATGGATTTTAGTTAATATTTAAACTAGTGATTTTCAGTCTGCTGTCCCCTTACTCTAGGAAACATTTCTATTAAGTGGTTAAGATAAGCAGGGAAATCTGCATTAAAAGTTACACACATAAATACATTAATGAATGGAACAGAATGTTCTTGTTCAATGGCAGCAGTTATAATCCTTTGCACTTCTGTAGCACTTCCATCTTGAAATCTCCATTTACTGACTCTGGAACCCATCCAGCAGTGCACTTAAACATGTATTTGACTTGAAGTATTAGGCCAATAGTATTGCACATCTATTTAAGTGTTTCGCTGGAGGAGGGGTACAATAATCATCAGGGTGAACAGTAATCAGGGCGAACCTGATATGGGTGCTATTGTTCAGTTCTACTTCACGACAATTCTGGTGATTTCAGTGGAGATTTGGTTCAGTGAATTCATTCTTGACTAGAAATGGACTAGAAACATAATGATAGTAATGCAAATGAAGCACAGGTACTTCTGAGATACCCCAGAAAGAAATTAAAAACATGCAGTGCTGCCCAGGACACTAACTAGACCAAGAGAAAGTGAGGCTGACGTCAGGAAACTGTTTTAAATCCCATTTCTCTTTGGGGTTTTGGCACCTCTCAAAGGTGTCACTCTCTTCACAAGACTCACCACACTATCCTGCCCTTCAGCATTTCAATTTCTCTTTCAAAGCAACTTGTCGAGAGGAAACAATGCTCAGCCCAGAAATGAGTGACTCGCATTAACTACTCTCTCAGGGTACAACACATCCCTATCTTAAATTCACATCCATGCATTCTTCCCACTTGTACTTGACTTCTCTACAACCAGCCCAAGAGCGGTGTTGAGTAGGAATATCTGCAGCTTGCCTTCTTAATAACATCCCTTAAATACAGTACAAACATTAAACTGAACCAGTCCACAACAGAGGCAGAGGCAGCAGTAACATCTGCGTCCTTCAGGTTAAGCTGCTTCCCTGGAAGTGAAAATTATTAACAAATTTTGGATAAAATACAAAAACAGTGCATGTAATTAACATAACTCCTTCTGAAGCTGACCTGATTTTACTTTTTTCCTAGAACACATTCCTTCTTTTTCTGATATGAAAGTCCTTAGCTTTTCTTGAGTGCAACTTGTGTTTGATATTCGTTTGCCTGTCAGGAGGAAAACATAGTACCCTGCATTCTATCTCCAAGAGTCGGTGTTTAGATGCCCAAAGCTCCCAGTGGTCAGTAAGGGCAAAGAGTTACTTCCATGAGTTGATTCACCTAATAAATAGGAAAGTACCTATAAAATACAGCCTTAACTGAACCTACACCACCCAAGCACTATAGCAGGAGCCTTTGGACAGCAATCTGGACCTGCACCCCTCAGTTCCTGATGCTTTTTCACAACAACTTCTATCCCACTTGCCAGTTAAGAAAAACTATTTCCACATGGACAGCATGTCCATCACGAACTAACACATACTCTAAGGAAAATACACAGTTTTGCAAACCACCATCTGACAGTACTCTGTAGAGAATCTGCTGTATTCCCTACAGTACCTGGAAGGCAAGCAGTTATAAAAAGGTCAGCAGCAAACTCCAGAAAGACTTTTGTTTACTGCTGCCTACATACCCTATGGGGATTTTATTTTGATAGGGCTTTAAGCAAATTAAATGGTCTATTTGCATATTGTTACAAAAGTGTAAACCTTTTATAGCGTTTAATAAAGATTTACACAATGCCATAAACTTGATACATATCCAGTGCTTGTATAATTGAGAGATGCTACACAAACTGCACTCGTGATATCAAATTCTTTCATTATTTATGACTTTGAGTAACACCATTAATCAATAACATATGTTGTTGTAAAACATTTGGTAATATTCCCCCCCTCCCACACAATTTTACAGCTAAATCTCATTGACATTCACCTGTTCTATCACTCATGTGACATTTGTCAAGGCAAACACAGTGAAAAGGATTTATTCACAAGTGGCTGGTAACTAGAGGAAATATCCTGGACTCTTCTTACCTTGTTGAGCTAATTTTATTACTTATCATGGCAGCAACATTGATTACTGAAGAAATAATTGTGATGTCAAAATTACTTTATAGCGAAAGCTTACAACTGCAGCTGCAAATGAACCATGTAAATAGAAATATTTAAACTGGTAGAAAGTACACACTATTGTTCATTTTATGTTCATTTAGGACATATAACTTGATCCAGAACAATTGGATCCACAGCATGCAGAAACATAAAAGTCAAAACCAAAAAATTATGTGTCCATACATGGGCTTTTTCATATCAGCAATGAATACAGCTCTTCTCTGGGAAAAGGCGAGGGAAGGAAGATAAAAAATCACCTCTAGATATAGATAATATCAGAAATGAAAATGTGCCCCAAAAAAGAGAAAGAATGAAACAGTGTTAATGGCAGTGACCAGAAAAAAATAAAATAATTAAAAAAAAACACGAAAACCACACCAAAATTCAACAACAAAAAACCATCTGTATAAAATTATTGATATGGCCATTACCTCCAATTATTAAATTAGCTAGTACCAGTCTGTATTGGTAGCATGTGGTGATAACCTATGAAAGATGTTCATGGATGTAGATTTACAGTGATGCTTGGAGTCCAGGCTTACAGCAAAGCAGGCAGAGAGCACAATCTTTTGAGCAGTCTTTCAACTGGTTATAATGCTTTTAGTCCTTGTTGTGCAGCAGAAGCTCTTCTGACTTCCTTGTCCTTGGTCTTCAAATCTGTAAAGTGGTGTTAATGACACATTCCTTATGACTTGCTACAATGACACAGAATTTATTGAGAGGCACTCAGAGTGATTTGTGCTATAAAGATGTCAAATAAACAAAGACTATGATTCAGACTCTAACTGACAGATTTAACTTTCCAAAATAATACTAGATGGTTTGGTGTTAAATAAATTTGTCACAAACACCTGCCATGCTTTTATGTTTACAGAACTGAAATCCTCCAAGAAAATCTGTACTCTTACTTTCTGGTGATATACTTCTTTTATGTCTGGAAAAGTGCTGCACGCACCTAAGTGCAGCTGTATGTGCAGTAAAATGATTTAAAATGGGCTAGTGGTGCTTGCTGAGAGATCTAATGTACCAGATTGGGTGCTCTTTCATTTCCAAGCCAAAAGAAAACCTCATTTGGGTTGTGTTTATATAAGGTCTTTCTGAAACCATAAGCTGTTTGTTTTTCACAAATCCAAAACTGTGGATCTGAGCTACCTAAACTAAGTGTTTCTGATTAGAAATATAAAGAAAATCTAATCTCTGGGTATTTCTAATGCATTCATTGCTTTAGTATCAAGGCTGCATCTGGGTGATAAGAGAATTAATTTCATATTTCTCAAAGTATCATATAGGCTTTTTTACATTCTCTTTGAAGCTTTCTCAAAAACAATAAAATAAAATCCCAAGTTTTAAGAAAGTGAGGAGGTCAGTTCTGTTCCTTTCCAAATTAGCGTTGTTACCACCCGCTGAATTACAGAGCTACCTTAACTGCTCCAACTATGGTTTCAATTACTTTGTATACTATAAATGTCAAGGGAAAGCCAAAGGGGCATGCATTTTTGAACAAATGACAATCTCGCTTTACTAATGTAATTTTTTAATTCAGCCTTTGAGAACATTCAGCTGAACTCATGAAGTTCTCCAGAAGGGCTGCTTATTAGCTTTTCAGGCTTTAGCTGTCTTTCCCCTTTTACAATCCTCTATGAATGCCACGTCGTCTATACATGTAGAAGGGAGAGGTACTTGAATTAATTAACTTAATATTTAGGTAGTCATTGACACACGGTGAAAGTAGTACAGCCACATTCTATGTGAACAAAAATGGTTTAAATGCCTGATTGCTCTTCAGGAACTGAAGTGATGAAGCATTTGATTGGTACCCTATTTCTTCCTTGTGGATAATGGAATAGGAAGTTTTAAGATCAAAAAGCTTTCAGAATGGTTTAAAAGAAATACAAAGTAGTGTTGGTGATCATCTGATTCATAATTGTTTACCTGATACCATGCCTTCTTATTCTTTTATTTCTCTTTTTCTTTTAATGTTTTGTTGAAATCCTGCCTCCTTCTTCCACGAGTTAGTTTGGCACCCTTTCTCACCCTTGCTGTAAATGAACACTGGAGATATATTGAAGGAAAGCAATAGTCTTCCTATAAATAGTCTGGGGCTAATAGTGAACCTAAAGAAAAATAAAATATGTGAAATAACAAATGTTTTAAAATTTTTGCTTCCTGGTGGAATTGTGATAAATCAAGCTCAATTGTTTCCAAGCCGTATCATTACTTTAACAGCTTATTAATTTCTAACTCAATTCTGCCCTTATCTACAATGCTTTAGTCAGGTCAGGAACAGCTAGCATTCACAAAAGTGAGGGAGGAATATGTCTGAATTTCATAATCCCCACAAATAAACCCTTTTATTAGTGGAGGTGGGCTTGAAGTTGAGTCTGAATTTGTAATGCTGTAACCTTTTAAAATGTTACATTCCTATTTTATTATTATGAGATAAAACTGTTTGGAAGCTTGAAATTCCTAAAAAATGCAAGTTTCAAGTTCAATATAAAATTATATCCTGTTTCTAGTTGTTACTAGTTGTAGCTTGTAGCTTACCTACTATACAAGAAATAAACTGAAAGATCAAACGAAAGCAAAATGATTCAAAAAGACTGACACAAAATATTTCAATTGACACAACCAATGTCTCTCCCTTTTTGTTTTCCCTCTTTATTTAACATTTCAAGAGCAGTTTCAGGATTAGAAAGATTTTGTCCTTGTTTGAGTAAACATATAAACTTCTCAAACACTTTTCCAGATGGGAAACTGTTTCCATGTTCACATCATTGAAGTCAGAAAAATTGTGGTGGTCTGCCTGTCATGCACAAAGAGCAGTACTAAAGCTCATGAAGATGAATTAGTGAACAACGTGACAGAAGATATTCCTCTTGAGTAGAAATTAGGATCTACACAGTTTCAAATACCCAAGAACTGGTGTTTTGATTTGAAAAGGGTCTTTAAAGATTAGATAAATTATTTTGAAGCATCATCCACTGAGAAATGTGAGGGAACTTTAAGCAGCTGCTCTTCATGGTCAAATTGTCAGCCGTTGGCATGCATTTTATTTTGTATCTTTTCTTCTGTATTGTTCTATCAACATTATAGTCTCAATCTGACATCTGGACAATGCATTAACCTAGGAAGGCCTATAGTAAAACACCTCCAAGACTACTGCATTTTTTTTTTCAATGCCATTTACCAATTTGTATCTGAATTTAGATGTAAAAAGGTTTTGCAAGGGTGCAGAGACTGGTAAGACAGATGATGGACAGAAGCTGGATGGTAGCTCCCTCTCCTGAAAAGACTTATTCAATTGCTGGCTTGGGGTGCATGCTGTTAGAGGTGTTTTAATATTTTTGTGTGTCAAATGCTATTCTCCATGCAAGGCTGCCTTCAAATATAAAAATCTGCATTTGAAGAATCTGATTTAGGTTAACACAAATGCTAATGAGTTATGAAACGTTAGATCTAATATCTTGTGTTCACAGTTTTAGCACAAGAGTCAGCCTATTTCTTTGTGATTAATTTCTTCCTCCCCCAGTACCTCCCAAGGAATGTTTGTCCCATGATCACACAGACAAGAAAGATCTGTGCCATTTCTGTTCCTTTCATGAGTACAGCCATGAAAATTTGATAACTATGTGTTTCACAACTGTTTCTGAGAAGACAAGGGGGGTCCCTTTTGTTCTAGAGTTTTCTCCCTTTCTCCTCTAGTCCTTCACCCCTGCAGCCTTTGCTAGATATCCACTGCTTCCCAGCATGCCAACCACAATGCCCAAGACTATTTCTGTCCATCCCAACACATCCTTATCCCCCCCTCCTTCCTCATTTTACTATCCCTTCATGCCAAAAGGCAGTTACCTCCATAGGCATCTGTTGTCCGTAGTAGGGTTACTCAGAGTGCAGAGGAAATAATCTCATCTTGCCCCAGGCAATTCTGGCAGAGCCAAGCTTTCTGCTCACACCCTGTGGATGAGGAATGCAAAGTCCTGCTGGCAGGTTGTCACACAGGAGCTGTGCGGGGCTGCAGAGCACTTGGTGAGGGTGTCTCTGCAAAGAATAACTCTTCAAGACTTCAGTGTACTCCTACTGAGAGTTTGATAACTTCCCATGCAAAGATTTCTTCAAGGCATACAGTTTGTAAAGGAGACAATCCACCAACGTGACACGTCTATCGAATCGAACTACACTTTGGACACTGCTGTCCATGATAAGCACAAGTGCGTCTCAAATACAGTAAAGGTATTTCCACACCCCCACTTCCAATATAACTCTTCCTGTTCTGACAGAGACAATTTCACTCCTAAATTCATCAGTTCAAAACAAAGAGGGGTGTGATGATGAAAAATATATGATGAATATGATGAAAAATATGATGAAGCCCTATAATGAATTTATTTATGGTTTAAGGATTGAGCTCTTGCTTACATTAGAAAAATTCAATATAGTCACACAGCATAGCAATATTGACTATATCCTTATGTCCTACTGTTCAAAACAAATAACCAAAAAGATGAAAATAAGCTTGGATATTCGTGTCAGGATTCATTTTAGTTTATCTGAATCACCCCAGCTGAAGTTTATGTGAAATTTTCAGAAGAACAAAGCCTCCCCAGAGACTCTATTACTTCAAGACTTCAGCTGCATTGGCAACACTCGGGAAGCAGCACTGCTCTGAAAGTTCAGCTCTCATTAAATAAGCAGGAACTGAACTTGCCCACCTGAAGATAGAATTTGACCTTTATTCTCTCAGTGATTCAGTTCTTATGACAAATGAATACCAGAGCAGAAGCAGTTTGAATAAATATACTTGTAAACATATAGCATATCTGTAATGATATACAGGCATCTTCAAAACAACTCTACTTCTGAATTCCAGCTTCACTTAACCTGCCTGAGTTGGTTTCCATTGCTTTAGCTTTATTTCTACACACAATTTGGAAGCTTTCACGTGGACATTGGTTAACCAGTTTCTCACACAGCTCATTTTTAACTCGCTTTATTTAGATTAAAAGGTACCATTTGTCAAAAGAAAGGAACATTAAACAACTGCACAACAATGAAATGCCAGCTCACTGGAAATGAGCATCTCTTTGGGTGGTAATGTCTGGAGCAAAAAGGAAATTTATGTCAAGATTCCTGCACAGAAATCCTCTAATGTCCCTCACTGACTGCAGAAATATCTCATCCTTCTTCAAAGATGACACTTTCTGCTTCTACACAGCTCTTTTTATTGCAAATGCAGCACAAGCTTAATTTTTTTTTTTTTAAAGGCCGCATCTGCAAAAGAGCCTTGGCAAATGAGCTTGTCCTGGTTTGAGGTAAAAGGAACCAATTTCACTTTTTTAGCTGGCCCTCTTCTAACTAACTAAACTCTGAAATTAACAACATATTGTTCAGAAACTGTTCACTCTCACAGTGATAAGACCTGATTATACCAAGGGGTGGTGCAGAGAGGTCCTTGCTTATACTTATTGCTGTGACAGCCAAGATCAGGTAATTTTCTTATTTGCCCTATTGGAGGGTTGGAAGCAGAAAAGTGTTGAGGGGTCACACCTGTAGGGACGAGCGGACAGGACAGGACAGGTGGCCCATAACTGACCAGCTGGGGTATTCCATCCCATCAGCATCATGCTCAGCATAAAAGCTGAGGGATCAAAGGGTCAACTCCCTTTCTTCGACGGCTGACACTTGAGGAGGACCCTGTCTGTTTGTCTGCCTTTGATCCTGATTTGAGCATTCCTGACTCCAGATCTGGAATTTAGCTCCTGTTGATCACTGAGTCCAGTCTCGGACTTTTCCCATTGCCTGCTGGTGATGTGGTTATCATCCTGGGAACTTGATATGGTTTTGTATATATTGTATCTATTTAATTTTTTTCTTCTTACTTTAATTTTAGTATTAATGCCTCATTAAAGTAGTTTATTCATTCTAAAATCATAAATCTCCTTATCTCTTCCTCTTTCTTTTTTGGGGGAGGAAGTGCCATCTGTCAGTCTGGTTTTAGTAAATTTGGCTGAAATCATGACAAAGCTTGTTTTCTTCCAGGTCAATTTATTTCACAATTCATTAAAAAGAATTGCTAAATTATCAGAAAGTCAGTACTGAAACCAAAAGAGTGTCACTGCTATAATGTAAAGGATAAAAGAATAACATCAAGTTGTATCTTCAAGCTTCTCTCACACACATAATTTGAAAGAAAGAAAATTATTATGAAATTCAGCAGCATAGTTACCACTTCATGCTAACTTATTTTCAGATTTTATCTCTGCTTTAAAATATTCATTTTAGTGATCAAAATTTCATTGTTTATTCAACTTGGACACCATGTCAAAATAGTTTTATTAATAGCTTCATATTTTTATGTATAATGATGTTTTAGCAAGGCTTTATCTGGATGCTCAAAGCTATCATAGAAGTTGTAAACATTTCTGTCAGCTTACGTTCTGAATGGCTGCAAAGCAGCTTGACAGAAAAGGACCTGGGAGTCCTGGTGTAAATCAAGTTGAAAATGTGCCCATGTCAGGGAAGACTAAATGTATCCTGAGTTGCATTGGGAGGAGTGTGGCCACCAGACTGAGGTAGATGGTCCTTCTCCTTACTGAGTGATGGTGAGGCCACCCAAGCAATACTGGGCCTAGTTTCAGGCTCCCCAGTAGAGACGTGGACATATCAGAGAGAGTCCAGCAAAGGGCCACGTAGATAATTAGGCACCTGGAACATATGAGGAGAGGCTGAGACAGCTGAGACCTCTCTGGAGAAGAGAAGGCTCAGGGGAATCTCATCGATGTATGGAAACTCTTGAACAGAGAGTGCAAAGAGGCTCTTTTCAGTGGTGCCCAGTGACAGGGCAGGAGCCAATGGGCACAAACCAAAACACAGGAGGTTCCATCTGAACATCAGAAAACAATTTTTTAATGTGAGAGTGGTCAAATACTGGAACAGGTTTCCCAGAGAGATCGCTACATTTTCCTCCTTGGAGATATTCAAAAGCCATTTGGAAATGCTTCTGGGTAGCCTTTTCTAGGTGCCCTGCTTTGCAGAAGGGTTAGAAAATATGACCTCCACAGGTCCCTTCCAATCTCATCCGATCTGTGATTCTGTGACTTTTGAATACGTCCACTGTACAAAATTGAGAGTGTTTTTAATTATTGTTTTTCCACTTCCGGTAGAAATATATAAAAAAAAAAATTATTAAAATTGTAATTGTATCACAATTATTTGAACATAAATCAAAAGAAAAAGCTGAAAAGTTACATCAAGATGGATTGTTTGATTAGTATGTCTGTTAAATTAAGAACAGGGCTTTTAAAGCAATGAGGTTTTGATATTAAACTCAATATGATCCTAAGGCTCTATTTAGTTACCAAAGCTATTATCTTCAAGTCTAACTGGAATGAGGAGGACCATGTATAATTAGAGTGTTTCCAGTGACCTTCTAAGTCTTCTGACTTCACAGACCACTGGGACCTTTAACAAGATTTCATGACTTGTTAAATTATAATCATGACAAAAAACAGTTCAGTGTTAAACATTGATCAGTATTCAAAACATTCATCATTTTAGCTCTATTAGTAAATTTTACTCTGTAACAACAAGACCATTTGGGAAAAAACATGATTTTGTGACAGGAATTTATGGAATGAATTAAGAAGACATGATTACTTGATGAGACTTTAAATAGTTTGCTAAATTTACAAACTCAACTCAGTTACTGTTATATAACCCCCTGGCTTTTTTAACAGTATTTGAGCTCCTCATCAATTTATACTATTTATTTAGTAAAATATGTGTATTTGTCAATAGTCTTAGTTCCATTTTTGACTAAAATGAAGGAATAGAGCAGAATTGTTCAGATTTTTTCTGAACAATTGTGAGTGAAATGATAACTCATTTTACCTAATCTCTATGACAGTTAAGTTGAAGGGTTTAAGGTAAAACTACCTCAAGAATCTTTTTACTCCTGTTATCAAGGTCAAACATGTTTTGGCACACCGCAGTGAGATGTTAAACTAGGTGAAGATTTCACTGCTACTGCATTCTGTTTTTCTTCTTGGACTTCTGTATAGCACAAAAATAAGGCTACACATAAATCCTCAATTTCCCTTTGAAGTTTCCCATTAGCACTTCTTTCTCCAGGACTTAAGTTTTCTTTCTTGATTCTTGCTGTCTGCAGTTTCTAAGCACACTTCATGTACAACTGCTTCATTTCAGTGATTTTAGTTGAAAACTAGTAAGTCCTCTCATTTATGCCGTGTGAGTACACAGGAGAGAGTTCAAAGGACTATCTGTAAGTAAACTAATTATCTACAGCTATTTGGAGGACAATTCATGCCGAGTGCTCAATTTTCTTTGACTTACTGAACCAAATTTCTTGTCTTGGGGAAGACCTGCAAAGTGGCAAGTAGGCTGAGGTCTCCAACAGGCCTTCAAGCAGAGATAGATGCTAAGCTGATTTGATACATGAGTTTGGTAATAGATAGGAATTTATGTGGAAACCTACTCTGGTTCCATGGGGACACTTTCTGTGTCTAGGCAGCCCCATTCCTAGTGGTTTAGTCAGACTGCATGACAAACCTCCACCAAAATGCTTTGAATTCAAGCGTATATTTTGTTTTGTGGTGGAGAGATTTGTAACTGTTTATCTTGATCTGCCGTCTTTGGTCATATCAGAGTGAAGTTGTACTTTTCCTCACAGTATAACTCACCCAAACAGTCATCAGCAGACTTGGCTTAGCATCACGTTCAGGGGTGTCGGAACACAGCTCACTAATTCTGTGGAGGAATTAGGGTCTTTGTCCCCCTTTAACTGTACTGAACGCATGTTAACAGCTCAGGCTCTACAAAAAAAGCAGTAGGTCACCATTCCCAGGCAGCAGTAGTGGTGGAACCCTTGCCTGGAAATTTAAAGAAAGGTTTCATTCCCACCTCTCTGAAGCAATTCCTCCTTGTACCTTCCCCCACTACTACACCCCAGTCAGGGTACCCCTGACTAATAAATTTTAAACTGTTTTGGGTAAATTCAGAGGCAAGGCAGCCTGCTTTGTGCAAAGAGTCCAAGAGGTGCTAAAAGAGTAGTAAAAGGGAAGCAAAAAGTCTGTAATAAACCAACATGCTAATTTTGAATGTCAGCTTTATTCTACCCCTACACAGACTTGTGGTGATGATGTGAAATCTCTGTAAAGACAAGTTGTTTTTCCTTCAAGAGTCTTTCCTTATTTGTTCTTCATTATCATATTCATCATTTGGGACATCTGAATGAATGGATACTTGGATTGAGAGCTCCTACTAGACAATTAGGAATTGAAGTTTGTTCCAAATAGCATTCAGAAAGCAATTCCTCTGAAAATAACATTAAGGATTTCAGTGTGATCTATGAGCTTAATGCCACAGGCTGCTAACAACCCCAGGCATGCCTAAAAAGAGAACAATCCTTGTTTGAGCACAAAATACTCTCTTCTATAATACCTACGTTAAGATTTTCAGGACAAGGTTGCTAATGCATAGTTCTTTAGCTTGATCCTTTGATGGACGGAAGCTGCAATGCCGGATTCAGAGAAAAAAAGGAACTGTGCCTGGAATCATCTTGACTGGTTACTTCTTTCGCTTTCCCTGTTCCCTAACAGATCAATGAGAATTGAGTAGTGAAAACTATAGTGCATTGTACAAACCAATGCAAGAAATTATTAAATTTATTGATTATTATTTACTCATTTATTAATTTATTTTTTTTTCCCCTGTGAGAATGATAGAACTTGAACCTTTTTCCTCTTTTCTCATAGACCACCTTTGGGAAACTCTAGGGAAAAATTAATCATCAGTAGCTGTCTGATTTGTTGTTTTGCCATTTGCTGCACAATATCTTTTCCCTGTTGCTGATTGTTTGGCAATATACGAAGACAGATTAACTTGGTGCACGCTGACATCAGTTGACAGACTGTAAGGATAACAGAGTCCTCCAACAAGAAAGCAATTCATGAGGGAAACTTATCTTTTGTGAAAGCAAGCGTGAATGTACGTATTTTCTGTTTTTTAATCTTTCTCTGTCTTTCCATGCTTAACATATGAAAAAGGAGCTTTCAGTGTCTCTAGTTTTAGAGATTTTTTCCCACATTACATATTGTAATATGAGGCAATGGTATTCTATATTACCTGTAAATTCTAATCATAAGAGATGCCTCAAATTGAACTGAAAACTGACCTGAAATACCCAGCAATGATCAGAGATACTTAGTGACAAATATCTTTGTCCTTATCTATGCCTTTAAAAAAAAAAATAAATATCCAGAAGTAACCTCTCAAGGTATCTTTGGTGCTGGATACTCAGAAAAGACCACGTGGTCTCTCAAAATGTATCTTCTACCCATTAACAGCTGTTGCTGTGCCAAAGCCTGAACTGAAAAAGCCAATTGCATCCTTTAATCATCCTTGTTGATTATCTCTCTCACCGAAACTCCCATGCTAGCCTCTGATGAGTGGGTGATGAATGAGAGTACAGAATTTCATGACAATCGCTTCTGGATAAATTGTTCACAGAGTACCTGAGTCAGTCTCAGTAGTACTATGTTTCTCTTGTCTCCCTGTCACATCAGGTCGTGTAGGTGTTACAAATCCTGCCCCCTGAAAAAGAAGCCTGACAGTTTGCCTCTGCTAGTTATTAGAGCACAGGACAAGACAGTTCTGGACTTACATCAACATATCAGATTGCAGGAGCATATGTAAACTTTGGTTTCATGGGGGCCAGAGATGGTCTCTTTTGCCTTCTGTGCACCAGCTTACCTGACTGTAGTTCTACTTCTTAACACAATGTAGAGTCACACAAATGAAAATTTCATCAAATTGTGGCTATGACTGATAGCTTCTTTAGAAAAAGCAACCTTTCTAAGAACAAGCTCTGCTTAAGAATAGAGATATCCCAGGTTACTGATCTTCCAAAAATGAATAAATAATATTTGACCGGATGAATCTGGGTCTTTATGGGTGTGTATATATAAAAAATTAAAAAAAAAAAAATTCTCATAGAGAAATGGGAGATTTAAGCCATAATAGCCATTGACAAGAATGGTTTCATCATAATGAAAGCTGCATTTGAAACCCTCAGACCACTTGCACATGAGATGTATCAGTGTGTCATACACAAACTCACACACAGTCATGCCAAGACCTATTAAACAGGCATACGTGGATGTACTTTGTCTTCTAAAAACAACAATGTGCAAATAAAAAAAGAGTGTAAGAATTTTCAGTAATTTTCCATCATCAGAAAAAAAGTAGCACTTTTACAATGTAATCTTTACTATCTTGGAAAGCACAAGATGCTGAAAATGGCTGGGTTCTGAGACAGGCAAATGGTTTGACTCCAAGCCCACTCCCTCACCAGTGGACTTGTTGTTGTCATTATGATATATAACATTCAGATATGAATTTGTATATACTTTTGATGAAAAACAAAGGATGAAACAGAACAGTGTACATATTGGACAATCTAAAGGACTAGAGTAAAAAACATTTGTTATTTCTATGCTGTGAATGGAGAAGGGTTGCTTTCTGTACTAATCTAAGGACAAAAAGGCATTTCTAGTGTCGTAGGCTAGAGAAAAATATTCCAACTTCTTCACTCTTCTTTATGTTTACAGCAATGCCCAAGCTAAATTATTATCTTGCGTTGCATCGCCCCTGCAGGGTACACACAAGAAGATAGGTCTGCATGGGAAAGAATGGGAGTATGGGGGAGAAGAAAGAAGACATAACACTGACCTACAATGTCTCATCACATCTGAGATCCTTCTCCTGATGCTCAAATGAGTTGGAAGGCAGTCAGGGAACTGCCTAGGTTCAGACAGTGTTGACTAGGCTCAGTGTACTGGGACTTAGAAGAAGGTGCTGTTCTTGGCAATGGAAGTGAGGTCTTGCACATAGCATAAGTGAAATGAGACTCTTCCCAAGAACAGTTTTTAGGCAGATGTATTATCTCTTATTTGACATCATTAAGTCCAGCTCTTCCATGTTCTTTGTTTTCCAGTGCTGGTCAGTGTGCACAAGGACATTCCTTTACAATATAGTACGTTTGCTCATGTTTAATTTGTTGTGATTCTAGCAATAAGAGCTTTCTCTCCACTGGGACATACAAGAATTGATTATCTGGAGTTTCAGTGAGAAAACAAACTCCCTGGGTAGAGAGAAACACATGTTCTCTGTCGGCTCATGGGGCCATTTTTTGACGTACTATGAATCTTTTGATGTGAGTGGAAAAGCTACAGACCTTCTGTAGATCTCTGGGGTCTGGGAGGCTTGTCTGAAATGGAGCCAATATGTTTGAGCAATTTAATTCCTCACTATCCCTGATAATGTGATTGCTATGAGGTTCTAATAACAGCGGAACAGAGCACTTGCTTTTACTTTATACATGGAAGTTGTTTCACAACGTCAGTGCCTCAACTTGAGCAGTGCTAAGAGGACTTGCTATTTACAGGGCTGTAACCCTTTCACTTGGACCACTGAGGGTGTTTATTCAGGGATTCTGTGGCTGTAATTTTTCTTTGCTGCTCTCACGCTGTTTTTCTCATACTGTCACCTTACACTTGCAAACCCCAAACAGTATTTTCGAGAGTTCTCCAGGGCAGCAGCTACCCCTTGTGTGAGACTCGCCCTTCTCTCCTCTTTCCTCAACTCCTTAACACAATGTACAGAAAATATACATGTTGAGAGTTAGTCAAGATAGAAGGTGCAGAGTTTTGTGCGTGCACATTAAGTGTCCACACATGTTTGCATGAACTGACTGTCATGAATGAAATCATGGGTCTGAAAGATTTGCAGTTCTTTCTGGAAAGAGCAATTCTTTCATCCATGCAGTATTCCTCTATAGATTTGCTTATAACTATGACATCAGACAGCGCTTTAGGCATTTCTAGGTTCATGTTCTAAAACATCAGCTGTTCTGTACAGATAAATAAGTCAAGTCATTACAGGTTCAAATAGAAGAGGGACAATGCATAATTGTAAGGATGAGTCTTTCCCCACTCCTGCTTGTTCACAGCTGAGCACACCTCAGAGAATCTTCTGTGCACAATTCCATTCTACTGTAAAGAAATTCTATGGGAAAATTCAGTCTAGATATTGCAAATGTCTGGTAATGCAAATATCTGATAATGCAAATGAGACCAGGCAGAGTAGGTAATCTGAGATTTTCAGGTGATCCAGTGACTAATTTTTTACTCTCCTATAGCTTTGCGCGATATTACTTTATATCCACAGCACAAAACTCTGACCCAACCCAGACAAGGACTGTAGAAGAATGCACTGCTCAGTCTGAATACTCATGACCTACCCAATGAAACCAGGCTTTTTTTAAAAAAACAGATCCTGTTTTCTAATTAAGGTCTAAAGCTGCTAACACTTTGGTTTACTGCATGCATAAGATTACTTCTTACTAGTCAGTATTATCAGAGATATTGCAGAATTAATGAAAAATATTACTTCCCTTTGATTAGGAGGAAACCGAGATGTGGGAGCTGATCTGAATCCTTATGTTGTGTTAGGTGTATCTCCAGGTATTCTAGCAGGTATTAGGCTGAAGTTTAACAGCTGATCCATGGCTGTGTCTGTTGTTTGTGGTACCAGTCTGGAAACATATTTCACTGAGGTCAGAGAAGTTACCTGTGTGCGTATCAGATTGCTGTTTAAGCAAAATGTGCTGAAATCATCTGGGATGAGACACTGTAATTTTATTTTTTTTTATTTTTTTTTTTCTGCAACTCCTAATGTAAATTGACTGTCATTATTTTAAGTTTAGTAAACACAGTTGATAGCCTTTTTACATGGAGTTTTAAAGAGAAGAAAACTGCAGAAGAAATATGCTGTGCTAGCTAATTTCCAAAACCAAAAATCCCGAATAACAGACTATAATTTCACTGAAGCACTTAGAATAGGCAACATGGTCCATTTACTCTCATATTTTCCGACCACAGCTGAGTAAAGATGCTTTAGAGGATTCTTAAGGAACCTTTTGCTGACAGTTAAAGAAGAACTTGCAGCCTTATTTTTTAGCTTATGAAGTGCTGGGTATTATATGTCATTTAAATGTGTCCTATTTCTTAAAGTTTTAGTGACTTCTTGACTTCATTATATTCCAAAAGTAAATTTCACTGTTCAGCTTTGCAATCAATTGTGTGTTTATACTTCTTGTAAGCTTCCAACTGAATTAAATCTTGCTGGATATTGCACTGAGAGAAAACAGTTGTATAAGGACTCATCATGTCCTCCACAATGTCCACTCTTGTCTCCCGCCATTCGGTTGTCAAACAGTTATTGCCGTTTGCAACCTCAGGGCTTAATTCTTGGAGAATTCAGGTAACAGTGTGTGTGACAAGGGGGCATTTGAGAAATTCTAGTTACTGTATACTTCAGATCTGAATTCTAAAATCTCATTGCATAGGTAATCCATCAACATACGTACCACCAAGGTACCAGTAACTAAAATAACTTGGTGGATCACAAACTACAGGGTGAATTCAAAGATACTAGGAGTTTTGCTAGCAATCCTGCAGGGCAGTATGAATATAGAGGAATTCCCATGCCCACCTCCTTGCTAGGAAACATTTAGAAGAACTGAATAAATATCTTTGCATAAAATTAGTTTAGAATGACTGCCATTGCACTTGCTGTTAATTAAAAGAAAAATATGAGCCAGTGTGAACATTACCATCCAATCCCACATTTACTAGTAATACACTTTCTCTCATGTCCACCCCGTGTAATATCCAGCTATCATAAAGTTTTATAGTAGTTCTTCTTTTATGTAGCTTTACAAATGCTCTGAACATTTTGGATTCCCCTTCCTCTATTAAGTGAAAGTTCAAATGGTTGTTTTCTCACAAGCTGGTGCCAGCCTTTGAAGATACAACTTACTGGGGCTTTCCCAGTGGCTTACAGGAATGATCAGGGAATTAGGACGTGACTCAGTTGGAATAGGGTGGAACCTGTATTTCCCATGAGAATGTTTCCATGCCAACATAGATCTAAATTTGCCTTAGATATACAGATGTCAAAGTAGTGTTAATCAGAGCATATGAATATCTTTTTAATTAAGGATATGAGATTCACACTTGAATAAACTGCAGTCCAGAAAGGGTGCAAGTGAAAGAAGAAATCTAAAGTGTACATATACCCTCATGGAAACTGATGAGATTCCAATATGTTTAAAACTATTAATATATTTGCATTCTTTACCAGAGTGGGACTTCATTCCTACTGCAGAATTATTTTGGCCTAATTAGGCTGGAGATCAAAGAACATATATCCCTTTATTAGAGTTAGATTCTGCAAATTTGTGCTCCTGTGGGTATTCTGCCTTGTTCAGTGTCATTACTTACGTACAGGTGCAACAACTCAAACTGTGGTCATGAAACAGCAGGAATATTTTCTCCTGAGCATACACACACACACACACACACACACATATATACACACACATAAAGCATCCAGAGAATTTTTTGCGTGCGTTTTAAATAAACCAGAACAGTCTTCTGAAGCAAATAACACAAAATATTAGGATTATGTAATTAAATCCTTTTCTAGAGTTATCATCTGAGATGTCTAGATACCACAAGCCTCTGTAAGGACAACTGAAATGTCACATCCAAGCAGAAATATGTTAATTGAGTGTATGCAATAATTCACTGCATAGTATCTAATATACATCTATTGCTTTAGAGCGATTTATAAAATGTAAAGTGTCATTGGGAATTCTTTTGTTCTATTTACTAATAATTTTAACGTAACTTGTCTGGCACAGATTCTTGGTTCTTGACATTATTTAATATCTAACCCCTCCAATGCTCTCAAATGCTATTTATGTTGATGATGCTTTCTAACTCTGTAATGGTTATACATATATGTATAAGTTTTTATTTTCAGTTTTTAAGAAAAATATATTGAACCTAACGAATCTTATTAAACTAATAAATACATTTGAAAAACAATAAATTAAGGTTAGATACTGCAAAAGGATTTCTCACAGTTCAGTCCTATTCCTTTGATTGTTTTCCAGAGGATTTTGTGAGCGCTATTTTGCAATCAATGAAAAAAATCTATCCCCACTACTTGAATTTAGCAACAGGGCTAAAAAAAAAAAAAATGTTTAAGTTTCTCATTTACATGATGTTAAAAAATACATATAGAACCTTTCTGGGTTTATTTAATAGAACTTTCATGTAAGGGATACTCAAAGATACAGCATCCATTGTACAGGATTTCCTACACACATTACTGTCAGGATTGTATTTTCAAGAAACCTGCTACTTGCAAGACAGCAAACTTCTTCTATTGCACAAAACTTTTTATACATTTGCCCTATCTGACACACTCTCACTTAGCTGCCAATGCAACAGTGTTTTATCTTTATACAAGGAGTTGAAGCAACTGAAATTCAAGGTAAGCTCCCTTTATGCCTTCAGAGCATTACCAACTTTACATTTCCAACCACTTTTTAGGTAGGACTATCTTTGAGCTCTCTTCCTTTATTCTGCTAAGACTCTATTTCCTCCACATAATCTTATAGATGGCTGCATTCAACTGTGACAGGACTGGATAAGGACTGCAAGGTAGAGTGTGAAAAATCATAAGTAAATCATCACATATCTAAATGTATGTGTATTGGTAATTAATTCTTCAGCAGCTGATGGAAACAGGGGGACTTAATATATTAACAAGAACTTTTGGTACTGGAGATAAAACTGAAAGTTTTTTAAAAAACTTGCACTCTTAAAAACATTCCTCCTAATACCGCCTCATGTTCAACTTGGTGTCCCCCAGGAGCCCCCAAGTCCCTTTTTGCCAAGCTGCTTTCCAGGTGGTCAGCCCCCAGCATGTACCAGTGCACAGGGTTGCACTTCCAGAGGCGTAGAATTTGGCATTTCCATTTTCTGAGCTTCATGAGATCCCCATCAGCTCGTTTCTCTGGTTCTTTGAGGTCCCTTTGGATGGCAGCACAACACAAATTTTTCGGTCGCTCCTCCCAGTTTTTATAATCAGCATGTCATTTAAATTTTGTCTACGGAGAAATTCTAAAAGGCACTTCAGAGAGAATTATCTCACATATTCAGATACTTATAATGAACTACCTGTTACCTCTTGGTTGTGTTGAAAGCAAAATGACCAATCAGTTGGCACCAGATGTTGAACTTCTACCTGGCTAAACATGAATAAGATAAATTTAGATCTAGTGATTCTTCCTTTATGTCTTTTGATATAGAATTAACTTTCCCTGTGATTCCAATCACTTTTTCTGCAAGTCTTCTCTTCCAGACATCTTAGATTATTAAATAGCCTTTCAAAAGCTCTCATGTCCTGACGCCAAAGGTAAAACCTACAAGCTGTGAATCAGGATCTTACTTTTCAACTCTCTCCAAATTTCACCTGAGCGCCTTCGAATTTTCTATTTACTCGCATCCATATTCACTGAGAAACATTCACTTTCCCAGTGCTTGCCTTGCCCACGTGTTGTTCAATTATCTACCCTCTTGCACACTGCTTTTGGCAGGCTCTGCTGACTCATAAAGTGCTACCCAGATATGAATCCATTGCAGCTGTCTTGCACAAAAGCAAGATTTTCACGTGACCTTACATTTACCTCTACATAAGTGCTTGATATGCACATTAGAAAGGAATAATGGAATGAAAAAAGATATATTTCTTAAAATATATTTTTTATATATAATACAGAGTCACTTTAAAAGATGTCAGTCATTAGGTAATTTTCTCTTAACCCAAATGCAGGATTCCCAAAAGCCAGGGGAGTAAATATTAGCAAGAGAGCCCTATGAGCATTTTACTTTTAGCTGAAATAATTGAATGCTAGCAAAATAAAACCCCATACTTTTAAAAAAATTATTCTTACCTTCATAACTACTTTATCATGAAAATATAATTTTAATATAAAAATTTTGACTATGAAAACCAAATAGATATCTGATTAAATGAGGGATAGATTTTTAAAATTCCTCAGGCTGTTTCCACTCCATAACTTCTAATATTTGTGAAATTGCAGTACTTTTGATGTAACCATTTTGGTTGGAATTTACTTTCCTGTTGAATTGAAAAGAAGGGACATATACTCCCCCCCCCCCCCCCTTTTTTTTTAGAAGAAACCTATGAAAGTGCAAGAAATAAGATAAATTTTTAAAGTAAAAACTAAAAAAAAACCCTTATAATTTCACAATAGTCTTTCACAGAAAATGTTGGGATTTTTTCCCTGTTTCACTCCAAATTAAAAATAAAATCATTTACTGTTCCACCATCTCTCACCTCCAGGAAAATGAAAATAATATCACTTCTGTGTTTTGTGTTCGTTTACTCTAAGTCTCCAGTATTGTGTAAGCTTTAAGCTGTTGATTTTTCAAAAGAAGATTTGATTAATATCTAACCTATATTTTTATAATATATCACTTTACCACACATTCTATCATTTTCTCTTTTTCTCCTTTTGCAGCCCTCAAATACAGGCATAACATACTGTGCATCTCTACTTCATTTAATATGAATTTGCAGCTCAGAAGAAAAAGTACACAAGACCAGTGCCTGCTGATCTCAGATAGAGGTGTCAAACTCAGAAGTATGACCCAGGAGATCTGAATTTATGCTATTTGTATTATTATGAATTTATTTCCATATCTGGAAATGCTCCCAATTTCTTTTAAAACCATTTCACACACGCACAGACCTTATTGACAGAAAGAATGAGTATGACCATACAATTTCACCAGTTGCATAACATACTATATTGAATTTCAGAATTTTGTGACACAAATTATCAAAATCATTTCTCATTAACATGTGCGCTCAAAAGCCAAAGTGAACAAGAGCTTCAATGTCTCCCCTTTGTTTGCTTGGTAGTTAATTTTAAGACAAACATTGCCATAGCTTTAAAATGTGGCAAATTCTCCTCACAAGAAGAGCTAGAGGTTAATGACCGTATTAAGAAGAGAAAATCAACATATTACTGACCTGGAAAATGTGAAATGCTAAATAAGACTTTAGAGTCTGGGGAATTATAAACAATAAAATGTAATGGCTTTAGCTTCCTAATAGTTTAATAATGGGCTACTTCAGACTAATGCTGTTTAATTTACCATTTTTCACTTTGATTATATCACGCACTTTCAGGTTATGTATGTTCCAGCAGTCTCTTTACAGTGTTGCCATGTCATTTTGTGCCCAAAGATTACATGAAGCCTGTTAGATGTAGAATGAAATCAGCAGATAAAAGCTGCTGTGGTCTAATACCTCTCAGCGCTATGCACTTCTAAAGCTTATAGCTGATTCAGATTTTGCATACAAGCTATCTCAGAGTTCATTTATCATTGGGCAGGAAATATTTATAAATGGAATTAAATCAAATATTCTCACAAACCCTAATCATTATGGGTGATTAATTTTCTATTCTAGACTCCATTAAGTGCCTTTACAGATATTCTCTCCACAGACCCAGGTCTCTAATTTATTTCCCCCTCCCCTTCATCTCCTAACACTGCAGGGTCGTGCTGGGATACTCATTAGTTTTATGCTAGCAATTCTGCCAGGCAGCCTCAGAGGCATCAGCATCACCTCAGAAATCATTAACGTAACTGGTGCTGCAATCTAAAACTGACAAGCATAGAATAATCATTTAGGGGCTGAAACATGTTCTTCCATAAATGAGCATTTTGGAGGAAAAAAAATAAAAATGCATGTGTTTCAGTCGTCCTCTGGAGGCAAAAAGGGATCTTAATAAATCAGATCTGAAGCCACTTTTACGCATATATCCTTGCCATGTCTGTGAAATAGCATCAAGTTTTTCAGACCCGTGATTTATTTTTTTGCTGACGAAGTCCAGAATCATTGAATCACACGCAATAGCAAAGATGCTGGATCAAGTTTGTAATCTGACAGTATATTGGCTGAGCCTGATTACATTATTTGCATACTTGTCATGATAAGTTTCACTTAAAATGTCTGCTGCCTCCCTTACCAGGGCGATTCATAAGGCAATTTTCCACAAGAACAACATGAAGGTTTGCGTGGTCATAAACATGCACCTGAAATGAAAAGCACAGTTTTGAGTCCCTAATCATTAAGTACCAAGGCTAATTGATTCAGAGAGTCATTTATGGGGAAGCTCACACAAGTCAAGTAAGAGAATTTGGGAACAAGAAGGAGATGTGTCTTGCACAGCTTAGTGACTTGGTCCTTCGGGCTCCCCATTCTTTTTCTGACTAACAGAATCAACTACTGCTTTTCCTTGATCACTCACTATAGACACACATACCCTTTCAAGCACCTTCTATTTCTCAGTTTTTATCCTTACAGCTCCAACTCCCTAATAGTGATTCCCTTTCTCAGTTTGGCTGAGAGGTGAGAATGCAGCTACCTATTGGTCCATACTCTCTCTTGACTAAAACATGGCCACATATGTATCACTGGCAATATAAACTGAAAAAAAAAAGACTCTTCTCTGAGATACAGGGGAGGCAGCTTGCCCTCATTAACCATTATGTCCAAAGCACAATTTACTCTTAGCCTATCTGCCTGAAATGGTCAGGCTTGGTTTTTTTGTCTCATTGAAAATTAATTGAGTAAACCAAGAGTTTTTGAGTTAAAAATATTAAAGGAAACAACATAAAATACCACTGATTTCAGCAGACTGTACATACATATTTATGAGGAGTACTGAATACAATAAAGGAAATAAGCTGCTAAGTGCAAACCAGCCAACAAAGATCAGCTGTCAGGGACTTCAATAGTCATCTTCTCTATGCCTCCATCATGGCCCAAGCTTCCGTTTCAATCAGTGAAGAGTAAGACAGTGATTTCAATAGGGTTCACACTGACTTTGACCTCATCCTCTGGTAGATTTGTAGACTTGCACATCTGGGAAGGTGAATTGCAACCCTAAATCCCACTCGTGACACTGATTAGCTATTCATTGATCATGAGAGCTTTGATACCATGAGCAGAGTTAAGCACCTAGGGTGTCAGCTTGCTGTCCAGTGCCGCTTGAGACCATCTGAAGTAGCTACAACATATTCTTGGGGTTTCTGTACAGGGAAGTTACAGGACCTATACAAGAGCTACACCCCCTTAAGGTGGCAAATGGAGGTTAAATGGAATACATAAGGTCATCTCAAATATCAATGGATACCCATGTGAGGGAAAAAAATATGATAAAATCAACCCAGTTAACTTTAGGCAAGATTACTTACAGCCCATGGCTGTACTAGTTACTAGTTATAGTTATTCTAGGTCATGACACTTTCTTTGTATCTCAGATCTCTATTTGTTAGCTCAATTTAAAACAATAGCTTATGAAGAAACAGAAACACTAAGAATCATCAGGCAGACAGATACTGTGGTGAGATGGAGAAATAAAAAAAATAACTAGGGAAAGCATACGAAATTCTAAGTGCTGAGCTGAATAATACATTACATATAGGATTGATGGCAGTTTCTAAACCAGCTGCTTTGCCTGAACTCTCAGCTTCATTTCCTAAAAATTACAGTAAGTTTCCCTTCTCTTTTCAAGGTTCAGATTGTCTCTCTCGTTGCTTTTAATGGCACTACTTGCAGAGTAAGACACTTCAAAGCAGTAAATGTGCCAGAACCCTGGCTGGTAAGAAAAGAGACTCATTATGAAAGTAGCTGTTTTGCTCAGGGTGGATCTCAAAATTTTCTCTAAAATGTGAGAACCCTATTCAAAATCCCAAGTTCCTTAAAAAAAAATCCCCTACTGCTCAGTTCCTCAGTTCCCATGAGGGACACACATGTGTCACTGCTGAATCATAAGCTGATAATACGGAGGTTGAGGTAAACTTTAAAAGCACAGCATCATACGTTTTGTGAGGCTCTTTTGTAACCCTATAAAAATGCCATCAGAAAATTGCTCTGTGTGGCTGCAGTTTGAAAACACGGTCATTTTATCTTAGATACACAAGAAAACAGCTGGGTAAATTCTGTCAAGACAGATAAAAGGATAGCACTTAAAAAGTGAAGAAAGAGACTTTGTGACAAATTGATTTTCATCTCCAATTATGGCTCTTTAGAAATTATATCTCTCACAAAGGGTTCAAACCTGTCTCCTAATGCAGGTAGCTATTGCTTTCTCCTGGTAACTCTTTACTTTCATTTGTGCTTTCATTAGATGCTTTTGATATAAAGCTGGCACACACAAAAGTTTACAAATGTGACTCTGTCAATGGCATTTTAAGATCTGTATTGCAGCTCCCTCCCTCTTCCCAAACGCTGATGCGATAACTGTGCTGCAGTGTATTCTCTGAGAGGCCCTTTGAAGAATCAAAGCTATACACTTGCTGCAAAAATATGGCATATTATTAGACTACGTTGTTAAAATTCTAAGAAATAAAGTACTCCAGGCAGTAAATTCCTGCAGCACACTGCAGAAAGAAAGGGTTGAAAGTTTCAAGCAACATGGGCTTTATCTTCCTGCCTCTGAATTGTTTTGTTGAGTGAATTCCACCAAACCATCTGCGCAGCCTTCACCTCAGATGGAAAATGAGTGGAGAGCCATTTGGATAATGGTGCCAAAGAGAGGATTCTCATTTGCTTTTATATGCCACGGTGGATTTCAGAGTGTATCCACAAACACACCCACATTTTTGTCTGTCAAGCTCCTGTATCAGCGCTATTAACGGAAGGAAGATTTAATGTAGTAAAGCAAAAATTAAATCAACTTTGGCAGAGAATTCCTGCAGTACTCCTACCATTACAGTAACAATTAGCTTATGAGCTGGAGTAGAGGTTTACTAAAAATAAATAATATTTAGAAAGGGGGCCTTTATTCTGCCATGTCAAATTCCACTTCAAATGTAACTATAACTAAATTGTGACTTCAGTTGCACTCGGACAAATTAGAAGCAGAATCTAGACAAAGATTTTGAAAATAATAGCTGTGCTCTTTCTGAAGCAGCAGTACAGTATAAGTAGAAAATTCTACCTAAAGCACTATATAACAGATAACAACCCGGCGACAATGAGCAGTAGCTATGAGAAGTGCTAAGGTGCAATTTTCTGTTCCTAAGTAGGACGCACAGCATGTTTTACTTGAGCTAACAAGTAGAAGAAGCCTAAACTGGTTTCAGCTGTTCGAATGAGCATTTCAGTGGTTGTAATATCGGCTCCCACTTGATTAAGATAAGGAGGCAAATGAAACTTTTTGACTCTACAGAGCTGGATTGGAAAAAATCATTAACTTTTTTCCCCACTTCTAGCTGAGTCAGACTGGAGATTCTGAAAACAGGATATCTGAGGTATTTTGACACTTTAATTGTGGTTTGCTTCAGATTTTTATCAGACCAGGGGTTATTTGATTTAAATCGCTCTGTCTGGCAGTACTTCTTTTCCAAATATGAGGTAACATTTCTCTCAGAATTGTAAGGATAATTGTATCATTCTCCTTCCTGGTACTTATCCAAAAATGCTTTAACCTGTCCCGGGGAACAATGACATGATTTTCCCACTTTTAGAATAGGCTGTTGGCCACAGTACTCTGTATATAATTATTGCTCACCAGCAAAAACAATTTTATTTGGCAGTTCTTCCCTTGAGAATTCTGCGACCAGAGGTGAATTAATTGCCAAGACAACTATTTAAAAACAAAATAGTTTCCCTCTAAATGAAAGAACAGAGTATTTAGTAAATTTCCTTTAAAAACCCAAATACTCCACATATGTCTGTAATAGCTATACTATACCCTCCCTTAGACATATACCGGGCAGTTTCTGATGTCCCAAAAATGGTCTTTACCCATCTGATTAGAAATCTGTGAAGTATCTCCTTTTGTAAGTGCTATAGCTCTTTATCTCTGCTGGTTCCAAGCTGCTTGATTCTGAATGGGGAGTGAAGATTTTTTGGTGACTGAAGGCAAGCAGCAAAGCCTTCATAGTAATAACTCAACCAGCATCTCATTCTAGTCCAAAAACATTTGCAAAGTAATGGCTTGTCTTCACATTCTGCTTACTCCCTATTAAATTTAACCGATATATTTATATGACAAATATCTCAATAACTGGGTTATGTATTGTGTTCATAAATTATCATGGAACAGACATATTCATTCTGAGAAAGATTAATGGAACTGAATTGTTTTCATATAAGATCATACAGTGAGCATGCAGTTGTTCTCTTACTATATTCCACTGTTTTTGTCTACCTTACAATTTACACTGAGTACCACATTCTTTCAGTATTTTGTAATTACTATTGACTTTTGAAAGTTTGAGGAGTCAGGAATTTTGAAAAAAATCACTGTTTTACCTCTCAGAAACGGGTGATGTATCAAAGATTCATTCTCGTCTCTTTTCAAATATATCAGCTTCAAAAAACCCAGTAGTTTAGAGAAGAATTTCAGATGGAAAATAGAAAGACATCACTTTTTATCCTTGGACTGGCATCTTAGCAGTGCCTATCCCAAAGATTAGGTTGTGGAAACTAAACATAAGAAGTAGATGCCTGAGACATGGGAGAAGAAATTATTTGTTTCACCCAAACTGAGTGCCCTAAGCATTGTTCTAGAGCAGTTTTCTGGTCTCCCTCCAGAAGAAAATGAACCAAAAAGGGTCAGTTTTGTACCTAAGTGGCATAATAGTTCTGTTTACAGCTCAGTTAATTGCATCAGTATGGTAAAAACTTCAGAAAGTTGCATTTTGTGAGGCTGTCTATGTGAGAATTAGTTTCTTATCCTAAAACAAAACTGATTTCAACAGTGTATTTGATTAGGTAAAATAGACACCAAGACCGTATGGTCTGAGGCAGTGAAAAAAATCACAAAGTCTTTTACATCAGTCTTTAATTCAGGCAGGTACCAGAACTCTAAATCTCTCATTTTGTCACAGGTTGGTGTTTTTTTTAAAGAAATCAAGTGCAAATTTTGGAACTGAAGTGAATCAATTTTTTTTGAGTCTCCCTTTAATATAAAACACAATTTCACAGCAAGATTTCATTCCTAATCTCTCCCACACATCCACATTAAATTTCACTTAACACTTCCCTTCAGTCTCAATAAAGAAATGTGTGAACTTTACTATGTATTTACATTAGAAAACATTATGTTTATGAACATCTCACTGGGAAGAAGTGAGCACAAATCCTGAGATTTTGTTGGAGTCTGTCTGAAGCGCACTCCCAGCATCCAGACAGACTCTGTGGAGAGCTTAGAGTGGGGCCAAAATGAAAAAAATCCCTTAATGGAAGAGTCACCTGTCAGAAAAGCTCTGCCAAAGAATGTCAGGGGAATGAGGCTTGATGATGTTGTTGTCCACCAACCATAAATATGAACAGCACCTACGAGCCAGAGATGAGAAAACCAGAGAGGATACAGAATCAGAAGTTGGACAAGGAAATGTAAACACACTTAAATCTGTGAAGAAAAAAAAAAAGAAAAAAAAAAAACCAAAAATGTTTAAAAGTGAAAAGACTAGTATCCCTTTGAGACACAGAGACAAGTTCTCCCTGAGCAGCACAAGCAGGCTTGCAGGCAGAGCCAGCTGGCTTCACAAAGACTCTCTTCATCCCCATGTAGGCTGCTGCGTGGAAAAGCCTGCCCAGGCGGCGGAGGAATGAGGCTCAGATTTTACTTTCAAAGTCTCCCAGATTGCAGCCTTCTTCAGTTAAACCTAGACCTATCATGAAGCAAACGGGAACCTTGCCAGTGAATTAGGACTGGGATTCCACCCCTCAGCAGTAACAGGAAAATACTATAAGCATTCATTCTTGTTATGTCATATAAAACGTGCTATATAAGCAAGGAAAGACTGAAGATGTTTTATGGGTTACTGTCGACCATACGGAGGAAGACAGTTGGAGAAAGTGCTATTAACTCAATTACAAAATATAGTTTTTTCATTTGACACAGCCCAGGCATTTACACAGCGGTACGGACTCCAATTGTCAGAGAGACATGTGTATTTTAAAAAGCAAGGTATTTGTTCTCCGTGAGAGGGCAATGAACGCAAGAAGCATCCCTGTAAAATCTGTATCCGCAACAGAGTACAGAGCTTTGGAAATGGTCTGGTATGATAGATGCTCATGTATAAATACAGACCATATATGTGTCAAAATGATCTACGCAATAAATTGCACTACAACTTACTGAGCACTTCATGCAGATTCTGATAAAAAACTTCTCCCTCCAACACTTCCTTCCACATTCCAAATATCTGAGCAACAGCAAGCAGAGATTTTCACTGAAAAATCGACTTGCCATAGAAATATTTCTCTTTCCTGCCAGAAGACTGGAGAAGAATCCAGTTATCTCTGGGCTAGAGTTCCGGATTTCCTTGCCATGAGATCTTTCAGTGATCCATGGGATTGACAGGGCTTAATAGCACTATATTATTGTTCTTTAAGAAAGTATTCTCTTAGACTATGCCAGGACTTTTACAAACCTTTTTAATGTATGTTGATGCATAAGAATAAACACATTAACTAAAGTAGGTGGCTCATCTACAGAGACTACAATCTCCATATATCTATTTTATTTCCCACTTAAATTCTGGATTAAAAAACTCTGAATACCTCTGTATATGAACCACTTACGGATTTGCCATGTAGCATTCACAGGCTTAGAAGCAACTCAAGGAGATCCTCCTCTTGCACATTGCTGGTTTGGGTTTTTTTTTTAATTTATTTTTGGTGCTCACCTAGATGTTCTCTGTGAAAGTCTTTCTCTTGTGATGATGTGAGAACAAGATGGGTGATCGCAACTATTTGTGCGAAGAAATCTCATATATGATTTTACATAAGAAACCTGTGCATGGATAAAACAGCTTGTTCTCAGTAGAACAAGGATTTCCCTTCCATTACCAAGCTTTGAGAGTCCAGGCTTGTACTCACTACGTGGGAGGGAGTAAGGGGTGACAGCAGGGAAAGGGACAAAAAAAGTCTTCGTTCATCCTGGCCTGGGGCCAAAACTCTCCCACAGTACGATGGAAGGTGGGAGTTCTGGATGAATACCAGATGGGAAAGGGATTTGTCTGAGAAGGAAAAAAACCTCCACTTGCTCCTTCAGCTTGACTTCACGTAACCTGTGCACAACTAGAGCAGCAGAAAGGGGTTTAACCTGGGCTGAGGTCTGGATCGTTATGATCTCAAAAATGAATAACATATTCAAAGAAAAAAAAATCCTTAGGTGTTTGCTTGCAGTCACAAAGCCTCTCTGTTTTTTCTCTCTTTTCCCAGAAAGATCTCACCTGCTTTCACTTAAATGACTGGGACCACTGAAGAAAACCAGAAGAATAATGTGCAGCATGAAAATAAAAGTCCTAGACTTTTATTTTGCATTAAAATAATAATATAACAAAGATATGATCAATAAGTCAATGAGAAGCAGAAAGTGAAGAGGGGAACAGAAATATTTTTGAAAGGCTGAATACAAGGCAAAGATTTTGATAACCAGCATCACATATGTCTGATGCAGCTGTAGCTAATTATTTAATGACAAATTAATGGGATTTACAATATATACTGTAAATCTGTATACTGTTGAACAGCCAAACTGCCACATATCCCATCTCAGATTAACAGAGGATAAAGCATTTACATCCCTCCGACTGATTACGATTTCACAGGGTGGGGGGTGGGGTGTGTGAAAAAGGAAACAAAAAGGAAGCCATCCCTGATTTGGAATTCTCCAACAGTGGCAAAGTTATTAGAAACATACTTTCCCTACAAGAAAAGGTAAAAATATAGCTCTGAACTTTGGACTCTGATTTTTACCATGAGCTTTCAATTCTTATGTTGCATTTTATTTTCATCTGGTTTTTATTTGAAAATCCCATTTGGGCAGGTCCAGAAAGAATTGTTAAACATATTAAATGTTACAACTGTTTAAACAATATGAACATAATTGTCTGGGTTTACTTTGCTAAAATGATGTTTAAAGAAGATCTTTACTTAGTATGCTACAAGGTCTCTCTGTTATACCTGCTAAAGTTAATAATATTGTGGAGACTGGATGAAAAACAGAACATTAACCAAAAATGGTCAAGAAATAAGAAGGAATAACTGGACCACTACAGCTTTCTGTACTTAAGTGCTAATATTCTCTAAAGTGTCCATATTTAAACCAATCAGGCAAAACTTTAGATGTTTCTGTCATTCAGAGTACCAACCAAGCCTTATTTTGCAAATGTACAAAATACTTATAGAAAACCTGTTTAAACAAGATGACTATACATGTCATTTTTTTTTGTTTAGTGTCATTCACTAAATGGTATGTAAACATATAACCAAGGGGATCTCACAACCTGTAATTAGCTGCAAATTAGCCTAGTACAGTTGATTCAGGGAGAAATAGCATCTGTAGAAGCTGTAGGACCAGAGGGTATGATTGATTTGATTGCTAACACCTTCAAAAAGTCCCAGTAATTGAGGTTCCACGGTGGCCACCAAAATCACATATTTTTTCCCAAACACTGTTTGTGAGATTATTTTCAGTAGTAACCACAGTTAAAAAAAAAAAACAACAAAAAACCAAAAACAAACAAAAAAAACCCCTCAAACCTAACACGCCCCAAATATTTGAGTTGAAGAGATTAATAGGAAAAGAAACTATGGTCATGGAAAGAGCTGGACAACCAGTCAACAGCAGTTTTGTTTCCCTCTTATTGGTCATAATTTAGCTTCACCATCATGGTGAGAATTCTACTCAACAGTTTGAATGTTACAGCTCCTTGAAAAGTCCCAATTCATTAAATATCATAAAGTGTTCATGAGCTGGTTATGAAGAATATTCAAAATTTGCTTTTTGTATACTGGTACATTAAATTACATGCTTTAATTACATGGGTGGGGTTTGTTTAAGGCTCTGATAGGATGACCAAAGCTTTTCTGACGTGAAGAACACATGAGATCTTTGATTCTTTTGGGGAGAGGATTTTGGAGATGATAAATAAGCCTATACAATTTAGAGCATTTAAAATCTTTTCCTACCATTTTTTAACCAGCTGGAGGATTATGTTTATTTGGCTCCACAAAAGGACCTTAGATTTAAAAATAACCATATTCCTTCCTGAGTGAGGCAGTGAGAAGGATAAAAGCCAGATGTACGGGCTGTCTGAGAGGCTTAATGTTAATTTTTTTCTTGACACATTTGCACCAAGCAGTGAAAGTCTGCGGTCCTACTTGTGAAAGCTGTGGTTAGAGCCTGGTTCTGGGCAGGAGGTCAAGAGAATTTCTATTTCCATATCCCACATGCAGCCGAAGAACATGCTTTCTCACATACCTGGCAAGCACATGCAATGAGCTGATTTTCTCTTATGTTGTGCTCTCAACAACTACTGACCACAAAATCACTTGTACATGGAAAGGGCTGTTGACAAAGTGTATAACTGGGTTTGGGGTTCACTGGACTTTGTTTATTCATCAAATTAAGGTAGTTTCATAGAGATAAGTCACTTTTGATTAAGTTCTCAAAATTCGTCTGATTATTTGCCAGCTCACCTTCATTGAGACTGCTTTCTGGCAGCTGGTCTACCTGATTTACACCCTTCCAGACTCCACAGCTCCTCAAGCGCTCAGCGGTGGTCTATTCACTTACAGAGGGAATCCAAAAAATTCAGTTTTCCAGACAGATGAATCCGAAACTGAAAGTAAAAATAAAACAAAATTAATTTTTAAGGTTTCACTTTAATCCCAATCCTGTATATTTTTTATCTGCCCACTTTATTAATTCACAATGATGATCTCTGTTTCACTAAATTACTGCACCAAGGGGAGAGAGAGCAGGGTATTTCATAGTACAATTTTAAAGCTGCATGCAAATGAGATATTTAAGTGCACATCCCTGAATTAGGAATATTATTTAGTACTCAGAGGGACCTGTAATTCAGGGTCCCAATTCCTACCACAGTCATCTGGGGTTTAAAACCTTTTCAAGAGATCTATTGAGAGAAAGAAAGAAAGAAAGAAAGAAAGAAAGAAAGAAAGAAAGAAAGAAAGAAAGAAAGAAAGAAAGAAAGAAGCCAGAGATTCATTGGCTTATATCAATTTAGGAAGGCTGTGAATATAAACAGCAATATTATGTGTGTGCTTTCATCACTGGGTTGGTGACCACAACTAAGTTATCTCCTGTTTCAGTAAAAGTTGTGTCACAGTGAAGAAAGTAAGTCAAGATTTTAGAGCTGAATATAGAAAGTAGAGTGATCACTTGAGACCATATTTCTCCACACTAATGGGGATACTTGGAAGCAGAGACCTGTGCTCCTCTCCCAGCTCAGGACACTTATGTATTTTGCCAAATACATGTTTTCTTTGAAAATGCATAAAAAATCTTCAGCACAGAGAAAAGAATCCAAATTATCCCTGTCCTCGGTGTGTGCACTAGAAAGAAAACAAGTAACATTTTAATATCTCTTTATTTCCCGTTCCAGTTTTTTTGGGGGGAAGAGGGGCATGCTGGAGTAGCTTCAAAAGAACAATTTTAGTATATTCAGACCAAAATAAGATAACAAATCAGTTTGCTATTGTTTTGGTTGTTTTACAACACTGTTGTGGAAACTAGAGAAATGTAACTTTCAGTCTTCTAAGTCTGGATGAGAAAACGGAACTCTACTACCCCGGCATCTATGGAAATTTCTAGAATCACTTCTTAGAAAGATGTGACAAGCAGAGCCACCACCATCTTAAAGGAAAAGCTGCTAATTCAATTTTCAGGTTAATCCTTTCAGAGATTTTTTGAGATGTACATGAAAAATGTAGTTAAAAAGTACCTATGAGATCAAGTTGCTAGGAAGGCAAATGCTTGTCTACTTTCTGTTTTAAAGTATGAGCTGGAAAATGTGACTCGGTGCTGCCACAATTGATGTGCTTCTGAATGTGGAAGTAAAAGTAGGTCACTCTCAGGCTTCCTGGTTATAAACTGATGGCCGTAGGGAACTTGAGCTCCTCTAGCAGTAGGGAAAAATTTGGCAGAAGACTGATCCTTAAATGCCATCTCAGACGTATTATATTAAACTGTCCAGGCTTTGGTTAATCTTGACTTTGGATACTTGTGGAAATTGAATCTTGATGTATTGTGTTCAAATATTTTCATGTTGTGTTCAAGTACTATCTGATTTCAGTACATCGTTCTCATTAGGAAAATAGGTGTTTCCCTGAAATGCAAATGAATACTTTTGATCATCACACTTCCTATTGGCATTATAATTACTGTTATTGTTACTATTGATATAATGAATTATTATCATTATTTTTACCATATTCCTTCTTGCTTTGAAGTCACAGAAAATTAGACTTTATTTTGTCTCTGCTTAGAGCTTTTCCATTTGTATGTCTCAAACTAAGTTTATCATAAGGAAGTGTGTTCTTTGCCAAAGTTAGATGGAGATGTGCAAATTACTGAAAGATAAGTCAGCAGAATGTTTGGAGACAGTGACAGTTTCAGAACTGAAATTATCTCATCTTTTCCATCCAATCATGTTTGATTTTACAGTCCAAAATGATCACAGATACCTTGTATAAATTCACACTTTTTAGTGCCAATTTGCATATACACTCTCTCTCTTGAAATATGTATGTATTATAATTTCTCAAATAATTGACACAATACACTAAACACATGAGAGGAAAATAAAGCACACAGAAGTAAATACAGTGACAAATGTACTACATGAGACCAAAACATTTCCTATACTGAAGAATCAAAACTTCTAAAGTGTGTTAGCAATCTGGACTACAGTCATAGTAAAATGCCAAAATGCACCGGAAAATGTCGAGCAACATCATTTTCCATTGGGATTGTATTTCAAAGGTCTCCATGAATGAAAACTTGCCCCCTCCGAATTCAAGGGGGAAATGCCCCATAGAGCTATGACACTGCATAGCAGCAGAGGATCTGGGTCCCAGAGCTGTGAAAGCTGTCTTAGCTCATCTCTTCATCACCTCAGTTCTGCTCAAGTCATTCTTCAGATAGGCACCAGAAAACCCTTTGACGAAGAAATCCTTAAGCCCACAGGGCTTAGAAAATAAATTCTCCTTTAGATATATAGGACTAATCCCAGTACTGATTAAAGTAAGCTGCCATACATGACGTGAAATCATACAACAGACATGATCTTATTATTACCTACCACAACAAACAGATAAGCCTTTAAAAGGATCCTACAATGCAGAGAAGAAGTTTTTAATTAAGTTTTCCAATATTAGGTTAGCAATCTGTGTGTTCCTGTGCAGAGTTTTGAATAGAATTCGCATATCTGATTCTTTTCCTAGTTCTCCAACCATAAAAATTGTTCTTCCTTCCCAAGAGAAACATTAAACGTAGTTCAAATTTCAAATCAGAGCTTTGCTCTGCTCTTAAAACCAGATCTAACCATAACAGGGAGACACACAGACAGTAGTGGCTGTTGCCACTTAATCCAAAATTGACATTGTTTCATGCGTAGATTGTCAGTGCATTAAACCCTGCCTTGAATTTTAAAGCTTGTTATTTAATTTGCAGAGCACTAAGATGTTAAGTTTTATAGATTTCTGCAAAACAGAAAGGAAAGAACCCCGGATGTTGTAAACATATAAGGAGGAACTTAGAATTCATTTTGGCCCATTTTAGAAGGTATTTTGGCTAACTTTCTCCCACTCAATTTAACCACCTACTATCCCATCTGCAGTGCATTTGCAGTCAGTTTTCACTTATCTTACTTTATTTTGGTGCCAGTTGTGTAGCAGCCTTGTGTACTCTTATTTGATTGAAAGGCAAACCAAACCCTATACACTGGCCAAATCTATCTTTCTATTGCTGGTTTGCTCCCAATTCATTTTGTGATAGTCAAGATTGAAAAAGTTTCAATTCTACAGTAAAAAAGCGGTTCCCAATGACATTCAGTTTTCAACCGTTCTGGGTTTCCCCCCCTTCTCCTGAGGGTAAAACTTGTGCAGGTATGTATTTTGTGAGTTTCAGATACAACCATGATCCTCTGAGGCTGCTGTGATCCGCGTTTTCCAATTATTTCCATTTAAGAAATGCACCATGAGCTTTACTATATTGGGCTTTTCATCTCCTCATTAAAAACATAGTCAGGAAGAGAAACAAATTAGATTTGAGGAAAGAAAATCTTAATAAGATCTCCAGCTACAGGGATTTTGAACACTCTTATACGGTACACTGTTTACCAGGCAGTAGAGTACGATCATTTTGTTTCTTCAGACTCAGCATTTATTTTTAAGTGCTGTCTCTGCTGCTTTTAAGATAGAATAGCAAAGTCCATGAGTATTTCCTCCCGTTGAGCTTTGCATGCTGTTGGCATTCTCATGTAGTGAGTTGTGGTCTGTTATTGGACACCACTTTGGTAAACCTTAAGACGGAAAATAACCCCGTAGTGCTCCTGTGGTTTTGGATAGAAGTTGTTTTGGACATGCAATTACTTCAAATAACTGTTGTCTGCTACCAAGAAGCATTCCTTATCTCTTTCAGCATGGCTGGATATATTGCACTACAGTACTCAAGGGCTATTTCAATCATTGCGAAGATACCTGCTTTTACTCTTATACCAACTTCTCATCTGCCACTCAATCTCTTTATTAAATCTTTGTTACCAGCAATAGCTTATTACTAGAACTGTCATTTGACACTTTCTGAAGTATTTTCTGGGCAGATCTGCAAACAATTCAGCTCAGCGGCATGATAGAATTTATTACCCTAAATTCCCACAACCAGTACCCTACTCACTCAAGAGCACTTGATTGTGGGTCTACAGCAGCAGCTGCTCTATGACTAATCTTAGGTTCAGCTGATTCCTAATTAATAATTAAGGTTGTGTTCTACAGTTTACTTAAAACAACAATTCAACCATTTAGCTTCGTACAAGAAGTGCAATCTACCTTTCTTACATTTTGAGTGTTTACTCTGTGAATAAATATAAAATCACATATTTTCAACTAACTGTGGTGTTTAATTTAGGAGCTAGGAGTGATCAACATATAGCTTTTAAAAGAACATCTTTCTGCATATCACTTCTCTTCAGCTCTCTTTTAATAATGAATAGGCATTTTTTTATCATTTAGACTTCCAAAACTGTAACTATTCATTAAAACCTCAGTTATAAACTCTACTTGTTCCTTTAAGGAACTATGCTTATACTGTTAAAATTTCTTTTCCTGAAGGTTGCAATTTGGTTTTACTGTTCTTACGTTTGCCCTTAATTCATACTGGTGACAGTTTATGGTGTGTCTCAATATGCTTGTTACTGTCAAATGGATTGATACTCTTCATAATCATGTCTCTCTACCAAAGCCCAGGTGGACAAGAGGAAGATAGTCTCTAGTAATAGTGGTCACTAGAGAATCAGAGTTCTCTAGTTTAATTAATGTACACGGGGAGTTTTGTTCCTCGTTCAGAAATTCTAGATTAATTAACTTTTTTTCACACAGAAAGAAATATAGCAATATTTTCAGTAATGAACAGAAAACAAAATGAAAGCAATATACCTTGTCACTGTTCAGATACTGGTTTGTAACAAAGGAAATTCCTATATTTCAAGGTCACGTTATTTTGACCTGTAAGAATAGTCCCTTATCAATCTCCCAAGGACTTCCTTGCATATATTTGCCAAACTACCAAATGAATCTGTGCATCTCATCCTACCTTCAAACAGATGAGAAGGGAGGAAATCTGATCTACTTTATGTAAATTATATGCAACCTTTGGGCTGTTGGTAAGGTGCCAATGCATCCTTCAGCTGAGGAAATATTGGAGACCTAATATAAACCTATATTTTTTGAGGCCATTGCATGTTAATAATGTATTTATTTGTGTCTTTCAATTCACTCAACTCCCTGAAATAAACAAAATAATCCTTGTTGGAGAAGTCTGGATAGGATATATAATTACTTATAGGGTATATGTTGTCATTAGCCACTCATTCCTAGCAGGGTTTGTGGAGTCTGTGGTTTTCTTCATTCGTTCAATGGTAGAATCAGTCCCCTAGAGAAACATAATTTTCATTTACACAAATAGGAGTGTTCCTTAAAGAGCATCTACAGAGGGCTTTTATGGGGAAAGGCTGCTTTCTCACCCAATACTGTCGTCAAGAATGACCTTAACAGATGCATGAATTTGCTTTTATATAATGCAGAGCACGTGCACACAGCAGTGAAAAATAGATACACTCTAAGGCAAATGACTAGATATTTATGATTTTATGCTATTGTATGTGTATACATTTAAAAGCATTAATATATATATCAAAACATTTTTCAAATAAAAACACCTTAATATGCCAAGAAGTAAAGATGTCCATCTGCACATTTTCTAAATTTTGTACTAAATCATTCTGAGCTTGTTGTGTGAAAGCATTACTAGCCATGGATGCCATGTGATACCTAATTATAGCATGGATGTGGGCTGAGAAGTGTCCTGGCATGATGCAGGCAGAACGGTTTTCTTGCAATTCTTTCTGAAGTATTTGCTTCATCTCTCACTCTGGTTACCTTACACCATCTGCTTTGAGTTCTCCTCAGAATTACTTGATGGTGGATAAGGACACAGCCAGTTTAGGAAGCAAAAAAACTTTAAACCCAAAGCCTTTTCTGTTTGTCAAGGTTTAGGCTGGGCTGGCCTCTAAATGAATGGCAGGTGCTCTCTATTAACCTCTCTCCCTTCCCAGATGGGAAAGGGGAAGAGAGAAAGATAAGGGGGGGGGATGTGGGTGTGAGACTTATAGGTCTGGGAAAAAAAATCAGCTACAATCAAATATTATTAATAAAAAGGAAATATAATAATACTAAAAAGAAAATAATTTAATAGATATATATGAAACCAATAGTGAGCTCCCAGGAAAATCACATCACCAGCGGGAACTGAAGTCAGCAGAGAAGGGAACTGGATTCAGGAACACATGGATTGGGATCAAATGCAGAAGAATGGGCAGAGTCCTCCTTGATCATTGGCTGTTGAAGGAAGAGCCTAAACCCTTTTGATTCCTCAGCTTCTACACTGAGCAGAATGCTGATAGAATGGAATACNAATATTATTAATAAAAAGGAAATATAATAATACTAAAAAGAAAATAATTTAATAGATATATATGAAACCAATAGTGAGCTCCCAGGAAAATCACATCACCAGCGGGAACTGAAGTCAGCAGAGAAGGGAACTGGATTCAGGAACACATGGATTGGGATCAAATGCAGAAGAATGGGCAGAGTCCTCCTTGATCATTGGCTGTTGAAGGAAGAGCCTAAACCCTTTTGATTCCTCAGCTTCTACACTGAGCAGAATGCTGATAGAATGGAATACCTGGGTCACCTGTCCTGTCTGCTCCTCCTCACAGGTGTGACCCCTCTATGCTCTTCTGCCCCTGACCATTCAATGGGGCATTGGATATTGATATAAAAAAGTGAGCTGACCTTGGTTGTTAGGGCAATAAGTGTAAGCAGGAGCCTCTTTGCATACTTATCTTTCCCATTAGCTGTAAACATCAGATGTTATCATTGTAGAAGCAGACAATGCCTGAAGAATATGCCATTAGTTTCAGAGATTTCATTAGTTAGAAGAGACTTAACTGAAAAGTAAAATTACTGAACAGAAAATTGGTTCTGTTCTATCACAAACTAGGACACTGTTAAGGAAAAAAAACAAAACAAAACAAAACAAAACAAAACAAAAAAAAAAAAAACCAACTCACACCAAACCCCCAAAACACTCAGGGCAAACAATCACATCATGATGTAGCAGCCAGCTTGGAAGTGTATGTATGTGGGACTATGCGTATGTTTGGGTTTGGTTTTTTACATGATAATGATACTCACCAATGTTCTTTTTTGCATCCATAAACACTCCCAAACCCTTTTTGAAGGTCTCCATTGAAAGATTTCTTTTTTGTCTTCAATTTCATTTTGTTTTTTTTCCCTTTTCCACCATATGTGAGTTTGAATGCCTATATACCCCACAGTTTTTATGTGTAGTGTATATTATATACAAGTTATAGCATAACTGGAAAATAAATGGTCTGTGCTTTAAATTCTCCTGTAGTTATTATACCAATATAGATAAGTGGCACCAAGTGTAATCATTCAGAATCTTGAAGAAATCTGGTCTTAATATCGCATATTGCAGAGAAGAATGGATGTTATTTTCTATCATTTAACTTAAAATTGCTGGAAATTCCGTATGTTGGGGTTTCTCTCTTAACTCTTTAGTAAAATTACTGCTTTTATCTTAACCAATATGAACAACATCACATAATGGTAACGTGCTAGTGGTTAGAAAAGAAATAATGTATATATGCAGTCACTCCCCTGCAGTAGATGGACTGAGAAACCCAGAAAAAAATCTAGAGCTAGTAAATATAGTGTTAATATTAAAAGATTGATCTATCTATCTATCTATCTATCTATCTATCTATCTATCTATCTTCTACTGTATATGGCAGTTATTTAATCTATTCTCTCTCTGTAACATTCTAAGAGTATTTTTTTTACAGGCCATAAAACTATGAATTCTAATTTTGAAATAAGACATGACTGTAGTGTTCAAACATGCTCCTGATCTGGGACAGGAATGGGGATAAGGATAATTCTGTAATTGAGAAATGAATGAAGAAGCAAATATCCATCAGCCTCTGACAGTTCTATGATGCTGGGTAAAGCTGGAAGATTTCGAAGTAACCTGGTTTCAGGTTTCACTTTGTCACATGACAAAATGAGGATGAAGATGTCAAATGTTGATAATAAACCAGTATCACCAGATAATATGACATTTGCCATAGGTACCTATGACCACAGTAAGTAGCTAAGCAGGTCCGTATTTTCTTGAACCTGAGGGTATTTCCCTTCCTCTCTTCTTTAGGTATTTGAATCCAGGAATCATGTTGGATTCACCTACTGCAATCTAATTATCAGAGACTTGCCACAGGGCAGAAGTTGACGGTAGCTATCGGGGAAGTATTTTGCTACACACCAGCTATTCCATTAGGACTGCCTGAACTTAGGTAGTGAACATAATGTAATTCAAGGTACCTTACCCTGATAATATTATTCTTGATAAAAACAAAACTTATATAACTGTCATTAACCAGGGAAACTTGCAATATATCTTGGGCTATAAAAACTTAGAGAAAGTACAGTTTGCCTTAAACTCACGTTTGTCTTTTACCCAGATAGATACGGCTGGTTTTGTACTTTATAAGCACAATAATATTTGTGCCTCAGATTATTTAAAGAGCATTGTTTCCCGAGATAATACCAGTGCTGAATGCGGAATGCTGTGAGGTACTTTAGCCTCTTCTAAGTAAATGAAAGGTCAGAGGAATTTATTGTGTTATATAAATGGAATGATCTCTCCATATGCAGCTTCTCTGCAGCGAAATAAAAAATGGTGTTATATGAATTTTCTCCATTGTAATCTTAGTTTCCTTACTCTGAAAACCATTGCCAATGGCAAGAGAAGCTAGTAAGAGGATTAGAGAAGATCTTGGTTTTATAAAAAAGCATAGCAGATCATTATTTTGGTTATGTGTGAGTTACTGACATAAACACATAATGTTTAAATTTCGACACCCTCGTATATATTTGCTATTTGTATGAAGTGGGTGACTCTTTTTAAAACAGCTTGTATCTGTTTTTAAAGCCGATAAACAATAGCAGAGACAGTATTTATGTGCCACTGAAATACACACTAAGACTAGCTGGGAAACATCTATAAAATAAATTATTTCCTTTGGAAGTACAATTAGGACAATATTCGGGTGTGGGGGGGTTACTAATGATATTTTCCTTTATGAAGTAGGAAATGAAATATTTTTCATGTAGAATATTTACTTCAGGGGAGCAAAGCAGTTATACAGTTAAATTTAACATTTTCTATGTAATTTTCATATGGTTTTTGATTTATTTAAAACATAAAAATAATCGTCTCAGCTGGTACAAATGAAACATTTTTGCTTTGTTAGGTATTTAATTGCTCTCTCCTCTTTTTTAAACTCTAGAATGATTCCCACTATGCCCATGTTTTTAACTTAGATGCTTCTGATTACAGTTTAATTCAACTTAGATGCCTCAGTTTGCTAGGCTTTTAACTTAGATGCCTCATTTACAAGCATATAAATTTGTCAACATTTATATTGAGTGCAGAGTCCCATAAAAAATTTTTCAAAATTCCCTTTTTCTACAGTAATTTTTACACATATTCAAAGGAGTTTAACTTGTGGAAGAACACTGGAGGGGGCCCAGCAGACCTCAGCCAGAGCACTCAAGAATGCTTAAAATCTCCTTTGCAAGCACAACCTGGTCCTGTGCTCAGGAATGGGGCATGTGCAGAGAGGAAATCCTACTACTTCATCTAAATTGCCTGTAACGAATTATTAAACTCCTTGATTAATAAAAGCCAGTTTCCTTACAGTGCATTTCCTTCCTGCATTTATCTATTCCATTCTGGGGGAGATTTATTTTTTAAGCAAAACAGAAACAACCATTTCTGAGTGTGCAGCAAGCAGGGCATGACAATGCTTAGTAATTCTGCCCTCTCCCATAGGCTGGGTGTCATCCTGCTGCCGATTTATTTGGAGCCGTTTCCTCTACAGGACGACAGCATTCCTGGTGCTCCATCGGAAGTCCTCAAGGTCAACCTGGGTCGAGGACAGACTGGCCATTTTGAAACAGTGTGACATAACAAATGGAAGTGTCCCATTTCAGCAAGTTGGCATGAAGTTCATTCCTGTCGTTGGTGTCACCACATCAAATCTGCTCACAAAAGTCAAAGCTATCAAAGCCTCCCCTTTTTTCCTTGCTTATAATTCAGGAATTACAGAGCCATCTACTGGTGCTTCTTGTACCGATAGGTACAATACTAGTGCTTTTGGGAATAATATAAATGAGCCCTGAAACTATAAAAAGGATGTTCATTCCAATTAAACCGGTGACTTTTATCTTTGTGTTTGAGACTTTAGGGAGAAAAAAGAGAAGTGGGCAACCACATTTCACCTGAGAAAATTCATTAAAATAATGAGCAATTTGATAAAATAAGGATGTATTAGAGAGAGATAACAATGAAATGCTGAAGCTTAAGTGGAGGCTGAAAGGAAAACTTCAAAATCCACATTTTTTTGTGTGCATTTGACTACTAATAACAAGTATTTTAATAAGGTAAATAGATGTTCATTTAAATAAATATAGCAAAGACTCCTTGGCAACCAATTCTGCTTTTTCAGGTACTGGAGCAAAAAAATAAGACTGAGTTTGAGGGTCATCAGTGGGAGATCATCTGGCACAAGCAAAGGTAAAGCAACAGTGAATATCCCCATACATAAATTAAGTCCCCACCAATAACTGTCATCTTGTCGCTCGATAAGCATCACTGTGATTTGAATGTTGCGTTCCTATATCTCTTGCAAAGTTGTTCTCTGGTAGGTCTAATTGAAGCACCACATATAGGTGTCAGGGGCTGTTCAGTGACAGACTTGCTTAGATTTGTGAAGCTTAACATTCAGGGTGACTAGTTTCAGGGAGATACACTGCTGTAACCACAGTGAACCACTTCCAGCAGAAGGCACCAGTGAAGGACTTGCTCCAGGCCGCTTTCTCCTGTGGAGAGCCTCTCGTATATCACTCCTTCTGGATGTGTCTGAACAGAGGATGCAGCTTGGGAAACAAGTTGTGTTTGCAAAACTGGTCCCTGGCTATCCTTAGGGTAAACCTACATTGGTATGTAAAACAAGTCAAGGACAGTTTCGCATTTGGGACCAAGAGGCACAGATTGGCTCACAGCCACAATGCGCTTTCTGAAGCAGAGTGTTCAAGCACACCTTATATAAAGCTCAGCCCTGGGCCCTCTCTGAGTCCCACGTGGTACTACTGAATCCCTAAGGCACTGTAAAATATAAATATATATTTGGTCAATATAGTCTGTACATCAACCCATCAGCAGGCTAGTCTGGGTGTGTGATGTATGCTCTAACCTGTGTCATGAGGGTGCGTGGAGGTGTCTGAGGGACCAAAGCCAAGTTATATAGTGTTGCATGACTGTGTAGGAGAGGGAAATCAAACTTGTAAAGCCTTATTTTTGCTTAGGGAGAATACCCTTAGCATTTGCTAGGAATCATGCCAGCTTATTGCTGATGAGCAGGGATGAGCAAAACTGCACCTGGAACCTGGTGAGTACTGAGGATGGTGGGTCATTGTTTAGGCCTGTGCCACATTTTTTTGTTTGATTACTATGGGAAGACAGAATTGTTAAAGGAAAAGTACAGCAGACATTGGTTAGCAAGGAGAGAAATTAAATACAAAGTGGGGAGTATGAGTAATTTGGCACAGATTCAGAGAAAAAAATACTACGAAAGGTGAGGGAAAGAAATTATGAAAAGAGTAGCGTTCAAATCCAAGACAATAAAGCAATTAATAAGGGGACTCAAGTGGAGAAGAATTATGAACTAGAAGAAAAAAATACACAGAATATTAAAAGAACCCACAGAGGAAACAGAAAGAAGATTAAATTCATGGCCTAACTGAACTCAGCATACAGGTATCTGTGTTCAGGCATGTGCTCTCTAGGCATTTTCCTAATTCCTATGGTCTTTCATAAAGACCTGCTCTAATTCTTACTAGAAGGGAGATATTTCTTTCATTTATCAGCAGACCTAAGATGCCTTTTCCTACCTTCAGGATGCAGACCAAAATATTCTCAAAAGCAAATCGTGGCATATTAGCAATGTGTTAAGTAACAGCTTTGTCTTTTCTAGATGCAAATTGCTCTTTCAGCAAAGCTCTTCATCATTTCTACATAAGTAATCTATCTATATTTGGCAAAACATTTAAGTACTTGTTTAATATTAGACACAGATTTTAAAAGAGTTCCATATGTTAATGGATCTGAACTACATCTTTGATTTAAAGCTGTACTTCCGTATTTTCTTTGAATGAGACGTTTACGTGTGTGCTTGACTACCTATAACAGTCCCTGCATCTCGGAATCCAGAATCTGTCACATATTATAATCAAAGACTGCTTCAAGAGTCTGTCGCAGAAGTACTTTGCCTGTGGAAGTTACAGCATACATCATCCAGCTTCTGCTCAAATCAGAGGGGGGCTGTACCATTACCTTTTCAAAGATCATCTGTATTCAGCCAAAGCTCTTTCAGCAGCGTTGTGCTGCCAGAACTTGCAAGCGAGGGCTAAGGAGGAGGTGAGATTGCCCTGGAGAGTAAACAGTCCCTTTTATATACTTTCCTTCAGCCACTCTGCATTCTGTACTGTTAGAAGAGACATCTACAGAGATGTGAGGCTCTTCCCCACCCAGCCTCCATGAGCAGCTTACCTGCTGCTTGTCCTTTCCCTGGGGAAATAAGTAGATGGAGCTCACTTCTACTTGGGCAAAACGGGTTTCAGAGGGTTCAGTGCTGATTTCCCCTTGCGTATATATCCCAAAGCAAATATAAAATTAAAAACAAAAACAAAAACAACAACAACAAAAAAAACAACCAATCCAATCCTCATTAAAAATTATCTTGAGTTTTTCACTCTTATACTTCACCAATCCTAATATGTAATTAGCTGGATTTCATTAGACAAATTGATCTGAAAAACACAAGGTGCCTGAGACAGCTAGTAACCTGCTACTTTGCACCACTGGAGACAAGAGGCTCTCTGAGGGGGTTTATCTTCACACTTTTGTACATTTTTAAATGTTCTGAGAATGAGTAGTGAAGTGCTATTGGATTTGCTAAATATACCCGCAGGCTGATATATGCAGCACAGCTAAAACACATCCGTGTACTACATTGCTGTTGTCAGAGGATAATATATAATTAAAAGAAAAAAAAAAAAGGAATAAAGCCCCATCTTAAAGACTGCTTATAATGAACCATTTAGGTCTTTGTGGATGCATTTAAGCAGGAGCTATTTATTTTTCCTTACAAAATAATTGCCTTGGGTGAGGTTTCAGTATTCTCTTAATACAATAATAAATAATTCTTATTTAATTGTACTACAGTAGCACTGAGAAGTATCAACTGAGAAAAGCTTTCTGCACACTGTGAAAGTACATTAAGAAACATTAAGAAGCAATTCTGCCACTACACAGTAAATCAGCAAGACAGACAGACTGTCTGTGCCACAGACTGAATGTATTTGTATATTGCATATTATTATTGAACATTCTGATAGAAATGCTTAAAAACCTGATAAATCAGGCTAGTTTGAAACTTCAACGCCTTGCTGGACTGACACTCATTGACAACACGCATGGTCAATATAAACATTTTGACTACATATTCAAACAGTTAGTCCTTAACAATTGTATCCCAAATCAGCTGAAGGAGACCAGTACTGCACACCTCTAGTTAGGGCAAGTTAGGACTGATGGCCAAGGTACCCAGTTGCTGAGGTAGTGGTGGCCAGGGTTGAGAGCCCTTTGATGAAGGAAACTGTGGCCAAAGAATAGATGTTTTTTCCCCTCCATTTTCCTGACTTATGTTTTGTTCAGCTCAACCCCTTCCACAAAAGTAAAGGAGTGACCTTATTTGCTCTTGAAATAGTTCGTCTGGTTTCACCAAGCACCTTTCCTGCTTGTTCTGAGGAGTTATCCTGTTTCTATCAGACATTTCTCATTACACTTCCTTTCTTCTAACTTTGTAGATTTTGCTGTTTGCACAAAGTACCATGTTTGAGCAAATAAACTTCAAATCTCCATTTGCCTGTTTGTAGTTCTGTATTACTTTTATGCTTAGCTGTGTTACAAAATATTTATTGCTAGTTCTGTTATTGGTAGTGTTACCATACTGAAAAAGGTCTATATAATGTCTCATATTTTAATGTTCTTATATCTGTGTTCAAGGCAAGGAAATACTAGTCTTTTTGTTTTGGTTTGGTTTTTGTTTTGTTTTGTTTTTTTTTTTTTTTTTTTGTTTTGTTTTGTTTTGTTTTGTTTTAATCCTGCTTCTACTCTTATGTGTGAAAAAGTTTTGGCTACATCAGGCCTGTCAAGAGGGATATTTTTAGACATGTAGCACATTTAAAGTATAATAAATAAAAACGCTAGAAACCTAAGGCACTTAGGGCTTCTAGGATCAGGTGATACATAAACATGAGACCAGCTGTATTTCAGATCTGGACACTAAAGTGTTGCTTAAGTCCCCTCTTACATGGATCAGGCCCTTAATGATCAGATAACTTTTACTAAGTAAAAGATGTAATAATTTAACCTGACAATGAAAGGATAAGGATATAAAGTGAGAAAGAAAAGGCACTTTTCCTTATAGTGCTTTTTTGTCACTTGTCTGTTCAAATGACCAGTCCTAAACATTTCTTTTATTTGCAGACGTGTTACTACTATATCAAACTGTACTAACACAATGCCTTTCAAGTGAGGATTGCAAAGGTTTTGGTAAGCAGTAATTAACCATTAAAATACAAAGTAGCACATTTTGTTACCCTGGGTTCCAAAGCTTGTGTTCTCCTATCCCACCACGTTTCCATTAAATCAACTCTTTGTGAAGCCAGTCCAGTACGGCAGCCAAGCAGGCAGCTGACAGACAACTCATCTGCTGCTAGGAATGCCTTTACGTGTACAGTTGACCAAGTGCCATTAAATAAACTGCTTGTAGTCACTGACTTAACCAGCAGACATTTAGACAAAAAAGTGACCAGCGGCAGACAGAAAGGAAGCTTTGGCTTCTATTGCTTCCTGGAACAAGCAGAGTTCACGCTCAACAAAGCTTGTTCATCCATGTGTTTTTACTAAACACCCAAGGCCAAAAGTACTTACAGGCAGGTGCACGTTCTCACTGACCCTTGTAGCAGTTTATCCTCTCAGCTGTAGAACTGGGGCTCACTCTGGTGTTACCTTCTGTGTGTTTTCTACCAAACAGGGGACCTAGGAGGTTTGATATTGTAGCTTAGTCTGGTAGCTACCCACCACAGTTGGAAACACTAAGGGAGAGCCTCAGTCAATTAGAAAATCTCCAAGTAATGATTGCTCCAACTATTTTTCTCCTAAATCTTTTATTTTAATTCGGTCATTATCAATACTGTTAGGGAAATCATAGAATCATCTAGGTTGGAAGGGACCTTTAAGATCATCTAGTCCAACCATCAACCTAACTCTGACAAAAAACCATCATTAAACCATGTCTTCTTTTCCTGTCATTCTTTGGTGATTTTTTCTTGTTCAGTTTGTTTCTTTTGTTTCTTTTTAATTATAAAAAATGCATCGAGTGTTTTTCTTAGATTCATTTTCCCCTTAATCAAACAGAAAGTTTTTTTTTTTCTTTATTTTTCATTGTTTCTTTTGGCTAGTGAAGATGAATCTGTGTACCTCGAGTCCCCACAGGAGAAAGGAGAATGTGCAATTCTTCTAAAGTTGGGGATAGTCTCCAAAAATTACAGAACTGAAGATCCATTATTCCTTCTGCTGCTCTGTAATTCTTTACAAACGTCAAAGGTAAGAGTTAAAATGGCTGTTTCTAATATATAAATGAATTTTTGCTTTCTGTGTAAACTTTTAGAAGACACCATCACTGTTAGAATAGAGACAGATTAAGGCCAATATCAGAGTTAAATTCATTGTGTATCTCACGATACTCCAGAGACTTTTATAGCAGGGGTTGATGGGGCTAGTCTTAGCTCCCGTTATGCTAAAATGCATATTCCTGATCACAAAACAGTTTCATGCTGCAAATAGGGCAAAATTCTGTTAATATACACAATAGTTCAGCATGAGGTGCAGCTATTAAAGATTTCTCTTATATGCTCTTGCCTTTGTACCACAGTGACTAACTAACATGGAGAAGGAATATTTGAAACAGACTACAAGAAAAATCCTCATCTGGTGTAAACTACCATAGTTTTGTCACATGTTCCCTATATAAACCAGCTTTCATGTGCCTGGATCATTTTCTAGCACCTAACTTTAAACATGAAGAGAAGAAATTGGTAGGAAATAAGGTAGACAGCTGACCTCTACTAAAAATAACAATAATTTGTTTAATATTATAGGTGACTCCATTTTTGTTTCATTCTTTCTTTTAAACATGTGGATTAGTGTTGGTTTGATGTGTATACACCCTGCCTAGGCACCATATCTTGGGAACAGTATAATTGCTGCTGATTGAGTACATCCTACTGCAACAAAAATGCTATCAAGCTTCAAAGATTTGTATTATGAAAAAGAATGAAAAAGCTGAATGTCTGCTCACTGGATGCAAGGGAACATCAAAGCAATCCATGCAAGGTTTATAAAGTTATAACGGAGATTAAATCAAATCCAAGGCTAACCCTAGCATTTAAAATGAAGAAACAGACATTAAAGAAATTGTTCTCTCAAAAATTAAGGAATTAGAGAACAAAATATTATTTTATAGATTTTAAAAATCCCATTTCGCAAGGGGTAATAAACCTGAAATATTTATCTAAAAAGAGGAATTGCTGCAACTATGAGCTCTAGCAATGATGATATGGCAGCTGGAAGAAAAACTATTAGGCACTGAGGAGTCGAAGAAAAAGAACCAAAGAGACTGTTTTGGGGGAACGAAAATCACCAGTGTCAGGGGGTAGAAAAAAAGACTGCTTCTTACCTGCATTTTTACCCAGCCTCCTAAAGTGAAAGCACAGGCTGTTTTGCATTTATGCGTTTGTTCAAATACTTGGATTTGCTGATATTTTTGTTGTGGTGTTATGGTTTGAGAAAATCCATATCAATTTATTGTCGTTCAGACAATTATTCTATCACCTGATGACCCCTCCCCACTCAGGAAAGCGGAATCAGGGAATGCAAAGAATCATGAGGGTTGACATGTAAATAGATTTAATAGAATAAAACTAAATAATTAACAATAATACTAAAGAACCAGTATTAATCCTGATACTGGTATAAGATATACAAGAATTATACTCAGCCAATTCTATCAGGAGGAAGCTGTGCACTTCCAGCATTGGACAGCAAATGTCGGACACTGTGAGTGCAACGGCTTTGGGGGAAAAGGAAGGCCCCAGGTCTGGCACCAGGACAAGGAGTTGTCTGGACCACCACCGTCAAGGCAGAGCCACCTAGACATCAATCTTTTCCAATTTATATTGAATGTGATGTTCATGGTATGAAATAATCCTGTTTACCAGCTTTGGTCAAATGCTTGGGCCTTGCTCTTCCTCAGCCCTGCACGTGGCAAGGCTCGAAAACACTGAGACCTTGAATCTCACAGTCTGTCTGGCCATAAAGTAAATATTTTCATTAATTCAGACACTAAAGTCTTCTTAAAGTGCAATTTTACCCAGCATTAGAAGAAAAATTAGCCCTGTGTCTCTCAACCCAGGACATGTGGATAATGGGTTTAATTGAGAGTTTACTCCCAACCTGCTCCAGTACAATCAGTAGATGTGACATCTGTGTAAAACAGAAGTAGCACAGAACAGTTGTCAGCTTCTTGCCTTTTCCCTATCTCCCTTGCTTGTTAATTCTAGCATCATTGGCAAATTACTAAAATCTGTAAACAAGTTTATTAAAAACCAGCAAAAAGCTAAAAAATGTTCTTCATGTTAACCATATAAGCTCTCCCCTTTATTTCAATGATTCTTTGTGCTTTGATTGCAGCTTTAATTATTCTTACTGTAAATATAAATATTGTATCATTGTTCAGATTATTTAAATTAATTGCAGCTTTCTACATTTCAGAACAATCCATTAGTTCATGATTTTTAATCTTTTATTTAATCTCATAATATTGTTTTTGGAGCCCAATGGATATGTGAATCTTTTTAAAGAGGAATGTAAAAAGTGACAACTAGATAAAGCACAGAATATATTACTGGTGAGGCATTTTGGATGAACAATCACACTGGCTTGCTCACACTTGTGGGATTTGCACTCATGTTCACATAAGTGTCAGTTGTCAGAATACCATCAAATAATATACAATATGGTACACAGAACAACAGCACAGCAACTCACTCTATGTATTCATTAAAATATTCATGAGGGATTTTTTGTTATCTGACCAGCTCTGATAAGGGATGAAAAGCAACAATTAGGATGAAAATTATGAGGGTAGTCAGGTAATGCACACATAAATTAGCCATTTATTATTTTTTTGAAAAAAGTTTTTCCATGGATATTAGTTAGGATAAAATATGGCAGTCATTGGTTGCAGTGTAGCGCTTGTATTCACATTATTAGTGTATTCTTGCTCTATGTTTACTTCTAGGATATTTTTTTACTGGACATAGCAAGTTTTTTATAAGCATTGGGGAAGGCTGTAACTTATGCTTATATGAATATTCACACTGTAACTGAACCAATTTCTTTAGGCTTACTCTAATACAACTTAGGAAAGGAAAGAATACCTATGGTCAAATTCTATTCTCTGCTCTCAATAAAATATGTTCTGCAATTCCTTTTATATATATAAAATTTATAAATATATATATATACACACACTACACACATATATGTATGTCAGCTTCAGGCTTCAATTTAGAGGTGGTAAAGTTTTTCATTTTTTCAGCTAATGGACTCCCATTTGGACAAGAGCCTTCAGTTAGATCTTTGCTGTATTCCCCTTTCTGTGCTTCATTTTCACCCTAGGCAATGCAAGTTATTCTTATAGAATGGGATTCATCCCATTTCACTTCAGACATTTATAATATCCCTTCTGTTCATACCTGAACTAGCTGCACTGGGTCCCATTACAGCCAACAGAGATCCAGTTAATACAGTCAAAGGAGTTTAAGAAATTAATCATCTGTCCAAAGCAGGCATATAGTGACGGTTGAATCAAACCTTAGAAGTGATTAACTACATTGAACACTTTTTCATTGATCCTAGAGGGAGCCTGAAGTATCTTTCTCAAATGTACGCTCTCTCATTTCAGAAGATAAACCCCACCATTTTTGTCTATCATGTGCTTCCGAAGAAAGCACCTGCTCAGCATAAGTGGTTATTTTTGCAAATCTAAGTTAAGTTTGGCTGAATTTTAGATACTTTTAATGGACCTCTACCTATAGTCTTTCACTCTTTTTTTCTGTTTTTTTTTTCTAGGTGTGTGTGCATGCTTTCTTCTTTCCAGGTTAGTTAATTGCCTGAGAACTTGGTTATAATTTAAAAATAAATTATCTGTAATGTAAGACTCTGGGAGAAAAGAATTGGGAGTCCCTATAGAATACTAACAAAGGCCAGATGTGCTGAGCCACCCATGGAGATGCAAAGATCTCCAAACCTCAAACTTGTGGGCAGTCCAGGCATTACTTACTTCCTGTTTTGACATCTTCTGCCAAACTTCTTACTTGGATCATGAGATCTAGTCCATTAAAAGTTACTAAAAAGAAATATTTTCTTTATTTTCTGTATTAAAACTGAAGTAGGGAAGGTGACAATGATGACCTTACAATTGCATAATCTCCTTCAAATCTCTTTGTCAAAAGAAAACACACTTATTAAATCACATTAATGCAGTTCATGCACTAAATATTACATAAACCACAAAACCAAAACAAAGACAAAACAAGAAAAGTAGTCTCTTTTTTTTCCTCACTTTTCCTCCGATTTTCACAATTCTTCCATTAGTACCTTGTTCTTTTTAAAAAAAAGAAAACTTGAATTCTGCTACACTCTCCATGATTGACTTTAACCGTTTACAAATGGGAATCTCATAGTCCTACTTCTATGTAAAAAGCTTTGAGATACTCTGAAATGGAAAGTCACACACAATGTCTTTATAATTTTCCAAGCCTTTCCATCAGGGAAAGCTTTGCTTTACAAATTATTAATATATACAACACTTACCAGAGTTATGGATAGGAGGTATGAAAGTGTGGCATTCTGAAAAATAAAATATCAGTTTATTGAGCTATACAAAAAGCTGTACCTTCTGCTTACATCAGTATAAAATGCACTTTCAATGTATATATATATCAACTGCTGATACAAATCAATGAAGTCTGACTTCAGTCTACTGAACCTACTCAGGAAAAAACAATGAAAAATGCTTGCTTGGCAGTCAGGTCAATGAAAAGCCCCACGTAAAGTCTTCCATCTTCAGAAAACTGACCCAAACTCTCTTGAGGAAAAAGACTGTTTTTATACGGACTCATAAGCACCAACAAAAGTACCAAAATGTTAATGCTCCTAAAGTGTCAAGTATTCCCTTGGCATTGTGTGGTTGCCTACATTCACCAGTTAGGGCACAGAAGCCCTTAAATTTCATCAAGACTTTTGCAGCATAAAGTTTTTACAATTTCCTTGAATCTCATCAGTCTTCCAAAATCTCCGTATTCATTTTTGCCAATACAAAGTTCACACCCAAACTGATCTAAATAAAACCAGTTGTCATTTAATTGATGTTTAACACTTACTTTAATATTTATTCTAATTGTATTTTTGCCTATAATGCCAAAAGATCTTTCTTTACTTTTCAGGAAGTATACAAATGCACGTATTCTTTTTTCCCTTTATATAATATCCCAAGCTACACAGGTTACTGTAAAGTCTAAAGCAAATATTGGGAGGCCAATGGGAGCACTGTTCTTGGAAGTTATCGTTGAAATTCATCAACCTAGTTACTCTTATTATGTATTTAAGAGATATTTAAATACACTGACTGACACTGAAGAATTATCTTTGTAAATAAAGAATGTATTCAAATTCAATAACAGAGTTGTTTATAGGTTGTTTAATACATGTTTTTAAAGCCATCAGATATGACCACTACCTGTTGGACATATATACTCCTTCACTTGCAGCTGAATAGTGAGGTGCATTTAATATTTAATACTTCCCTTATATTATTAGAGGATAAGGACACAGAGACTTGCTTTAGGCAAGTTTGTTTAACCAGTGACAAATATGCTATAATAAAATATGGATGTTCAGTGAAAATTTTAGAAAGAGGAGATGGTTTTTCCTAGATGTACACTAGGAAATTAGGAGAGAAAAAGGAAAGTCCAGTGTTTTTCTAAAAGGTGCACCTTTCACTTTACATATTTAAAACCCTCATTTCCATATGTTCCCTGACTTCTGTTATTGCGATGAAGTGATAATATCAGGTTTTCTGTTTCTCACTGCTGAATCATCACTTTATTGACCATCGTTTCATTCATGTTCTGGCCAATTATAAATGCATATTCAAGACTATCTAACATTGGTACACATCCATATTGTTAATGGTGTGTAGTAGTCCAATGTAAATGCAAATAAGTTGATGTTTCTAGACACATTTCTCACCTCAGGAAACTCTAGTGAAAAAAATGTGGATAATGGCATAAGTCACTGAAAGGTTTGGTCTTTTCTATCTTCACTTTATAAGCTTCTTTTGAATTAAATATATTGTGCTTTAAAAATAAAACAACCCCCCAGTGCATTCAGAAATGGACCTATAACTAACTAACTAAGTTATGCCTAACTAACAGTTAGGCATAACTAACTGAAAATGTCTTTTTTTGGCAGTAACTAATTGAAGATGTGTATATACTTATTGCTGTAACAATCAAGGTCAGCTCAACTTGCTGTGTGCCCTGTTAAGCATAGAGGGGTCACACCTGCAGGAGGAGCAGATAAGACAGGTGACTCAAAACCAACCAATGAGGTATTCCATCCCATCTGCATCATGCTCAGTATAAAAGCTGAGGGATCAAAGGGGTCAGGCTTTTTCTTCAGTGGCTGGCATCTGAGGAGGACTCTGCCTGCGTTTGATCTTGATCTACAAGTTCCTGAATCTGCTTCCGGAGTATAGTTCCTGTCTATCACTGAGTCCAGTCTGGAATTTTCCCAGTGGCTGCCAGTGTTGTGATTGTTATCCTGGGAGCTTGCTACAGGTTGTATATATGCTATATATTTTGTTATTTTTCATTTTTTTATTAATATTTTCACTAAAGTAGTTTCTTTTTTAAACTCATAAGTCTCTCCCTCTCCCTCCTCTCCTTGGAGACAGAGGTGAGGGAGAACATCTGTCTGTTGTTTCATTGGCCAACCTGGCCCAAACCACAGCACTATGCTAGAATACAGAGCACAATAACTATACTGTGTATGACCACATCACACTCTCACGTGGGGCTTAATACCACCTCCTTTTCTTGGACTGAAATCAACCTTTCTGTACCATTCTCCCCACCACTTAGTTTCTTAGGTTAGTGTAAATTCATTGAGATGCTGCATCTTAGTATACAGCCCAGTGACCAAGTGTGAGATAAGTTTAACATCAAAGCAGGCAAGACACGTTACTACTCAGGAGTTTGGTTGATGCACAAGTCTGGTTGCATCCTGCTCTGTCATGGTGCCTGGCCAGTTGCAAAATGGCCCGTAACAGCATCTTAACACCCTGGAAATCCATTCCCTCTGCATTCAGAGGAAGTAAATGAATGATAAGGTCTTCTTGCAGGTTTTGAAGGAACAAAAAACTAAACCACTTCTCCATACTTTACTGCACAGTCATGTATACCTTTGCATAGGAGGGAAAGTCACGATCACTGTGAATCAGTGCTTGCTAACTCCAAAATGTTGCCAACTCTGCATGTTTCTGAATTGTGTGAGATTGCGGAGAAGTTGAAGAATGTCAACAATGCTGAAGGCAAAAAGATCCCATCATCCTGTAAAATTTAAGTAGATAAGCGATGATGTGAAAAACATTAAAATGACACCAGTTTCTTTCCTTTTAGAACAGAAGTGCATACACCATTTTTTTTCAAAGCTGAAATAAAACTAAATAATAATAGAAGAAAGGCCTTTTTTTCAGGCATTTTAACAAAAGGAGCTTACCTGTTGAGGCAAAGGATAGTCTAAGTGTATTCATTTTGTGTTACCAGGCAATTCTTCTCTTTCCAGGTTAAAAGCACCTAGAACGATAGACACATTTAGAAGCAATGATATCACTAAATCCAGTGGTCATTAGATTTGGCAAATCCTTGTTTGCAGTGACCCAAATCTAAACATGTCTTGCAGCAACTCGTTAGGAAAAAATGCCTCTCAAGCAGTCCTTCATGGTACACCTCAGAGGAAGGTGGCCAAAGACCGTGACTGCACAAACCTTGTTGTTATTGAATGATCTTTTGAAAATTAAATAAGCTTTCTTCTCTTCAGTTTACTTTTAATTTTATCTGCAGTGAAGTGATGTGTAGTAAAGTCCTCTGAGATCATCTGAAGGATCACATTGCATAGGGGTATTTCGAAATTATTACATTTCCAGATGGCACCCTAACTTTACATTGGTAATTCACACTAGATGAGGGTTACTGTAGAACAAGATACTGTTCTCAGTAGTTGCTTGGTTTTGTTTTGTTTTGTTTTTTTTTCTTTCAGAGTTCTGCTGTATCATGGTAAATGTTCCTCTATTTCTCTTTCACCATATCATCTAACGGGAACTCTAATTTGCAACGCTGTTCCCCTATGCTAAAAAGAAAGGAAAAAAAAAACCCAATACCAAAACCCCTATGCTGACTCCAGTTTTTCAACTGCATATGAAATAAAATAAATTTCTGTCAAAGATGTGAGAGGATTTTTTTCCTCCTTTATATTCTCTGAGTAGCTCTTCCAAAAAATATTATTTTTAGACAGACAGATTTTTAGATGAGTGCACTTTGCATTCATTTAACACACCAAATAATGAAGGGATTTGCTACAAACTGAGAGAATATTAAAAGCTTTTAGTATATCCATGCAAGTGGCTTCAAACCCATTGGGTATACTATTATGATCACTGTTCACTCAGCAGTCACTGTCTTTAGCTCATGAATAAAGTAATGCCCTGAAATATTCTCAAGAGCCTCATTTCGTTTCTGGCCATGAAGTCTACAGTACTTGTCCCAGTGCCTCCCATCTCTCATCTTTTAAGGCTCTTAATAAATGTCTTAGAGAATCAAGATGAACCGTACAGCTTTCAAAGGAAAGAAACAGAAAAAAGAGAAGGGACAAGAAGTAACAATGTGATAGGTATGCATTTGTTGGTATGTTAAATGTGTTTGCATTAACATTGGCAGGTGTTGGAGGCATGAAGTATGAAAGTCAAGCATGCTTGGTTTGAGATATCAGACAAGAAAGAAATGGGGTGAATTGCCATTCATCTGATGTTGAACTGACTGCCACAATGAAGTATTTGACTTAGGGTTTATCATAGATGTTTCCTAAAAAAAGCAAAGCAAACCAACTTGTTGGGGTACCTTGGGATTTGCTGTCATACAGCTGACCTAAGACCAAATCCCGCTTAAAAGTTAATTTGCATCAGGATTCAAGTTCTTTGTCCCCACAATGGTACCACATTGTAGAAGCACATATTCCTCTCTAGACAGTATCTAGATGGATAGCTGTTGTCGGGTGAATGTTAGAGACAATATGTCTTGACCTGCAAATGGATTAATTATGCAGAAAGGAGTTTGTTTATTGGCTGTTATACCGAGCTAGGACTAACCTATAAACCCTCAAGCAAAGTTTAAAAAAAGTAGCTAGCATACAATACTACAGTAGAAAGTAAAATAAATCCTGTGCAGCATCCCTTTGGTTGAAAAAAACTGATCTTCTCATTAGGAAAAAGTATTGCACTAGCATAGCACTTAGCAGCTGAGAGAAGCAATTTAAGTTTTTTGTGGATGAGAAAGCAACAGGAAATTCAGATCTTGTCCCATGGAAGAAGGTGAATCAGCATAAGAATGGTGACATCAATTTTCAAACTATTTTTTCATGTCTCACTGGAGAAAATGCAAAATTGTTTAAAAGGGAAGAATAAAAAAAAGAATCAGACATGTTAATGTTTTAAATAAAACCTAACTCTTCAAAAAAAAAAAAAATCCTGTTACCATCACACAGCAGTCTTTCAATTGTAAGCCTACTAGTTAAAACTTGTGAAGAAAGCCATCATTAATGTTATGTTCAGAGTTCACGTTAGTAAAAAAGTGCCAAGAACATAGAAAGGAAACAGTAAATGCCATTTTTAACTGTGAAAAATTTGAAGGTCTCGCAACCTTCTACAGGGAAAAAGTTGGTCTCCAGTCAATATTCTTTGATGAAGTAAGGAACATTTCGAACTGCATATAAGGTGATAATGCTTTAAAATTTACTGAAAAGTACTACAGCATTTAACACGGTTAATGTGAAGTTTTTATGCAGTTCTACACTCTTCTGTTTTCAGGACAAGTTGAACTTTTATGATGACGCTATCATTTTTAGTTGGCAGGATGATCTATTTCAAATATGTAAAAAATATATTTATATGTCCACTGTTTCACCACTATAAAGAACTCTAAATTATTTTAACATTGATGTGTTGCTTCCATGCCCTTCTTTTTTGATATTTCCACAGTCTGGTTAATAATGGTGGATAAATGGAAATGTATTTAATAACCCACTGTCTTCTGTTTTACATTTTATTGAATCATTGTCATAATACCAGGAGGTCCTACATATTTACACTAAAGATGATAGCAAAAACCTTCCATTAAATATACAAATTCAAACAAATACTCTACTCTGAGATCAAGATATATTAATAAGGGATTTTTAGATTAAATTCTCTGCCCCAGTTAGCTTAATAGTCAGTTCATATTTATACTCACTGCAGCAAAAAATGTTCCATTTATACTTCTGCAAATTCATGAACATTTATGCTTCAGGAAGTTTTTAGAAAATCAGATCACACTAATAAGTAAGGCACAGTTCCCTGGTTTAGCCAGTTATGGTCTAGTTTCTCCATCAAATGATCATAATAACCTAATTCTCTTCAAAAGAGAAAATCACAACCACTTCATCTTCCTTCGTGTAGGTTTTTCTCTAAGGAATACTGTATTTATCTTTCATATAAGACACGTGCTTTTTGCAATCAAGTAATATGATGACAATTACTAAAAATATATCTTCCATCTTAAAATAATTGAATATAAGAAGAGCTAAACTGGTGATACTGTATAAACATGATAAAGCATTCAAATTCTCATCACCATTTTCAACTACAATCTATATGTAAATGCCCCTACTTTGCCTACAAGTGTTTCATAATTACAAGCTCCTATATTATATTTTGCTGTTATGTTTGAAGCATTATGAATAGCCCTAAAATCACTATAAAATTACCTGTGGTAGTGGGAAGCTTGCTTTCAAAGCTCATTGTAAGTCGGTTCATGAAAACATATATTAGTCATTATATTGAAAATATATATTAGTCACTATATTCCAGTTTTATTTTTAAAGCAGCATTATTGACTTGAAAAAATAAATCAGATTTTTATCTGTATTTCTCTAGAACTTAGTAATGTTAGAAACAGCTCCAAAGAGAACTGTGATTGATTGAGACTGGAGGAAGATCAGTTTACTGTAGTAAACTAGTATAAATCCATGAAATATCATCACTTGGCTCGTTTTATCATCTTGTGTGTGTTTACACCACAGACTTAATAGCACTTTATGCTATTGTTTACAGCCTGACGTTACTCCAATTTTAGGCCATATGACACTATTCTCACACATTTCTATTCATCAAGGCTGCAAGAGGATACATGCCAAAACCCAGTAGCAGAAAAGCTCCTAATGGTAAGACACCAAGCAAGTGTTTTCACAGATGGAGAAACAGAAGAAAGAACAGGTATGCTCAGTTTTACTCAATCTACCTTTCAGGAATATCCTCAGTGAAACAAAAAATACCTGATGAATCTTGAACTATGAGGCATATATGCTATTGAAAAGACACTCTGGGTTTTTTTGACATTTTAAAACTGTACATGTTTTCTTGACTACTGCTAGACTGCAATCTCTGTAGTATGAAGTGCTTCAGCTCTGTTTACGTGTTTTTCATGTAGCTGAGCAAACTCAAGTAACCTCTCAGCAGCCAGTCCAAGTCTACGCCAGTGGAAGCAGCACAAGGAAACCCTCAGTGGGAGGGAGGTACAACTCCAGAAGTCACACCTTCACAGACAGTATGCATAGGAGGTAATTTCCTATTACTTCTAAGGTAGAGAAAACAATTTCAACCCTAATAATGAATCAGAAAAATTCCAAGTGTTTGAAGGTTTAATTTACCTGTTTGCCTGGAGGAGAAATTAATCGAAATTGTTTGGTACTCATGATATTAAAGAGATATTCCCACATGTGAGAAAGGTATAGAGATGCAATGCTAAGATAATCGAGTGTTTATCACAGTTTTTGATGTCTCTTCTGCTTCTCCAACACTGATTGATTGTTGTGCTTTTACTGTGTTAGTTCACAGTGTCTTGAATACTTCCTGTTACTCCTGTCCATTTCATTTAGAAGACAGTAGTACTAAGCTAGGACTCCGGTTTTAGAATGAAATAACTGGAAAGGATACTGTATGGTCTTCAAAATCTTTAATGACATGAGATGATAGATAGTGATCAACTGTTTGTGCTTGGGACAATGTAGAATTAGATGCAGCTGATAGAAGAAAGTTCCAAAGGCAATGGTTCTCCATATAAGAGGTTGTTGAGCTGTCTACCTCCTTACCAAAACACTTGATGGGATCTAAATATCTCTTTTGGTTTAACTGAAGACCAAACTTGACAATTTTGTTAAAACAGACTAAAAAGATGGCAAACACATCTGCTTCATTACAGATCTAGGAGAATACTAGTCATGCTAGAGCTCAGAGAGCCCCTGAACTCAAAATGGTTGAAGCTTAGAAAATATCAAATGGATGTACCATCTGTAACTGCAGTGCTTTTATACTCTTCTCTAGGAATTTACTTTTGCCCATTTTTGGAGAAGAGAGACGAACCTCAGTGTTTTGTGGTGGTTTGGGGTTTGTTTGTTTGAGCTTGTTTGGGGTTTTGGGCGGGTTTTTTTTGGGTTTTTATTTTTTTGTTGTTGTTGTTTTTTGGGGTTGTTTTTTTTTGAGTGATCCAGGCTAGATAACTATTTCTACAGTTTTATGTTTTCACTTCATCTTTCAATCAAAAGAAGGGGGGTGCAACCCATTATTGGTTGACCCTGCCTCCCTTCTCTAGTAGGGGTACAATTTAGAGCTAGTCCAATTCCCAGTTACCTATGGCTCATTTTAGAGAGCTCTAAAAATAAGTTTTCAAAGGAAAAATGAAATACAGCATTTTCAAAAACCAAATCTCTCTAATAGCCATTCTGGTCATTTTGCAGGAGCCAGTCTTTCTCAGTCTTTATTAAAGAGGGATACAAATGACTTAACCTTCAAGAGTGGTTTGTGTTTTTTTGGTTTAGGGGTGTGATTTGGGATTTTGAGCAGCAGTAAGATAGGATATTTGTATACACTGTTTTAAAATTAGTTCACTAAAATAAATCACTGTAGGTATCAAGCAATAGAAGGGTATTTCCTTAATGAAATAAACCCACAAATTGCTTTCCTTCATAAACTTAAAGGTTTTTTTTTTTCTACAAATCAACACTGTGGTTCAGGACATAACAGGATCAGGGTTCAACATAACACAGATGGAAGAAAAGTGGCTTTTTAGAGAGCAAGTACACTTGAACGCTACAAAAGGTTTTATAGGATATATCAGAAGAGAGAACATTGCGGTTTGCTGATATAGTTGAAGTTGTCAGAGATGAAGGTCCTGTATACAATATGCATCCTTCAGTATTACTCCAGTCATTACTGCAGTGTTTTACATGATGGAATTAAACTGGAAGGGGAAGGCAATGAGCCTGTCTCAAATTCCAGTAGCCTGTGTGTCTCATTTCAAGTATGAAAAATATTTAAAGTGTTTAAAAAATGTTTAAGATTCCAATAATAACTAGAATAAATGCTCAACAAAACCTCAGTTTCTATGTAATAATTTTGTTTGCTTCAGCAAATGTAGTTTTAATTCTCTGAATTATCTAGAGGATTTTTTTACTTTACATGCTTTCCAAAAGCTTAGAAAACCTTTCTAGTGGGTACATTATCAAAGCTAACAAATTCTAATAGTGGCTATTCAGCACCAAGAAACACGGTTTAATAAATAACTCCTTCCTAGACAAAATCTAGCAAACTAGATTTCGTTCTAGATTTCGTTTAGGTTTCAAAAATATTTCTGATTTTAATAGGCTCCATGGATTATAAAAGATACATTGCTTTGCTGTTATCAGCCTAATCCTGAAAGTCTGAGGGAAGGCTTACTTGCACTGATTTCTCTGATATTGTTCACACACTTCAACATTTTGCTGCCTGGGTCCCAATTTTTTGTATTATTCCTGATAAAAAGAACATACTTATGAAATTCCATGCATGTCACAGAAGTACATAGTTGGCCATTTGGTAATCAGAAAAACAGAATATTCTTTTTTATTTTTTCACACACACACTTCCTCCTTCTTTCAGTCTCTACATCAGAGCCATTGCAATTATTCTGACACATGGTCTTTAAGAAAAGTGAGCATTTATGATTCCACTGCTCCCTAGCTTTACAAGTTATATTTCATCAGTGTGCTGTGAAAGACAAAAAAGAGCACTCTGTTAAATTGTGGAGATAAACTCAAAATATGCTGACAGCTGGTGGGAAAGCCTCACTAGACAAGAGAGGCTGTCATGATTAGAGCCGGGCCTGAAATCTCCGAATCTCCTATGTGAACTGATCTGCATTTGAAACATAGCTTCTCTGTTTCACTGGAAGCTCTTTGTACCCTGTACTTGGAGAAGGAAGGATCTGATTATCGTAGGTAAAAATATTTAATATGCTTATCTTTTTTTCACCCTATTTATTCTTGTGTTTCACTTCCTTTATCCTTCAGCCCTGGTAGCAGCACTCCAAAGCTTGAGTGAATTTTTAAAGAAAGAAATACCTTTCTGCATAACCAAATTAACTCTTCTTCTAATTCTTCTTCTCCCAAGACTCCAGATAATCTCACTACAGATTTTCTTCTTTCCCAAATAGCATTGAAATTGAAGCAAATACCTGACAGGAGAAGAAATGAGGGAATTAACCTTTCATTTTAATCTCCCTGTAAATACTAAAAATGTGCTTATCTCTGTCCCTGGATATATTCTTTCTTTTGTTTTTCTTTGGAGCTGAAGACTTACCAAATAGCAGCCAACTTCACTCAAATATGAAAATATTACTAGAGTATTTTTATCAAGGCCAAAAGTATCGACACAATGCTGCATGTCTTTCGTTTTTTTTCAAGATTTTGCCTTACGCACTACTAGTTGTTCTGCGTTGGCAGTGTCAGCCACATAAGAAACATATTCTGTAGATTTCATGGGAAGAGGTGACTGAGAATCATATTGTCATTTAGTGTGCTAAAGCACTGCTGTCTATAAAGTACTCTTCAATTTATTATTATAAAAACTAATAAAAGCGCTAACAGAAATATGATTTCTATAATACATGAATAGCTCTAATTGCAAATATTTACCTAACAAGATCCATTTGATAAAACTCCACTTGCAAGCAGTTACATTACTGTGCATTTTCTTCCATTTTATCTGCTCTTTTCCCATGCGGGGATTTTTTTCCCCCTGCTGAGTTATGGGTTCTTTTTTTCCATCTGTTTCCTTTTCAACATCATCATCTAGTTCTAGTAAGAGAGTTTAGCAGAATAATCAACTATAACTATCAGATTTTGTAAGAAGAAGCTGATTGCCTTGAGGATGGCAGGTGATATATTTCAGTCTAATTGGAGCACAGCAGTGAAAGAAAGCTGAATCTGCTCATGGACTGCTGAAGTCCTCTCTGTATTAGGAGAGGAAGACTAAGGCTTCAGCCAGAGATTTGCTTAGCAAACAGCTGCACAACTTTACAACACTACAGTCACCCACTAATTTGTTATATCTCCAGTCTTCCAGAGGTTATCCCCCCACAGAGCTTGTTGTAAGCAAATTTGTGTGAGCTCAACCTGGCCCACTTAATTTAAAATCAGCTGTTGAAGGTTACACATTGAAATTGATGCATTGAATTAACTGGCTGAGCTGACATCCAACTGGCAAGAAGTGAGGAACTTCTGGAGACACCTTCAACATCTCCTACATGGATGCAGAAGGAGTCATCTCTATCTGCTGGCCCAGTACCATGACTTTAAATAGAGGATCACTCCCACAATTGCTAGGGCTTTGCAAAGAGCTTTTGGAGAAGACAACTGGGAATCTAATGTTGTAGTTAAGATACTCCTTTAGAAGTGAGAATAATAAGCTGTTTTCAGTCTGTACAGAAAATTGAACTTGACTTTTCTGCTATCTTTTAACAGTCATCTTGAATTGCAGACAGCAGGGAAGCATCCCTCTGTATTTGAGACATTTGAACACAGTAAAGAAAATGTATAACCAGACGCATGATTCTTCTACATAGCACTTTGGAACTGAAGAATCTAAGAGGAGGTACCCCAGCAACTAAATTCTAAATAATTAGTATCTTTGTTTTATTTACCTTTTAATCCATAATTTTTTGTTCCGCTAAAGTTTCTGGATATTCCCAGAGAGAATTGAAACAGAGAAAGAAAGCTATCAGGAGGGAAAGGACCCAGTCTTGCAGATATACGTTATGTCTACAAGACATATGTTATGTGGTAAACACACAACTTCACCTAAGGAAGCTATGTCCTACTGGCTATAGACAGCATTTCCCAGTGGTAATGATTACTCAGAAACACTTCAGACCACTACAGGGCTTTAGGCCTGTGACATAAAGGTTTTCTAAATATTGAACTACTAAAATTCTAATACTGTCTCCATGCTGAAGATTTATTCACTTGCTTTCTCTAAGGACTCCAGCCACCGAACCAAGATACTTCTCAGGGTAGAACAGAAGTTTTCAGTGGACTCATTCTCTTGAATAAAGCGTAATTCTTTTTTTTTTTCTTACATAACAGTCATAAAATGAAATAAAGTGTATTACTCTAAGAAGCTTCATCTCTGCAGACCGTGACATTTCTCATATTTCTTAAAAGGAAAGTTTCTTTTCAGTGGAGTATGTGAAAAGTGCACCTGTCCTATCACTGTAGTCCAAACGGGATGAATGTTATACCAAATCATGAAAATAGTGATATTGGAAGAACCCTCGGTTCTTTGCATTAACCTCTAAGCCATTTTACATCTGCTCTGGTTATGACATCAAAGCAATACGACATTCAAAAGGAATAAAAATTACTGTGTCCGGCTTAATGGCGGGTTCATATTCTCTGCAGAGTATCCCATTGTTAAAGTACAATATACATAATATATATCAAATGCTATACCTGTAAATACCTAAGGTTTCTAAACCAAAATTTCAATCTGCTAAAAGAATTCTTGACTTATGGCGAACCGAACAACTGAATCGTAGCAAATCTACTGTCAAATAGATAATCCAGGATCCTTAACATAAAAAGATTTAGGCTTCTAAAGTGGGAATTAAGTTTCCCAAACGCAGGGTCTTGGCCCTCAGCTGTCACTTAGCCTGAAGAAGGGCTTTTGCCTGTGACCTTCAAGGCTCCCAGCACCTTCATATTTGACTTTTGCGTGCAACGAGGTGACTCGTAACAGACAAGTGGTGAGTTCTTGCCTAAGCACTCTTATCATGTTGTTCCCTGTCCTCTGGCCTCAGATGAGCATGTTGAGCAGTTTGACCTGTTTGCACAATCGAGACCACGGGCCACAAAACAACTCAAAACTGTTGACTGATGCCAGCAAGTCCACTCATACCATCATACAAGGCTTTTTCAACATGAACCATGAAGAAAAAAAGAGATGAGAATTGCACAGAGATGGCTGAGATTCTGAATGGTGAGTCTAATTTTGTCAGAGTAGAGTGAGTTTAAACTATTTTGAAAATCCAAATTAGACTGATTTTGTCCCTGACCTTTCCCTTACATGTGCATGCACCCTCAATCAAAACTGAGGTTTTCCAGTTCTTTGCTGTCAATTTAATGCCAATGAATCACCTGAAGGAAAAAGTGAGCATTTTATCCACATGCTCTTCCTACTTCAGGTGTACTTTTCTTCAAGGCATACTTTTCTTCTTTCATGTAGGTTTTTAAAAACAATGAAAGATGCATAGCAATACTCCCTTTGGCTCACATAAATTCACTAATAAACCAGGTGTCCTATGAATAAGTCCATAGGACCTAATATGCAAATGATGCTGCTGCTAATCACTGGACCTCAATTTCTATAACTATTTTTACCTTCATTATCTTCTATTATCTCCCATAAGAAATCTGTTTTCCACTATGAAATCTGATGCATGCAATGCATTACATATCAAGGGTTTAATGGCCTGCCTTTCAATAAATTGAATTTAATCTTTTTTATGATTCTTAGGAAGGACCAGAAGATAATAAGACCATTGCAATAGAACATTCAATGATCATTTTCAGCCACTGAAACCTAATACAGAGGCTAACTGGTCCCTTGAAGCATGTCCACTTACTCTATGATGTCTGCACAAGATATGTCATCACAAATATACTCACAGTGGTTTCCTAGAGGCAGGATTAAGGAAAGCTTTGCCTTAAATATGTTACGATGAAAAGAACAATATGGAATATCAACAGCAGAGCTCTGTTCAAACTCTGTGAAATCCAGCTGCAAAGAGATGGTATTCAAATATGTAGGTTAATTCCCAAATGATAGGTTTGTAAAAAGGACCCAGTAAATTATTATCATCTGTAAAGTAAACTTTATTATTGAATGAATGTTCTCCTTACTTTCAATCTTTTCCGCTCTTGTTATTTTTCTATTTTTTTCTCAGCTGCTAAAATTATGGCCTAATCCACCCATGTATTTGTCTCCACACCCCCTTTGTCCTGTGCACTGTCTTTACAGAGATTAAATGATGATGTACAAGTAATTGAAAATAATTGACAGGTCTGGCTTTGGCCTTACAGTGTAAATCTGCTGCCACCTATAGATAAATCACAATATTCGCAAGCAGATGCAACTTATGATTTGGAAAAGATTGCAAGGAGGAGGTACTACTGCCACAGAGACATTCTGCAGCAAAGATTTAGTGGCTGTCTGCACTACTGAGAATACTTTAAAAGTGTTATCGGTTGTCAGGTAGATAAATGAATCTGCCTATCACTTCAGTGGTAGGTGCTACTAAGTAATAGCAATGATAATGTGCAATAGGCAAAGAGTAAATAAAAACAGAGAGAAAAGAGAGAAGGTCATGTTTTAGGAATGTAATTTCTGTTTGTTCTTTCAGACACAGCCATTTCACATTGAGGGTGATCCAACGCCCATACATTATTAACTGGCAAGACCAGAGAAGGACCAGGCAGATTCGGAAATAACAGTTAAGTGCTGAATTCTTCTTCACCTTCCTTTAGCCAGTCCTTTTACTTATACCATTTCTTACCCCAAGACTAAAGTGCTTCACAGGACTTCTATTAACAAAGATTTTTCTTTATTATTTGTTATAATATATTGTATCTATTTTGTGTTTGATACATACAAGGAAAGTTTGACAACTGCTTAAAAATAAACACAACACAGTTTTCAATATTTCTAAACATGAAACGCACACATCCTACCCTTGAACCTCTGAAGCACTCAATTAGCAACAAATTAAATGCAAAAAAACCCAAGAGAAGATCTGGAGTAATCACTCCAGATGCCAGGGGATCATTTAATCCTAACTTCTGCTAACCTCAGTGCAGAAACTTAGTAAAAGCATACTTAATGTTTATTTTGTGATTGGCAGAACTACACTGAAACTGGCAAGAAAAATACCTGCCCTTAGTCAGCTAAAGGTAAATTATCCAAAGGTATAAACTCCTTTTTATTATTATTATTATTTGAAAAAAAAAAATTTCATCCCAAATATAAATCCCATGCCAGAGTGATTAGAAGTGGATTCAGTG
>VXBJ01005738.1:620167-645677 GCA_013400055.1 Nycticryphes semicollaris | reverse complement strand
TAATAATAATAACAATAATAATAATAAATTTCTTTCCAGGCTTGCACTGCTGGTATTTTAAGAATAAAACTTTATATGTAGATACCTTGGAAACAGATGTTATTGCATCAAGAAGACACCTTTGCACAAACTCTTTTAAAAAGGTTACTGAGGAGTCCCCTTCATTCTCTTTAGTCAAACTATGTAGGGTAACCTCACACCTACAATCTTGAATAAATAGTGGCTGACAGAAAAAAAAAATCAGATTAGTGATAATATGAGTTCTTCCTATGGATTTCCCCACCTGGTATAAGATTTAAGAGTTGGATGAAATTCTTAAAAAGTATGATTAAATATCTAAGTCAGATCATGGTATATGTAGGGTACTGTATTTCATTCCAAACCTGCTACTCCTAGTTCTTTTTGATGTCCTATAATAAGAAGAACTGAGAAAAACAGAGCACTAACCCAAATGTAAATAATTTCAGGGCTGAAGAAGATTCATCTTCCTTAATTCATTTTTATGTCATGCAAATGACTCAAATTTAGCACAGTGGCTTGTCTTTTTTATGACAATCAATTTTCCTTTTCCAAGTCAATTATTTCCCTTGAATAATAAATATGGACTAGGGGGTAATAGCTGTATTGGAACAGAGGACCTGAGACAATTGGTTCCCATGACAACCAAACTCACTTATTAATAATTTTAACTTATTTTCCCCCCTTTATTTCTAATGAATGTTTTAGAGATCAGAACCCTAAAATACCTTACAGCCAATTCTTGAAGCCGAGCCTTACAGATGGGATGTCATGGACTTTACATATAATCAATGAATTCTATCACCTGAAAATTAATTTAAACAATTGCCAAACGTACTAGCAGAGTTTATTTCAGGAGCTCATTTTGATACCGGGCTTACTTCGGATTTTGAAGGTATTGATAAGGCAGATAGACCATGTAAGACCTTGTATATTTTTTAAAACTATTTTATTTGCAAGTTAAAAGCTAATGTCCCCGTTATTTTGGCTGCAGAGGTAATCTGAGAAAGTAAATGGCAATTACATCTGCAAAAAAGCAGCATCTCCTACCTGGACCAAGAGCCCAGGAGGTGTGGTACTAGGCTGCTGATTTAACTTGAGAGTGTTCCTGACCATCACTGACCTTCCTATGGTCTTTGACAATTCAGATAATTTATATACTGTGATAATTATTATAAGTAGTCATTCCACTAGTCATAGGGATCTTGAAATTTTGCTCCCTGACCTACATAACCTGTTCCAGAATTTGTAACTCCAGTGCAGTGAACTAAATAATCTAGTCTGTGATTAGTGTTTGTAGAAAAAGCACTTGACAGTGTTTTATGTGAAATTGTTCCTTTCACCGTGGTTTTCTACTTGTACATTTCTTTGACCTCTTTAATTTAAAATAAATGAGACCAGTACACTGGGAGTTTCAGCAAATATTACCACCTTTCAGCTGTACACCCTCTAGCTACAGATGTTACTCCTGGTTTGATGCATGCATATTCTATAAACTAATTCTTTGAATGGTTAAGCTTAAATGAAGGGATTTCTGCTTAAATAAATTAAACAGAAAGATCTTAATGGCATTTTCTCCTGTCTTCTCTCACAAGGAATCCTTGCAAGAAAGTAAGACTATGTGCCCCATTTTCTTTTAAAATGAAAAATATCCATCTGTGGAGATATTGTCATTAGATACCATTAAATTTATTGTAATTATGTCCTGTTACAAAAACACCATCCCATTAAAAAATACAGTACCAGCTAGACCCACAATGAAAGATCTTTGGGAAATGTCCCATAAGGGAATTTCTGAGGATTAGGGAAATAATGGTATGTCAGGGTTTGCCCTTTTCTTCACCAAACGCGTTTTAAGGTTTCTGAGTTACATTCTTTGAATTCACATGCTTTTTCATTTGCCTCTTACTTTGAGACTGCCACTGGCCACCAGATGTGCAATTGTCAGTGTCTGAGAAGCCCAAGAGAAATTCTAAGCCAGCGCATTGGAGCAGCTCAGACCTGGACCCAGTGCCCGGAGTATCGTCTTTTCTGTGTCCTCCTTGCCTCCTCTTTCTCCAGACAGGTCTAACACACAATTGGCCCCAATCTGTTTTGTTTGCTTGAAGAAACTTTCCTTATACAAGAACCTCAGTGCATGGGTGGAGCCATAACTGTTTGTGCTTTCAGGTTCTGTAACTATTTCATGTTTTAGAAAGAAATTTTCGTAACTTCCACATGCAGTATTTATTGCCACCCAAACAGAAAGAATAGTGAGAAATCTTGGTTATAGAAGAACCAATAGCAACACATAGCAGTGTTGGTGCTGGAAAACAAGGCACTCACTCTGCTTCCATTCCCCCATCTGAGCTCTGCACTCGATGCTGAAAGCAGCCTGACCATGTTCATCTGCCACTAGGCTTTTGACCTGCTGCTAGAAGAGGGAACAAGACAGCGTCCATTAATTTCTACCACAGCTTTCCTCCTCCCCCTCCTAATTCCCTGTAGTCAGAGCTGGTTATTTTCGGTTTGGTGGCTCCAGAACTACCCTGAAGAGGCAGCATTTAAACTAGACCCTGTTCCAGTCTATTCTGTACATGCAGACACTGCCAAAGCATCTAACAAGACAGAGCCCCTCAGGAGTTTCTCAGGGGTGGATCAAATCCACGCCAGATAACATTACTGTCTGCTCAAGTTTGGAATATCTCTGCCTCCTCTGGTCTTGCTGTTTCTCAGCAGCAGAGGAGGGGGTTGCCTATGCTGTTGCAGCAGGTTGTAACTCCTACCTTGGTGCCAATGTTTGTCTCATTTCCCTGTCATGGGGACTTGATCTTAACCAGGTATTTCTAGGCACTGTGATAAAATACTACAGTGAGAAGAAATGTGTCACCTCTCAAAGAATGAGGTGGGGGTGTAAGTGCAGTAGTGGCACAGATGTTGCAGAACAAACATGTGCCTTCCATGGCATAAATGTTGCAGAACAAACAAGAACAACATTGGAAAAGAGTGAATGTACCTGATTTGGCCTAAATAGGCAGGGGGAGAGGCATGACTTAACTGTTGAGGGGCACTGTTATAGCACTGAAGCTATATCTGACAGTGGTTTCCTGACTACCTGAAACACCCTGTGTCACAGGAGACCTGCAAATCCAACATTATGGGGGAATGACTGTATTCATTCTGCTGAAAGAAAAGCAGAAGCAACACTTGTTCTCAGAGCTGGAGAAACACACAGCACAGCCACCCTGCTTTGACGGAGTGGTGTAGCCTTGCCAAACCAACAACTTTCTACTATGATGAAAACCAGGCAACAATAACACAGAAGATTCCCAACTGCACCAAAACGGTTCTTGAAATGCACTGTGCATCTGGCAGAATTTAGTAGAAAACACAAACCCATCTGCATACATCTAGCCTCAAGAGCATCCTTCCCTGCACTGCATGTGTAACATTCTCCCCTGCTCCCACATCTGACTCACGCTCATAAATTCTCTAATGCTGTCAGCAGACATAAGTCAAAGATTTTTTTGTTCTCCTTTTTAAATAACAAGCCTGGATGCAACTGTAAAGATGCTGTTGCTGACACACTCATAGTATTAATTGTGGTCAAAAGATTTGCCAGTATTTTCTGTATGATAGATTNAAAAAAAAAAATTTCATCCCAAATATAAATCCCATGCCAGAGTGATTAGAAGTGGATTCAGTGAGGAGCCTGCAATAAAACCGGTGGTTGCAGATCACAGAATNTTTTTTTTTTTTGCCTTCTTTATCCTTGTATTTATACCACCTGTTCTCACCAGCAGCTCACTCTGGCCTTGATCCTGGGAGAAAGGCTCTCCAGGCTAACTCACTCACTTAGGTAGATGTTTGCATAAACGCAAAAATCTGTGTATATTGAGATTCTTACGCGACTGGAGCCTTTATTTTTTATTTATTTTCCTACAAATTCTGATACTAGCATACATGCTTCATCTTTCTGCTTGTTTATTTTTGTGTGAGGCCTCTGAAGGTTCCCTCTGAGTAACAGAATGTACAGCTAATGGGGACTGTCTAGCTGGACATGTTTTGTGACTCTGACCTGCTTTTATTCAGACATCAATAGCAAATGAGTCTAGCATTGCTTGTCCTGGGTATCCATTATCACTGATTGAAAGGTAGCCTTGCACTGTTAATTCTAAATTTCTGCCTAAGGTTCATCTCAAACATAACTCCACAGGAATAATTCTGATGTGAACTGCCTTGAGCCACCTTTATAATGCAAATTACTAAGTGGAGTAAATGAATGATAGTCTGCAGCTGACTGGAACTGTACTGTAACTCTTTGAAAAGAGGACTTTGGGGAAACAAAATAGCCCTGTATTTTTTTTATTCTAGAGAGTGTTTTATAGGTCCCAAATTGCAGTGTGTTCATTTACTCAGGTTCACTGACTCACCTACAATGTCATTCTTGCTGCACACAGACAACTATGTGGAGGGCTGATGTTCAGACTGTTAGATTATCTGATGTTTTACATCCCTTTTGTTTGTTAGTATTTTTAAACAGTTCACTTCCAGTTTAGACTTTGGATAATTTTAGAAATGTAGGAAACGTAAAAATAATCCACCATACAAAAGAATAAAATGCTATAGAAAAAAAAAAAAACAATAAAAAAGTATCTGGAAAGAATTCAGAGATAAATCTAAGCAAAGGAGAAAGTTTTGCCACACCAGATGTTTACCATCCCTGTGAAATATATCTTGTAACTTAAACAGGACAAGGCTAGGGGTGTACAGGAGTTGGCCAGGATGTGAAAAAAAACTGGGGAAAAGAGACAGCAGGGAATGGTGTTGATAACTCATAGGGCTGCAATCTTTTGATCATCTGTCGGACACCGGTTGGTCTATTGAATGAGTGACACCGTCTATTGGAAGGTAGACAAAGGCCACATGCAGATTTCTAGACTGAATAAGTATTTCAATTCCATATTGTCCTAGTCAAATTCCATATTTTTGTAATTAATTTTTTTTTTACATGCCTTTATAAATTATTTCTCTTAACCCTTCTGTAGTATGTTTTCAGCTGGAGATACACCATGGGCCATCATTATGTCCAAGATACCTGGTGTAAGTCAAAGTCTTGAGGAAAACAATACAGCTGTATTTTTTTGATCTTGAAGAAATGAAACATTCAAATTTTTTAATTTGAAATATACAAAATACTCAGGCAAAATATTCTGGTTTAGAAAATATTTTTTACTGTTCAACTCTCCAGTAGATAGCTGAAAAGACTTTGGTTATTTATTCAGTATTCAGGTAATATTCAGGCTGTAGAGCTTGACTGTATTCAGTCATTTGGAGAGACTGTCATTGCAAGAAAACCCATTCTAGATCCCTTAGAGTATTTTATGTACCTGTGGGATTTATCAACGCTACCCACTTAGAATCCACTCAAGCTAGCTCTTTCTCATTAACTGCAACTATCGCTGAAAAGTGCAGGTACCAGTAAAGTAGAAAGTTCTTTAATTAGAAAGAAGCATTTAACCAGACAGACTTCTTCATGGCACACAGTTTCTCAGGGAAACCTGCAAGGAATCCCCATGGAAAATCAAACCCATTTTTGACATTATTTAGTAAGTACACACCCTCTACAGAATGCTAGGTGAGCAACAGAGTAGAAAGAATCCTATTGAATATCTGCATTTGTGCTATAGATTTATAAAAATGTTTGGAGGAAAGAAAATGAACTAAGGATTCTACTGTATTGACAGCACTGGTGAAAGACAAATCTGACTTTAAATTACCAGATCAGCATCTTCAGAGATGTTACAGAGAGTGAAGAGTGATGATGCTAGGCTTGTATGGTACTTGTCATCTGCTGGGTTATCTCAAAGTTATTGGCCTCATCCTGTTTTATAAGCAGATGCAAAAAACACCCAGGCCCAAACTTACCTAAAATACTGCCCCTGGTAGAAGATACGATCTTAAGGGAGTAACAGTTTGTAAGCGCTAAGATTTTGCCCCAGCATGCTTGTTTTCCAGTATTAAATCAAGTAGTTTATACGGAAATAGGAAGAAAATAAAGTTTGGTTGTTTCAGAATAGATTTCTTCTCCTGTCTCCACTGGCACATAAAATGGAGATCAGGGAGTAGTATTTTTTCTAACTATCCTTAGTCTCTGAAAAAATAACCCATTAACTATGTAGCTCACCATGAATGGATTGCAAAACTGCTTTTTTTCATGAATTATAGCAGTCTTTCAAGTAGTAAGAAGTAAAGTTGCAGTGATTTTCCATGTCCTTAATTTTACTGTCAAAAGGTATATAAGAGCTATGTCCTGGAACTGCTGGATTACAAGCAGAAAAATTAAATTTCATGTATTAATAGGTAAAAAGAGGGGCTTTGCTAGTCTAATTTTAATCTAATTATTAGCTCAAGGAAAAGGTTCTGTGAATTTGAATTTAACATTAGCATATACTGCACAATGCCGTTAATGGTCTACGTGCTGTCTAGATCGTAGTATTGATAGAATTGCATTACTTTCAGAAAGTAGACTTAAGTTCTTAAAATAATAAAGAACAGGGGGAGACGAGGAGAACAGTTATTTTTAAACATACCAACATTTTAGATTCTATGCCAGGGGACAATTTCTTTTAGCTTTTTCATCATTGTTTGCTACTATTGTTACAATGAATGAGTGAACTTAATTAGCACTGCAAGGAAGGGGCTGTGTTCCCAAAGCTCTCTAAATGCGAAAAAAAAAAATTTAAAGAACATAGAGCAGAAAAGGATAAAAAAATGCTTGAAAAGAACAAAAGAACTACATAACCTTTGTCTGCTCACTGCAAACACAGTTGCATATAATATTGGCAAAGAACAGTTTCAGAAGCATCAAGATTTCCCTAAAACAAATCAAATGGCAACTTTCTGCATACATGACACTCAAAAGAAGATGCATAGAGAAACTAATAAAGTAATCACTCCATCCTAGAGCAAAAAAATTAAGTTTATACATGGTGGCACAACTGGATGACATATATTGAACCTCTTTATTATATTAACTGAAACTCACATGTAAATGGGAACATAATATGGACTCTGGACTACTATAAATGAAAAATAGACTCAAGATAAGGCAGCTTGTGAAGAAAGCAAGAAATCTGAAGTCTTTCTGTGGATCTACTTGCACTATGACTTTGGGCAATAGGTTCCGCAGAAACTTCAGAGTTCTTTCCATTTATTCAATAGAGTTATACCAGGCCACTCGGTTCGTGTGTTTCATGTCGCCGTATGTAGAAGAGGCATAACATTTCATTTGTCCTCCAAAACATGCCTGTCTTCCTTCTTTATTTTAAATGCTGTGGCACAGGAATAAATGTTATTTCAGTTGATGGGATTACTTTTCTCAGCTGGAGCCTCACAGGGTCTCCCAAGAACTACTCCTGCCACTGGAAAGGATCCACCTCAAAAGCAGAAAACATGGAGAGCCTTGAAGTTTGTGTGTTTACATGTGAATTTTCATAAAGGCTAAAAATTAACATAGGGCCAAGTATTCCTCATTTCGGCCCATGCTGCTGTGGTCCAGGGTTATTCAAGTGAAAAACACAATGTGAGACACATCCTTAAATGTCAGGCTTATCAAGCAAGAAGACTTTCTGTTCTAATTGTTTACAGTATTTGAGCCTTAAACTGTAGGCTATTGAAAAGCTTTTATTATTTTACTAGATCTATCACTGGGGACTCAAATCTGCCTAGGACCACAGATTGCTACAGCAGTATATGTTAAGAAAAAAAATCACAAACCCAAACAAACAAAAAAAAAAGGAGAAATATGAAGATAGATTTTTGATCATCAGGATTCAAAATGCTTTCAAGTGAAATAAAAACCTAATGCAACATGATAAGAAACTATGAACCCTGTATCCACTTTCTTGCAAATGTGAATGATTCAGCTGATATATATTTTTGACAATTTGCTAACTGATACTCTGTGTAAAAATAAATGAAATATTTACCTGACAGCAGCAACTGTAACAAAAATCCCTCCATGAATTCCCTTGGAAGGCTTCCAGTATCACGCAGTAGATATTTTGTTGTGGTTTTGTTTTTATATTCTCTTCAATACGTCATATGTCATCTCCTGGAGAAAAAATTTAAGTTATCTTTAAATAACTGATTTTCTTTTCAAATACTCAAGGCATGCAGAAAGTGTTTTCCACATTTTCCACACTTGATCATGGCTCTTCCTGAGATAGCTGATTTGGTGGCAAGAAATGATCATTAAAATGCTGGTGATGAAGATAGGGTTGGTATAAACATTTTCTGATATATAAACAGCAAATGCTAACTGTAGTATTTGACTTGTGACCAGACAAAAATATGTGCTAGGAGTGACAGAACATCTATAGAAAAAATGTATGTGAATTTTTAGAGAGGAATTAAAATACACAAATGGACACTTGCACAACTTCTGGTCGTGTCTTACTGAGAGAAGCTGACTATGGCTAAACAATGTGATATCAGTATGATCATCCTGATGGTTGTAAAGAGGAAAGTCATTAGCTGCAAAGTAAAGTTGCAGAAACCTAATGTAATCTTACTTCCTTGTACATTCTGTAATCTTCCCTAAATAGCATTATAATGCCATGTCCAATTCATATCTCTCTCCTCACATATTTAAACGGAGCAGGCAAGTGACACACTGTTCTCTTTTCAAATGAAGCAGCCCAGTGACCTGTCATAATTTGCATTCAAAAGTAAATGTCCAGCTCTTGATGAAAAAGTTATTCTTAGCCACCAATGTATTTTCTTCTTTGGAAAAGGAACTCAACCAAATCCTTTCTACATACTCTCTGTTTATATCTGTTGAGACATTACTGTAATTTTCATTCTGTTATAAGGCAGGTAACATGGCAAAATTAGGTATTCAACATTCAAGTCATCAGTCCTTCCATTACCTTCAGATTTCATTATTATTCAGATACAATTTTAAATTCACCAAACCATCGCTCCACAACATCCCCAAACCCACCCTCCTCACTCGGGCTAGAGAGCTGGGGATAGCTAATTTTGGGATATAACCTGCACTCTGTCCTTCTGCCCTAGGAGCCAGGAAGCCTCATCTTCCAACAGGAGTTAAATGCCTTAAGACTCCAAAAGGCCATCTTTCTCATCTGTGTTTGACTGTTGGTCTCCTCCACGTGAACTTTGCTCCATTGATCTGTCCCTCCCTACCTTGCAGTGAAGGCTTTTATAATGTTTTAATGACATCTTCTACTGAGGCAATGAATATGCTGTTCTGGTGGACATCTAGCAAATCCAATACAGTCTCTGCTATCTGAACATTTAGAGGATTTTTACCTCTTAAAGCCAGCCATTAAACATTTCTAGTAGCGGTCAGCAAATTTTTTCTTCAGAGACCTCAGGACATTCCTGTGCCATGGATAGCTGCAAGTAAAGTTATCATCAGCATCACATACTGGTTTGAGAGATGAAATAGATCCAGGTGACTAACTAATTAAAAGAATGCATAGGTTGTTACCCTTTGCTCCTATAATGAAGTGCTAAGGCATTAATTTCCTGGCTGTCTTGTAATTTGATTTCTCATAAACTGTAATGTCACTCCCATTAGTAGCTGTGCAAAGAAATGACAGGTGGTCAGCAGAACTTGTGCAGGGATGCTTTAATGGCCATGCATTACTCCCTGAAAGCTGTGAGATTAACACATCTGCTGCAGATACAGGAACAGCCAGCCTGTAATGGATAGTCTATTTACTTTGCCACTGCTCTGTAAATTCTAGAGAAGGTAGCTTTTTACAACTGAACCAAATAATCACATTTTAAAACCTGTGAGTGTAAAAGGTTAATTCTCACCCTCACCCATCAGCATTTATGGCTAAATTTGCCTCAGCTGTTGTAGTGGGAAGGCACAGAGATTGTATGCCTTCTTTGCAGTGGTGCTGGGTTGAGGAGACTATGGTACTGTGAGGGCCATGGCTCATGCCTTCCCCATCTCCTGGGGAAAAGGAGTCACAGCAGAGGCACAAACTCAGATGTCCCTACTGTGTGCAATGGTGATGGTGTTCCTTTGTCAGGCTCCCGGATCAATGGGCTCAATTGTGGGAAAGGACTGTCTCACATTGGCTATATTAAGGGGTAAGTAAGATTCTAAATTCAGAATTTAGGCTTCAATACGGTGAAATTTCAATGCTATAATCAGCCTTATCAATGCAAATGGAAGTGCTGACTGGGAAGACACCTTTTCTGTGATCAGTGGTTTGCAAGACTCAGCAATGTACCTTAGGTGCTTCAAGAGGAAGGCTCTTAGTTTGAAATATATAATATGTATGACAACTGATAATGATTTTTAGCTCATGGTGTATTTTAAATTCACGTTCAAAACTGAGTCACCAGCTGTGTACTTTGCCTATCTAACACACTGAAAAAGTGAGATTCCCACTATGCCTTGCAAGGGTCCAGTAGGGTGTCTCTTACTGTAACAGGGCCGTGACTATCATACCTGAAGGAGTGAATTTCACATCTTAAAAATTGAATTTGCTGTGTAGAAAACATACAAATTGTATGTAAACCCTTAATAAAATTAGTCATAAGCTATCACAACCCCAAGTATCAGAGAGAAGCTAAAGATAAAGCACTGACAATCGAACGAACAGTTTCTTTTTCCCTTTTACTTAGAGAATTAACTCAGTCTATCAAAACAACTGCTTTTTAATACAATACAGAGAACAATGGTTTACTCTGCATATAAGATGGCTACAAAAAAAAACCCCTCTGATTGCTGTTACTCAGGATTGTAGCTGGCTTATAACTCTATCCAGTGTAAGCCTGTGACCTCTAATTAAAGGCTGTTAAGATATGCAGTTTGGGGAAGGCCTCTTAGGCCAGCCCCAAGAAGCCTTTGCTCCATTTGTTAAAGCAAATTGGTAATAATAAATCAGTTTTGTGGGCAGACATTATTTTGACAAAAACCTAAAAAAGCAAAGAACAAAAAAAGTGCCAAGATGATGTTTGTTGAAGCCTAAGGTGTGTGTGCCTCTACGCACGTGCGTGTGTCTCTGTGAGTCTGGGTATGTGCCTTGTTGATAGAAACAGTGAGGCCATTTGCATTTTCCACAGAGGCCTCAGAGTTGTTCTTGTATTTATGAACTTTTCAAAAAGTATGGGAAAATGGGGTGGGGGGGAGGGAGGGACATCAAGGCAAGAACTTGAAAATGGAAGGAATGACTGCAGCACTTTGTATCGATTTCTAGCAGGCAGGGACATGTCAGAGAGTATTTAAAGCATCAGCTGGAAACATTTTGATTGTTCTTATCATCACATTATATCCCAGGTAGCGTTTCCTCCAACAAATAAAAGTACTCTGTGTTTAAAGATAAAAGTCAGAATAATTATTAAGTTGTTCAAAGGATCCATTTATGGACACTTAATTTTGTGATTCTTCTCCGCTTGTTTATTCTTCCCTTTTGTTAAGTTCATCTGTAATTTCCTTGTGGAAATTCTTTGGTTTAGGATGATTATGGTCTCTTACGCTCACAGTAGCTTCTGACCCAGATAATTCCCCATTCGTCTGGGCAACAACAAATGGATTTACATTTCCCCCTCTTTTTTTTTTTCCAGCAATTAAGATGTCATTACAGTAAGTATCTCACTGTTTTCAAGCTGCAGAGATTTCCTAAAATCTCTATTTGCTTAACTGTCTAAAAACAGATGAAGGGAATGAGAGGAGAAGATGAAAGCAGCTTTCATCTTTGGCCTCCATTCAATGATGGACACTCATCCTTCTGTTTATGCCATGAGGGGACCGGACCACTTAAGCCAGCAATAGTGATAGGAAACAAGACTGGGTGAGTTGAGCGTTAAGTTCAGGCACATTTAGGCCATATAACACTACTTCTAATGTTTTTGAGCCCCCTACAAGGACAGCCATTGACGTATCCCATTTCAATATAAGAGATACAGGCAATGGGTAGCCAGGCTGGGTCATTTATTATTATGTATTTTCAATGATAATGCAGAAATCAAAAACAAAAACCATAATCAAAGTATAAAAGTTAATAATAAAATTAACTGTGGATTCACAGAAGATTTTATTTGTATAAGAATTATTTTTCTTAAGCAGATTTTATATAACTCTGGACTTCTATCACTATTCTTATTCTTATGCTTAACCTTGTTATGCTTAACCCATTTTACATAAATTTCTCTCCCCACCCCATCCAAGATTTGTATAGGTTGTATTTATGACATAGTACTGTCATCATTGTGATACAGTAGTATCATGATGTCTGGATATTGCAAGATGGAAAATATACCAAACTACTTGTAAAGTGCATGATGATTACAGAACACCTTTTCTCTTGGGAGGCATTTTGTATTTTATAAAATTGGATCAGGTTACCACTGTATTGAGAGAGCTATGATGAATAAAATCACGTCCCAGGAAATATTGTTCACTAGTGGATGTAGCTCATTATTTTCTCTTACAGCATTTTTGAAAATGAAACTGCCTATTGCTAGAAAAGCTAGCTCTTCATCAGCTCTCTGCATCCAGTAATGCCATTTCCTCAAGAGGTACTCCATGCACCCATAATTTTTAAAATTCACCTCTTAATCAGTTGTAATCATTAAAAATCCTACAGTGCTTTCCCTCAAAACTTAGTGTTAAAGCAGTATCTTGGCCAAAGTCCACCTTTATGTAATTATTTCTTACATAGATTTTTTTTCTTTTTGTTTAATTTATGTAAATTTGTCTTAACCTTTTATTCCTGAAGTAATTAATAATATAAGAATATATGTCCTTAAACCATTTTTGTCTTTCTCTCAAGACATGACTGCTCTTCAGCAGCCAGTTTGATTTGATCTGACAGATTCTCTATCTACTTCAGGAGAACATGTGAAGAGTAAATCAATTCTAATGAACTTTTAGATCCTGGAATCGAAGGGCCTCTCTACTTGTGTGTTTCTCTTGTTGATCATATCACTTTTATAAAAGACTAATTAGTTTGTTTATTAAAAAGGCTAGAGCCATCCTGGCTACTGTGGGACTGAAATGACAAAATCATTACTTTTATGACAGCAATAATCAGATGTTTCAATCTAAACTGGACCTTATTATACTACACAACCTGAGAAATAATTTTCATATATAGAAATAATAATAATTTAGATACACATGACAACAAATATTTTTGTTATTGTTATCATTGTGTTCTTGCTATCATTCCCTTTTTACCAGTCTTCACATAAACATGCAATGCCACTCCTGTCGGAACATCCAGAGGGCATATGGAACCAGGGTGAGATCTGAAAAAGATGTTACCTAAAATAATAATTGAAATATCTTAAAATCCATAGGGTGAATCACCCTCTACAAATGCCTGTTGATGTCTAATAACTAACAGAAGGAGCTGGAACACCATTCAGCCTGGCTTTTGATGGCCAAAACGAGATCGCACATGAAATGACCTGTCAAAGGTGACAGAGGAAGTCTATAAAAAAGACAAGTGTTTGAGGGCCCATCTTAGTGCTTTAGCTACAAGGCCAATTTCTTCATGTGTCCTTTAAAAGTGTGTGAAAGAAATATTTATATTTATTTAAATGGATGTCACAGAAAATGTATATTTACTGAGGAGGAAAAAAAAATTAAATGAGGCATCACGTTTTTTCACTTGGCTTTTTCATTTGAAAAACATGTAAAATATATAACAGCCACTTTAGTCCCTGTAATCCTTGCAGCAAACCAGTAATTGCTAGTTCCTTTATACATTTATAGCACTTAATACAACATGTTCTCAGTTCCTTTATTGGGGCAGGGGGGAGGAATTCTCCCCTTTTCAATACATGGTTTATTATTTCTTTAAAGTGTTTTAAAGTACATATACATAAACACACACTTAAATAAACTCACATCTGGGTTTGACATTTCTGAGTCACCCTTCTTTATATGCTAACCCATACAGAGCTACCCTTGGCATTATGAACTTCTTTCAGTGATTTGCCTGTTGTGTGGGATTCTTGTATTATATGATACTTGTTATACAAAACTGCTAACTGTATTATGCCTGCCCAAAGGGAACTCACCAGCTACAATCCATCTGCTTATTCACAGCTCTCTCATTGATTATTCATGAAGCAGCTGCTTTAGAAAGCAGGTATTGGTCATATTAGTGATGATAACCTGCATGTATCAAAAACTTAAGTGTTACCTTCTCTGCCTTTGCCATATGTGACCTTGAGAGCAGCTGGGATCAGTAGCAGAGCCTTCAGTTTGATATGCAGACTTGGGAGTTCGTTTGCTGTATTGTATCAGTAACTTTACTCTTTAGCATGGGTTTCTGCAAGTATGGATGATGTTCGGCATTCTTTCATTTAACAAGGAGAAAAAAATATGATGCTCTGGTTGCCTGGAAAGAAAAAGCGAAAAACCCAACAAAAAACAAAACTTCCATAAACTTCACATCCATTTAAGATTTAATTAAAAGCAACATAGAAAAAAATCCAAAACAATGCAAACAAAACCAAAAAGAACAACAAAAAAAGGCACAACAAAACAAAGAAACCCACAAAAACATCAAGACATTGAATGTTTTAAGTTGGAAAGGACTTTAAAGATCATCCAGTTCCAACCCCCTGCGATGGTCAGGGACACCTCCTATTAGACCAGGTTGCTCCAAGCCCCATTCAACCTGGCCTTGAACATTTTCAGGGACAGGGCATCCACAGCTTCTCTGGGCAACCTGTTCCACTGTCTCACCACCCTCATAGTAAAAAATTTACTTCTGATATCTAATATAAATCTACCTTCTTCCAGTGTTAAGCCGTTACCCCTCATCCTATTACTACATGTCCTTGAAAAAGGTCACTCTCCATCTTTCCTGTAGGCCTCTTTCAGATACTGGAAGGTCGCTATAAGATATCCCTAAACCGTCTCCTCTTCCCAGCTCTCTCTGTCTTCATAGGAAAGGCGCTCTAGCCCTCTTACCATCTTCATGGCCCTCCTCTGGAAATGCTCCAACAGGTCCATGTCCTTCTTATGCTGAGGACTCCAGAGTTGGATGCAGTACTCCAGGTGGTGTCTCACTTGTGGAATTTCATGAGGTTTTCATGGGCCCACCTCTCTAGCCTGTCCAGGTCTCTCTGGATGGCATTCCACCCCTCCAGTGTGTTGACTGTGCCACACAGCTTGCTATCATCAGCAAAGTTTCTGACAGGAAAAAACTACCTCTAAACTCCAGCTGTGGAGATTTGATCTAAGATAAAATTCTGGTGAATTAACCTGTAGACTTCCGCCTCAGGTATTTGCCTAGACCCTCATCACTTCTCCTTCATGTATCTCTAACCCATGTGCTGTTCAATGTTATATACTCCTTGCTTTGACACATAGGCTTTTCTACTGGTTTTTTAATACTTAAATGTTAAATCTCTTTCAGATTACCCATATATAAAACAAATGTTTTTGTTATTCAGATGCTCAAAGGAAAATGACACTCATTAAAGGAAATTATATTTTTTTTTTCTCATATTTGAGTTGGCAATCTTTTCTTTCTTTCTCTTTTCTGGGGGAATAGGATATTCCATCAACCTCCTTTTTAATGTCCTGTCTAGGAAATAATCTTGCTAAGAATTGAAAGGATAAATATTAGTCAAGATGGAGAATACAGTTGGATTTTCTTGGCAGAGATAGTTCTTTCATGTGTCACCATCGATTACTGGCATTTTCTATTACAGCTGCAGTATAGTAGCCTTTCAGTAGTTAACTTTATGTCCCTCACACCATCTACATTTTTTCCTCCATATTTTGTCAGTTAAACTTTTAGGGTGAAAGATAATGATGCCTCACCACTCAGGTGTGAATTCCTTTAAGGAGAGGCGAATATTTTTATTCCATTTGCATTTCAAGAAATTTTTGAAAGATATTCACCAGTCCTGTCGTATTTTGGTTTAGCTTAGATTGTAGTCTGTATCCATTGTGCATCAGCAGTGTTCATTAAAATATGATATTCACAGTGGCTGAGGAGGAATGGAGAAGTTTCCTTACAAATCCAAAATTAAAATGCAGATACTACGCTAAATCTATATGCTGAAAATCACAAGTGTACTTCTGGGAAAAGCAATCAATTTGTTTCGGTTGGTAGGTAACACTGAACAATCATGGTGGTTTTAGACCCAAAAGGCAGCAGTGACTAAGACAAGCTTAGTTCACAGTGAAAGTGGTCCCATGTCTTCCACAACTATGCATAATACCATATCCTGTCTTTGTTATGGTCCAAGGGAGAGAGCAGTGGTTAAACTTAAACCTACTCACAAGTGAAAGATTGTGAGATGAAGTAAGACAGGAGACAAAAATGTTTATTAAAAGAGGGGTTAGAACACAGGTGTCCTGGTTTGACTGCAGAGGGAATAACAGATTAAACTACAGAGGAGTCATGGCAGGCCTTAAAAATAGGGACAAAAAACCTAAAAGCAAATAGCAAAATAAATTAGTGAGGGTATATAAGATGAAAAGTAATATGACTTGGTTTTCTTTCACTTTGTCTATTTGCATTACGAAGACCTCTACAAGCTATTGGATGCAATACCGCGAGATCTGTAAGGCAGAAATTCAGGGTTTCTTCCATACTGAGCTGGGGTATCTTTGGGAGATACCTGATGCATTATAAGAGATACCTTCATTTAATATACGATTCTGGAGAGACTGGAATCATGACATGTAGTGGTGATTTTAAGCATGAGCTGAACTACCTCTTTCCCTGATGAATAAAGCTGCTGAAGGTGCTTGTCTGGGTCAGACCATCTCTCCTTGCAGTCATTTCTGTAGTATGTACTATGCATTATTAGAGAACAATAAAGTTCCTTCCACTTATTCCCATTTTAAAAAACCTTTCATTTTCTTATCATCTCTTTTTCATCCATCTGCTTTTTGGTAACTGTAATATTAGGTAAAGAGTAAACAAAGTTTTACGGGCAGGAACCAGCATCTATATTTTAAGAAGACAGACAGAAGCTTCTTCTCTCATGACATTCTCTGTCTTGCTATTGATTTTCTGAGTCTGTCTAAAAAGAGTTTTAAATTCATTAGAGATGGATTCTTTTTAGTAAGTGATCAATCAATAAGGTACACCAATCACTGTTGGTAACACCAGCTTAAACTAGAATAACTTTCCTAATTGAGATAGCATGTAAAAATGTTATTAATACATTGCAAAGATCATTCTTCATTTATTTGGCCAATAAATCAGGAAACTCTATGGGTATTTTAACGTTAATTGAAAAAAAAAAACCCAGTGTGAATCTAGCAATACTGAAAAATGCTAGACATCTAGTCCTGTGTTTTTATCTGTAAAATATAGAAGTTGTAGCTGTACAAGTTTCCTCATATTGCCCTTCAAATACAGTGTAGTGTTGCTCTGGAGGGACATTTTTAAAACCACATCTTATCTTTCATGCCTCTCTCCATCCTTGACATCTCTCTTTTAAGACTACCTTGGGTTCTAAACCGTGCAAAGGCTAGAGGATGTTCTTGTGCTTCTGCTGAGGTCTAGGCTGAGGTCACACCACAACCATCTGTTAGTAAAATGTTTCTCTTTATCAATAAAGCATAGATTTGAGAGCAAAATGGTGAAAGCCTTTATGTCTCATTGTCATCTTGGGCCTCTGGAGTTGCAGTCTTCCTTTATGAGATAAATTATACCTTTATAACCTTTTCTCCAGGCACTTAAATCAGATGTCTTAAGATATTAGAATATGTTTATGTTGCTTCCTACATGAACAACAATTACAGCTGCGTCAATAATGTGGGCTGTGTTTCCTTTGCAGTTCTGGTACCCAGATGTGCCTCTTAGCTGTATCCCAACTGCATAATGGGAAGAAACACGGATATTCCAAATCTTCCCATTTGCTCCGATTTCTCATGAGAAGAAACTCAAGTGTGTGGGAAGGAGGGAGCTACGGTGCGCTCTGGTAGCGGGGAACCAGGACTACAGGATGCTGCAGGGAGCACAGCTGTCCCAGAGCATAGCTGCAGTCTTTCAGGGGGCACTGCAGAGATAACAATTGACAGATGCTTGCTCCTTGAGGAAACACCACCAAGGATTCATTTACAAGCCAGTGACCTTTGTGCTTAAAAGGGAGGTGTTTCTAATTGGGTATGTCTGATTCCTGCAGTGAACTAATACATTTTCTCAAAGCCAGCTTCATACTCTTGTCCTTATACATTTTTTAGTAAATCAGACACGTGTAAAGACTTTGCATTGTTTTTCTTTTTCTTTTGAATTACCTTCCTAATATATTTTGCCTGGCTGCTCATACGGATTTCTGTTATCACAAATAGAAATCCAGCTTCTTCTAACAATGAATATTTAAATTTAATGAATTTTTTATATCTTCTAAGATTGGATCTCAACTTATCGTAAACATGTGCATATTGTGCTTAAATTTACTGACTAAACATAATCACTGCTAGATGACATTAAAAAAGAAAATGGTAAATCCAAATCGTCCTACAAAATTGCAGGGTAATAAATGAATCCAAAGGCAAGCTGTAACATCTGGCTTGGTTATTTGGAGGTTTCCATACACTGTTTCATGAGGGCAGGTTTTTGCATGGTTCAAACTTCACTGTCTGGTGTCCTGACCCTGCTACTTTTACTCCACAGAGTGATTCAGGTGCATCATTCCTTTTATGGCATTACCCTGAGTGGGAGTTGCAGAATTTGGATGCCGGACCTGATCCAGAATGGAATTCCTGTTGGCTAGAAAGGCCTTTAAAACAGGCCTTTAGAAAGAGGCAGCGGTTTATCATGCATAACTGCTGTTAGACTCAAGCAGCTCCACTGGAGGGTGCTTCTGAGCTCACCCGGTAGGTACCTTAGCATCAGAGGCATGTAAAGGGATGAAGGGAAGGACCATAGCAAGAACCTTCCCCATAGCATGCTTAAGGCAATACCACAATGCTAAGGAGTGTTTTCTTTTGATCCGCAGAACCTCAGGATCAGGATAATGACCTCGCAAAGGGAGGAATCCTGCTACAATAACAATGTTAGTCTTCTATTCCCCTTCCCAGCTGACATGAAATATTCAAAAAAACATGTTAGGCCTGAAAAAATTATGAGACCAGCCTGAAATTTAATGCAGTTTAAAAATGCTGTTGTTCTTTTTCCTTTTCTCTTAAGTACATTTGGTTCACTTAAATAATTTTAAATAACTAATATTGTAAAAACCACAATTTCAGGAGTCGGAATATTATAGCTATGTCAAAGGTATGTGAGATTCACAGCACACTCCTACAGAAAACACCAATTGTCAGACCTGTCCAAAGCAGAGTCTCAATCACCTCACAAGGATATGTTTGTTTTTTGGACTCATCATGGATATTCATCTTTTGGCCCCTTGCTACAAGAAAGACACTGAGGTGCAGGAGCATGTTCAGAAAAGGACAACGAAGCTGGTGAGGGGCCTGGAGCACCAGTCTTATAAGGAGAGGCTGAGGGAGCTGGGGTTGTGAGGAGAGTGAGGGGAGAAGTTGTTGCTCTCTGCAACTACCTGAAAGGAGGGTGTAGAGGGGTGGGGGTATCTCTCTACTCCCAAGTAATAGACAACAGGATGAGAAGAAGTGGCCTCAAGTTGTACCAGGGGAGGTTTAGATTCTATATTAGGAAAAATTTCTTCACTGAAAATATTGTCAAGTGTTGGAACAGGCTGCCCAGGGAAGTGGTTGAGACACCATCCCTGGAGATATTTAAAAGACACGTGCTGAGGAACAGGGTTTAGTGGTTCTCTTGGCTGTGCTAGGTTAGCGGTTGGATTTGATGATCTTAAAGGTCTCTTCCAACCATAATGTTTCTATGATTTTGACCTCCCTGTAACCTTCCTGTGTGACTCCCTGTGGGTATATGAAAGTCCAGGCAGCTTATTTTAGGCAATGGGAGTTTATCTGCAAGCTTCCATCTGCCACTGTTTATTCCTGATGAATCCTGTGTCAAGTGCTATCACATTCTGAATCTGCTTTATGTCTGCTTCATGTCTGCTTCTTTACTAAGGATACTAAAAGAATGCCACACCCAGACATATGGATACAAAACCAGAAACAAACCAAAGCAAAATAAGAGGATTTAGGGGTGTTTGGTTTGGGGTTTAGGTTTTGGGGTTTTTTTATGAAATCCACAAATCTATAAATCTGTTCTTTTGCATATTAAAGAGGTGGAGTTTTAGTGCATTCAAATTCAGAGAATGTATATTTAAGTTACTTCTTCTATGTATACTCATCACCAAAAGCATGTGTGCCCATTCAAATCAAGGAACAGGTGCTGTAATGGCACAGCTTAGTCAATAACAGAAGAGCACAGTTCAGGCAGGAACCCAGCAGAGCAATGTTCATGAACTTTAATGTCTTCTTGCAATAAAAAAGTCCAATTCTTTGAGATAATAACTACGTTTGAGGAAATCAGAGTCTATTTTTGGATATGCCCAGGGCAGAAAAAGAGGTGAAAATCAAGGCATTGATGTGAATTGCTGCACACTATAGGACAACCATCTGTATCAAAATTTAAGTCCCCAGAAGGTATGAAATCCTCCTTCTGTAGCCATGAAAACGCAGAGATTTAAAAGATTCCTCTGAGAAGGACTTTATTTTACTGCATCTGCTTCCTTGGAGTTGTCTTCATTGTACCAAAGAACTCTTGTTTCAAATAAAATTAAATGCAGTGGGTTTACCTAAAGATGTTTCATGGACAAATGACATTTCATAACAGGAGAATAAAGAGCCTACTTTTGACATCATTTTTACATACTCAATTTAAAAAGACATTTTCATTTATTCCATTGCGTTTTACCACACACTGTTGTGTTGCTAATGCAATTTACTGGGAAACTGTGTTTATCCTTTGGCTACATAAAGCAGAGTCTAAATGTTTATTAAAGAGAGATAGTTAATTTTCAGAAAGGACTGAAATTAATAATGCTACTTCGCAGTGTTTAGGTAAATGATCAGGTTATAGAAAACTTCTCAATAGTTCTTTAAAAAATCTAGATATATTTGTTTCTTTTTTGTTTGGAATGCTTACTTCGCAGTGTTTAGGTAAATGATCAGGTTATAGAAAACTTCTCAATAGTTCTTTAAAAAATCTAGATATATTTGTTTCTTTTTTGTTTGGAATGCTTAGTCATCTGCTGTAAAATGTTTATGTATTAAGATTTGTATCTTGTAAATACAATGTCAAGACAAGAAAAGCTAGGATCTACACACAAACATGATATGCAGATCACTGTGATTTTAAGAAAAGGCATCAATTTTTTATGAGACTTCTGATATAATAATGACATTTGACAACTTTTATAAAATTCAAAACCCAGTTATGTCTTGTTTCTGATCATATCAGTTCCAAAGTACTTCTATTTCAAAACATGTCTTTTAGATGTTCTAATATTTTTATTATCTTGATTCTTTTTTTTTGTCCTTTTTTTTGGTGCTTCAATGAATTAAATAAGAACAAGAAAAAAAATAAATTAATGAAAAGCAGGAATCTGTATTAGAAAGTCATTCCTCCTTTCCTTCCAATCAAAAAAGCTTGTTTGACCAAAGAGTAGCAGTAAATTGGTAACATTGCTACTGATTGATTAGGGAATTGTTCCTGTTTCACTGTTAATTGTGATAAGAGTAGGAAGTCTTCACTCACATAAGTTTTGCCCCTGTGTGCTACACTTGGGTACATAAATGTTCGTCTCGATCTTGGGTTTGTTTTGCACACTAGCAAAAGTATATTGTCCCTTTCTGCCTCATAAACAAATAATGCATTCTCAGCTTTTTTCCTACATATTTCAATATCATTTGTGCCTCCAGTTTATACAGTTGTAACTTTTCTGATAAATTTCCTTTAGAGTTGAACAAAAATTCTCATTGAATAATTCATTTAATCTGTTTAATACTGCACTCTGTTGCCAAATAGCCAGAGGCATATCAAAACATTCCTGAATGTTCTTGCTATTTGAATCAATATGACAAACATCTTTATGATTCTTTTTTTTAATATACAGATTGAACACAAGTGTTTGATTGTGAATGGTCAGTTAATCACCTGAAATAATTTATGAACAATTGATGAAATGAAACCACTTCTAGAACAATTACTACTCCATTTGACGATCTATAATATTATGTGAAGTACTCATTACCATAGTATCTGAAAATGCATATATTTAACTCTTTGAAGCCATTACTGACTGCTACTACCACACATTCAGAAATTGCACTACTGATATCCTTATAATTAGCATAATGTATTCTTTTCATCAGTAGATCTTACAGTATTCACAACAGAGGACAGTGATATTGTTTCCATTTAATAGTTTTGGACACCGAGATGCTTGGTATTGACACAACTTTTCTAAAGAATTAGAGCTCCAATTCCCATTCTTATGCTGATGATTCAGTTCCTTCCATTTACAGCAATCTATGGATGTTTCCTACCAAATCAAGCAATGAGTGCCAGAGTGGCTTTCTTTAATCTTTCTTACAGCCACACAATAATTTTGTGCAGAAGCACAATACTCTATGTGCACCTTCAGTTTTGCTTTTCCCTTGAAGAAACCAGCCACTGGAAGATACAAAGAGTAGGAAATAGTCCTGCAAATTTTTGCCTTTGCACAATGAGTGGTTATTGGATGTTATACTTGTGTCTTACATCTTTCTTCTGACTCAGAGACATATAACTCGGTCATTTATTTTGCTAATTATGATTTCTATCCCTTTTTATCTTGCATTAAGTTGCTTCCTAAATCTTTCTAGGGTAAATCATTAATTATATAGTCAGCTAAAGAGTAGGAAGAGTCCAGTGACTTGGTTGAAAAGGTGAGCAAATATGGAGTTGGGCCCATGTTGTTGGCCAGATAAAGGATCTATATTTAATTTCTGATATTAAGGCCCATGCTAACTGTCCTGTATATAGTGAATGTGAGGCTTAACCATATGTGAGTAAATCATAACAAATAAGTTTAAGCACTGAAACCACATTGTGTTCCAATTGTTTACTCTGTCATCGGCTTCTCTTGGGTTTCACATATTCTCATGCAGGCACAGAGGCCAGTTCAGGTGCATTTATTCCCTTGAGTTTAGCACTTACCCAGGTACAGAACAGGAGAACTACACGAGGTCTGAACACGAACAGAGGAAAGGTTACCCACAATCAAGCTCAGAATTCATTCTGCTAAGAGCTGGTTTTAGCTTGTTTTAACACCAAAAAGTTCATAGATCCGTCTGGTTTTTTCCCCTCCATACCAGCACCTGGTCTTTCTTTCACTCTGTGGCTGAGTCATTTGTCTGCAATTTTCAGCTGTGGACTTACAGACTTTTAATCTAGGGGTTAAAATCATCACGCATTCGGCTCTTAGTATCTATCTTAACCAGATTTGTTAATAAACTAGCACTTCATTATATTGCTTCTGTGTCGTCCCCCCAACTCAAACCAGTAAATTTCAGTAGTTGGCTCTGCCTTCAGTGGAGGGTTCATTTGACATCAATTTCTTCATCTATCATAATTCATCACCTAAAATAGTAATATTAGGAAGCTGCATTGTGATGGCTTCCCATGAAGGAACAGCCTCCTAATGACAGAACTGACACTGATTAAGGAAAAGGAACTTTTCCCCAGTACATTGATTCCAGTATTATCTGGGAAAAAGAGGGCGTGATCAAGTGCATAGTATGATGTGCCACCACAGAGCAGAGCTTGATCCATTCACTTTGATTATTCTAAATTATATGGAGCTACAGAAGCAAAATCCCCCAGCCATTCTGACTGATGAGGGAGTGATAGCATCTTTATTTCTTCTGTAAAACATTGACTTTTCATGACAAGGTAAATTAACCTCAAAACACTAGAGGAAAGAGCAAAAAAGGAGTCATGACACCTAAATCTGAGAATGTAGTCTCAGCATGGCTCTGCTCCTGGTTAACGCTTACAGTTTGCTCTTCCACTTCCTCTTTGTACAAGTCCATAACAGCTCACCTTAGCTGACACTTGAACTATCCGCTTTGTAAATGTCACTACTACAGGTGTTCTTTGTGCTCCAGTGGGGCAAGCTCAACACTTTTAATATTTATATCAGGAAGAATGGATGAGCATGGCTATCCTTTTTCCTTTCATTTCAGCATATCTGACTGTTCTGTGAAAGACTGTTTCAAAATGTTCCAAAAGGAAGACTGTGGGACAAAAAGCGAATATGAGAAGAGAATAAAACCATTTCCTCAAAACCAGACCACCAATATGTTATGAAACATACAGAAATACAGTGGTACAGCATTAAAAGCAATACATCCTTTTTAAAAAGAATTTTTAATCTGCTTTTATTGTATTATAGTAATCGGTATTTATTGCATGTTTGTGAATCACCCATCCCATCACAGAATACAGTTTTATAAGTGCTGAGCATTTTTCTGAAACTCCTAATACTAATGATGTCACCAGAAGAGGGATTGTTTTAACTACAGGAGATCATTAGATTTTCTCAGCCATTAGAAGGTGGTTTGTCTGCAACATAAACACCAATTTAGAAAAATATCTGTAAAATATGTTCACATGAATGGATTTCAAAAAGCAGAAATGCTTCACTTTGATAGGAAAATGATGGTTTACTGGCTTAGGTTTCATAGTGCTAAAGGGAAAAGGCCTTTGAAGTATCGCTTGAATACACACATTTCTACTTTCTGTATTCCATTCACCCATGTTTTCCTTGTTGCTTGTTTGGTATTTTTTTCTTTATTATCCTGCTTTAAGGGAGTTGGACTACAAGATCTCTAGAGGTACCTTCCAAGTCTGACAATTCCGTGATTCCATGATTCTGTGGTTATTTCCCATCGTGGATACTATATTTGACAATATGTAAAGATTTATAGGAGATCTACCCCCATATTCAATGATGATAATAATCATCATAGTCTCAGAAATGTAGCATAGTTTTACGCAATTTTAAGAGAAGAGTTGCTGCAGCTTTGCTCAATCTACCCCAGGTACTAGAGGAAGCCTGGCTAGGAAATAATGGAGATCCTGCCAAGTTGATTTGTCCTGTTGAATCTACATATACCAGCTTAGATTCATATGATAGCAGAGTACTTCTTCATGATCATATGAAGTTTGTTTGTGACTGCAGTCACCAATTATGTGGTTGCATCTGAAATTTCTGAAAATTCAGAAATTTCAATTTATATTCCATTTCTATGACCTCATCCTCAAAAAAAAATTCTCTGGAAGGTCTTGGATTGATTCTAGAGATGTCAGTAGAGTCTTTATTGTTTCCAATCTCTTAAAGTCCTTTTTTTAATGTCCTGGATAATCGTGGATACACATTTTCCTTGATATCTAATCGATATTGATATTTAATCCAAGAAGATGACCATATATTTTCTAAGTTCACAGAATCACAGAATCACAGAATCTTAGTGGTTGGAAGGGACCTTTGAGATCATCGAGTCCAACCACATGAAAAAAAAAACAAAAAAACAAACAAACAAACAAACAAACAAAAA
>VXBJ01005738.1:529214-619921 GCA_013400055.1 Nycticryphes semicollaris | reverse complement strand
GAGTACAGAGGCACGATGACTTCCCTACTCCTGCTGGCCACACTGTTCCTGATACAAGCCAGGATGCTGTTGGCCTTCTTGGCCACCTGGGCACACTGCTGGCTCATGTTTAGCCGGCTGTCCACTAACACTCCCAGGTCCTTTTCTGCCAGGCAGCTTTCCAGCCACTCTGCCCCAAGCCTGTAGCGCTGCCCGGGGTTGTTGTGACCAAAATGCAGGACCCGGCACTTGGCCTTATTAAACCTCATCCCATTGGCCTTGGCCCATTGATCCAACCTGTCCAGATCCCTCTGTAAAGCCTTCCGACCCTCAAGCAGATCAACGCTCCCACCTAGTTTGGTGTCATCCGCAAACTTACTGAGGGTGCATTCAATCCCCCTGTCCAGATCATCGATAAAGATATTGAACAAGACCGGCCCCAGAACTGAGCCCTGAGGGACACCACTGGTGACTGGCCGCCAACCAGATTTTGCTCCAAGTTGTGGGACTTTTCTCTCTAACCTTTGAGCTGCAGTATTCAGAATATCTGCTAGCCCACAGGGGTGAGAAAACACTCTCGTAAATTTTTACCTGGAACACATCTTCTAGCACTTAGACATCTATGCTGTCAAGTATTGCGGTTTAGAGATGTTTTAAATTATTATAAACCCTTTATTCATAAGTTTCATTACATAGTTTATTCTCTTCTCATTTCACTTATATAACTGACATGATGGTAGTGCCAATAGAAGTTAGTTAGGCACTGAGGCAGAGCTCTGAAACTCTAAGAATGCAGAGCAATGAAACTCTAAGAGCTTCAGCATAAAGCCGCTATCTGTGTCTATAAAAGTGTTAAATAAAATCAATGCTCTGTGCTAAGAAGTCCCAGTGTAATAAAAAACAGGAAGAAAAGCTCTTAGCCCCGCTTTTGAAGACATCACTGCTCATTCTGTGGTTTGGAGGAGAAAAATGTTTTGTATACTCGGAAAGGCAAAGAACTAGGAAACACAACTCCCCTCACCTTCTGAAACCCGAGTGCACCATGGGGAGCGGGGGGAGCCTGCAAGGTGCCAGGCACCACAGGAGGATGCGCTACCATTCAAGCAGCCAGTGTACACAGAGGGTGAAAGTATGATGTGGCTTCCTTTTCACTTTACTTTCTCTCTTTTTTTTTCCTCTTACTTTCTTTTTTCTCTTCCATTTCCCAGATGTTTCAAATCAGCTCTTTCCTTCCCAACTTCAAACACTTAAACGAGGAAATGCTGTCAGGTGTCTTTAATTATACTCAGACTGTCTTTAACAGCCTGTATCAATGTCAACTGAAACAGTGATGTTTTTCAGGGAAAGTTTAAAGAGCTTGTAAAGATGTCAAAGATATGTATTTAAGAGCTTCCTAGTAAACACCAGTTTACATATTAATTCACTCACATTGATTATCACTATAATTTCAAAGATGCCTTTCTGTATTTTTGAACTTAAAGCCCTTGTGTGGAAAAAGTATATAATGAAAATTATTAGACTAAAAGATATCCTATTCTTTATTCTTGCTAGAATTTAAAAATCACAGAATCACAGAATGCTACGGGGTTGGAAGGGACCTCTGGAGATCATGTAATCCAACCTCCCTGCCAAAATAGGTCCACCCAGAGCAGGTTGCACAGGAAAGTGTCCAGGTGCGTTTTGAATATCTCCTGAGATGGAGACTCCACGATCTCTCTGCACAGCCTTTTCCGGTGCTCTGCCACCCTCAAAGTAAAGAAGTTCCTCCTCATGGAGGAACCATTTTGCATTTAACAATATCTTCCTTTACCTACTGCACAAGAATATATTTTTAATTATATAATGTTGTAATTATTTTCGCAAATAATTTCGGTTTTATATATAAACATAATATAAACAAAATAAACATATAAACAATCCTTGTTATCTTCCAGGCAATTAAAATATATTTAGCGATTTCAGGTTTCGAATCTCTTGTGAAGTAATCAAAAGGATAGTTTGCTCTTTTTCTTAAGCAAATTAATGGAGGTTGTTAGCATTGGTTTCAACAATGTGTGCATACCAGGGCAAATTTCCTACACACAAAAACACATGGGTGAGCACCTTGCAAATTTCCTACACACAAAAACACATGGGTGAGCACCTTTCTTGCCAGTACAGACCAGAAGAAGCAAGTGTTTCCTTGCTTCACTGTGGTCATCAACCCTGTGAGTCAGCCTGCTCAGCAGTCTGGTCTCCTCTCCTGACATAGTCCAATTTACCCAACATTCCTAATCCTAATCCTAACATTAAATTTCAGCCTTGCCTCTGCAGAGTCTGGTCGCCCAGACTATAGGGACCTGGATGTATTTCTTCACTCAAAACATCAGCTCAAGAGCACAAACTTACTCAACACTTAAGAAAAATTATCCCAGAATGGATGAAATCTCAGGGAAAAGATCCCCATTACTTTCACCAGACCCAGATATAATACAGTTTTAAATTTCTTTCTAGTTGCCCCCAAACTCCAGCTTTTTTATAGTATGACATCCCATCATGCATTATAATATTATTCCACCCATTGCAGAACTCTCCTGTAGTTTAGAGTCTGTCTAGAGGCTTAGATTAAAGGGCTGTCTAAATCATTACTGAACAGCGATGGAAAGTTTTTCAGGCTTTTTTTTTTTTTTTTTATCTTTTTAAATATCCCATTTTGGTGTTGCTATAATGAGGCAATTCAAAGCTAATACACAATTCTGAGACTGATAGTTTATTTTAACCCACATAACAAGACGAGATGGGAAAAGGAATGCGCTGTGATTAGAATGACAGCTTTCATGGACTACGAGTAGAATTTGAAAAAGCAAAAGCTGTTTTATCTATAAACTTAATTCAGCTTTATAAAACAGAAGCTGCTGTGAAACTCCGAGAAAAAGTTTCTCAGACCTCGACCTACATAAAGAGTAAGGAATAACAGCACACTCCTGAAATGACATGCAATATTATATTACCAATATTACCAAAAGAGGTATTATTGGCTAGACAAAATAGTGATAGTGGAGGGAGGGGGGGGGGGCGGGGAAGGGGAAGGCAATGTTATCAATATGTTTGGAAACTATTCAGGAGTCAGGTCAGCTAGAAAAGACAGCAGGGCACACTTAATAAACTGTGGAACACTCAGTTCAGGTTGTGCTTTCTGAGCCTATAAACATTTGAAAACCAATAGTGTATCTCGTGCCATACAAATGTTCTCAGTGAAATAATATGCTCTTACCTTAACAATTAAATAGGGGGCTTTAGGTATATTATCTACCTAGGGAGCTCCTGAAAATTGGAAACTGTCTATATGTGCCTAACCTTTTCCATAATCTTTTAAAGAAATGAGTTTTCAGATAACAATCACTGCGTGTCCATAATGTACCAAAGTAAGGTCATTTGAATTGCATAACTTGTCATATCCCACCTCTAACCTCAATATTTTAAATTCACAGTCCTCTCTGAGTAGCGTTTTTAAGATGACAAAAAATCTAGGCCCATAGTTTTCTGTGGGCAAAATCCTGCATCAGTACAGATCCTAATAGGTTCCCAAATGGACAAAGATTAGGGTCACGGTAAACTTCAGCTTTGAAGGAAGCTCAAAAGTTCTCTAGTCCAACTTCTTGCTTCAAGCAGGGTCAGCTTTAAGATCAGTACTGTTCAGGGCTTTATCCAGCCTGGTCTTGAAAACCCCTGAGGATGGAAAGTGCACAAACTCCCTAGGCAACCTGAGCTACTGCACGGTGAAAAAAAAAAATTGTCATACAGTCTGAAGATCTTTCATTTCACCTTATACCTGTTTTGTGTTGTCCTCCCTTCATCCACCATGATGAACATCACAGTTTTCCCCTTCACAGTAACCTCACCCTAGGTACTGGGGGACTGCTGCTAGGTCCTCTTGAATCTGTCTTCTGGATGAATGAACTTTGCTTTCTCCTCCTCCTCACAGGGCAAGTGCTCCAGACCGTTGCCATGTTTGTGGATCTCTGGTCAACATGATCCTATCTAGTGGAAGGTGTCCCTGCCCGTTGCAGGGGGTTGGAACAAGCTGAACTTTAAGATCTCTTCCAACCCAAACAATTCTATAATTCTATGATCATGTATGTCTTGTTTCAGGAGGACATAAACTGCATACAGTATCTACATGCAATCTGATGATTGCTGAGCAGAGGGGGACAATCACTTCTCTTGATTTACTGCTATGATCCTGTTAATACAGCCCAGTATCTTTCTTTGTTGCCAGCGCACAGTGGTGAATCACATTTAGCTCACCGTGAACTATGACCACAAGGGCCTTTTCAGGATCACTGCTTCCCAACCTATATGTCCGCAAGAATTTGCTCCTTCTCATGTGCATGATTTTGTACATGACTTATGCATGTCCTTGTTGAAACTCATAAGGTTCCTGTTGATCCCATTCATCCCACTCACTCCAGTCTCTCTGATGGCATTCCCACCTTTGAATGCGTTGACCGTCCCAAGTATGGTCCTATTTGAAAACTTTATAAACAAACTTCCCCCACTGATGAAGATGATGAACCAGACAGGTCCCAAGACAGCCCCCTGCTACTGCTATTCGACTTGTCACATACATTCAGGTAGAGTATAATTACTTTTCAATAATATCTTTATCACACAATATAATTCTTGTTTAGAATAAAAGTGCCATTTTTAAAAAGTTCACGAGGATATTCGATAGATATTTTATATATACTTGATAATTCCTGCTGGATTCTTCTGTCACTTTTTATTTCTCTCCTTTCCTATAGCATATCATTAGTAAACAGGAAAATATTTTATTGAAGTTATAGCAAAAATAAAAAGCCAGGTCTGTGGATATTAATTTTTAATTATGGCTACATGTAATTAAGTGTGGCAATCTGGTGATAAAACCTTTAAGTAATGACTCATAAAGTGATAAAAATGGAGCATGTGTTTAATCAGTTTGCAGCCTTCTACAGAAGCTGGCATAGCTCAGGTGCTAATGAGACATCTGTTGCTTAGGACATCAGAGAAAGCATGCAGTTCACTTATTAAAAAAAAATACCAGTATGTTGTACAAGACCGAAATACTGGCCCAGAGTTCTAGCCTTAATCTTAAACTTTGATAATTTCAGGCTAGCAATCTTCAACAAACAATGTACTATCTCTAACAACTGTGGTTTGCTCTGGAGACAGCAACCCAATGCTAATTTTGCCAACATGAATAGTGTTGCTATCTTGCTCAAGGATATTTAACCAATCTCTGCTGTCAGCTGAGAATCCTCTAGCTCTGTTATTGAAAACCTGTCTCTCTTCTTGGGACTCTGAGGTTGTTCTAAGGTTAATCAGTTCCCCAGAATAAATCAGAAAAGCCTGAATGAAAAAATGAGAACTGTTCTCACCTGCCACTTGTGATAATGGGCCATACTAGTGGAGAACACTTCAGGAAGTTGAGAGAAGCCCTGTTTTGGCCCTGGACCTCTAACTGCTATATAACAGGCAAAAGACAAGGAAAAAAGTCCAAAATTTTATTTCTATCTCTGATGCTGATGCAGGACACTTTGTCTCAAGAGTCATAGGACTGCATCATCTCAAGTGGAGTTTTTGTGTACATTTTAAGGCAAAGTTTAATTTAAATCCTTCACTATCAATATAGAAAAATATCATATTAAAATGAAAGAGACTGTCCCTTGTTATAAGGCTTCCAAAAGACACTGACTGTGGTTGTTATTCTTCTTTCCGTCTTTTAAGGGGTGCTAGAAACTAGATCTAAGAGTTGTTTTCTCTCTTCAACCTTTCCCTGTCAGCGTGGTCCCATGGAAAGCCTACAAGGAGGCAAAGGAGCATGCAAGGTTTTAAGAGTAACTGCAGAAAGTAAAAAAAAGGAACTTTGGACTTGCAGAAAACTGCTTGCTTTTCTGGTAGGACCTTAATGTGTGGTAATTGGCTTTTTGTTCAGTCTTCCTACACAAACCACTAGGTATTTATTTTGGTTTAAAATATATTCTTCACTTTGAAATGTATCTGTCTCATGCCTTCCTAAAGGAACCAAACCTCCACAAAATGAGCCAGAACTTCTCCTGTACTGGGGACTACCCATTACCCATACCCTTCAGGGGTGGCAGGCGGTGGGTAAGACTGAACAGTTCCAAACATCCCCTGTTGTGTACTGTGTACTAGGCAATGATTTTGTTTTCACGTGGAGATTACTTTTTCTTAATGGCCTCAAGTTGAACATTTCTTTCTGTTTTAGTTTTTGTTAATGGGTTGTAAATGAAAACTGTTGTTTAGCAATGTAGTTCTAATATGATTAAGTTCCCTTTCTTCCAGAATTCTGCTTCGCAAATCTTAAGTATTTAATCAACGAGTGTTTTGACTACTTTACATTGGAACTCTAGGACAGAGATTTGATTTATAATTTAAATTGGCATCTGAATTGGTATCCTTTCTCTGAACTGTGAAAGACAATCATCTTTCTTAATGATCATTACACCAAGAAATCGTAATATGCTGTCCTTTCACATCTCCCCTGTGAATTTGTTAAATTTATTCCTGTCTTCCTTCAACAATACTGTGTCATTTACATATTTATACAAAACTAGTAGTTTACATTTCACTAATTTTAAAGACTTTTTTCCATATCTTCCATAATGATGCCTATTAAATTTAAGAATGAACGGCTCTCTTTTATTTATAAATTAAAGAGACTGATTGTTCACTACTTCTGCGATCAAGTTTCAGATTCTGCTAATGGAAGTCTATTTTGAGGATTATGTAAAAAGACAGTAAATGTCACAACTTCACAAAATATTTGTATTTAAGTTGATTAGTTTGTTTTTAAAAGCTGTCACTGTTTTATAATGATGTGACACATTTAGGATACATAAAGACTTGTTTTTATTCTCATTTCTTCCAGTTGCAAGAATTCATAGCAACAGCACCACTGCTAATATTATGCTAAGACTGTGACAATGAGTTTGTTAGAACAGGTAACTTCAATGCTGATGGAAGATATCAGAATGGAAGAGGATGCAACATGTCTGCTATCAAAAAGGGTAGAAGACAAATTTCTATTGTTTGCTCCTCCTCCTCTCAATATGCTATTATACTATCTGATGTCAATTCAGTCCTGAGAAGTAGCATGCTCACAGCAGCATCTACTACTTACAGTGGAGTTTGTTGATGGAAAATGAGTAGACATTTCTAGTCTCACCATTGAAGGGATGGGGATAAAATGCCAGTCAGGACTATGAAAAGAGTGGCAGCCTTCAGAGAAGGCTCTCTTTTAGAAATCTGGGCATTTAGTACACAAGTATAAGAGAAGTTCTGAATAATTCCCACTAATGAGGTACCTGCTCTTATGCATTCCTTCTCCCTCCTGCAGGACTATCTGGATATAGACACTCACATGTGTCACTGTGTTTTGTAGCACTGAATCATCCTAAAAATACGTAAATTGAGAGTCAATATAATGCAATGACAAAGAAAAGTAATGGGAGAAGATAAAGCTAACAGAAAATCAGAGAAGCTTCCTGTTCATAAGACCTGGTTCTTATGGGGGACTTCAACCACCCTGACATCTGTTGGAGGGACAACACAGCAAAGGATAAGCAATCCTGGAGGTCCCTGCAATGCATCAATGATAATGAGAGGTGCTATGCTGGACCTTGTTCTCACCAACAAGGAGGGACTGGTGGAGAATGTGAAGTTCAAGGACAACCTTGGCTGCAGTGACTATGAGACAGTGGAGTTCAAGATCCTTAAGGCAGCAAAGAGAGCACACAGCAAGGTTACTACCCTGGATTTCAGGAAAGTGGACTTTGGTCTCTTCAGGGATCTGCTTGGTAGCGTACAAGGGGATAAAGCCCTGAACATAAGAGAAGCTCAAGAAAGCTGGTTAATATTCAAGGATCACCTGCTCCAACTCAAGAACGATGCACGTCCTCAAAGAAGAAGTCAGACAAAACCACCAGGAGACCCGCATGGATAAACAAGGAGTTCTTGAACAAACTCAAACTCAAAAAGGAAGCCTACATAGAGTGGAAGCAAGGACAGTAAACCTGTGAGGAATACAGAGGAAATGTTCAAGCAGACAGGTTAGGAAAGCTAAAGCCTTTATAGAATTAAATGAGGCCAGGGACAACAAGGGCAACAAGAAAAGCTTCTATAGGTATTTCNTTGGCTGCAGTGACTATGAGACAGTGGAGTTCAAGATCCTTAAGGCAGCAAAGAGAGCACACAGCAAGGTTACTACCCTGGATTTCAGGAAAGTGGACTTTGGTCTCTTCAGGGATCTGCTTGGTAGCGTACAAGGGGATAAAGCCCTGAACATAAGAGAAGCTCAAGAAAGCTGGTTAATATTCAAGGATCACCTGCTCCAACTCAAGAACGATGCACGTCCTCAAAGAAGAAGTCAGACAAAACCACCAGGAGACCCGCATGGATAAACAAGGAGTTCTTGAACAAACTCAAACTCAAAAAGGAAGCCTACATAGAGTGGAAGCAAGGACAGTAAACCTGTGAGGAATACAGAGGAAATGTTCAAGCAGACAGGTTAGGAAAGCTAAAGCCTTTATAGAATTAAATGAGGCCAGGGACAACAAGGGCAACAAGAAAAGCTTCTATAGGTATTTCTCTTATAAAAGGAAGACTAAGGAAGATGTGGAAACTCTCTGTTAGGAAACAGGAGACCTGTTTACCCTGGAAATGGAGAAGACTGAGGTATTCCGTGACTTTTTTACCTCTNAGAGAAGCTCAAGAAAGCTGGTTAATATTCAAGGATCACCTGCTCCAACTCAAGAACGATGCACGTCCTCAAAGAAGAAGTCAGACAAAACCACCAGGAGACCCGCATGGATAAACAAGGAGTTCTTGAACAAACTCAAACTCAAAAAGGAAGCCTACATAGAGTGGAAGCAAGGACAGTAAACCTGTGAGGAATACAGAGGAAATGTTCAAGCAGACAGGTTAGGAAAGCTAAAGCCTTTATAGAATTAAATGAGGCCAGGGACAACAAGGGCAACAAGAAAAGCTTCTATAGGTATTTCTCTTATAAAAGGAAGACTAAGGAAGATGTGGAAACTCTCTGTTAGGAAACAGGAGACCTGTTTACCCTGGAAATGGAGAAGACTGAGGTATTCCGTGACTTTTTTACCTCTGTCTTCACCAGCAAGTGCTCTAGCCTCACACCCAAGTCACAGGAGGCAGAAGCAGGTGATGAACCACAGGAAAACATTAAATTTGAGACCATCCGTCAAACCCGAAAGTGCAAAAATCCATGGGACCTGATGAGATTCATCTATGTGTACTGAGGGAACCGGCAAACAGAGTTGCTAAGTCACTATCCATCATATTTGAGAAGTCATGGCAGTCTGACAAAGTTCCCACTGACTGTAAAGTGAGGGAGAGGAGTAATTTATTCACAAAGAAACACAATAAAATGTTTCAGAATTTTCGTGTTGGAGAGAAATGACAATATGGAAGTCACAAGCACACTTATAAATCAAAATCCTAGTGTTATGAGGTATTGAGCACCAGCTGGGTCTAGTTCTCATCTCACTTCTGCTAATTTTTTATTAGCATAAATCTGGTAAATTCAGGGACGCTTAGATTTAACAATTGCATGTGGGATTGGAATCAGTACCACTGATATCCACCATTTTTCCCTTTACACCCCAAACCAGGGTATTTTGATTGAGAAAAGATTTAGGTTTGATGCACTCTCCAAAAATCTGTGTACTATTTTAACAAGCAAACCCATTTGGTACCATTTCTTGATCCCTTTAAAAGGCATTTTAAACACCACTATGAATATCTTTTTTATCTAAGAAAACAGCTGCTTAGGTGAGTAGTATCAACAAATAAAAATAGAAAAAATAAGACTTTTTTTTCACCACATGCCATCCTGAAGGTGGAGAATGGTTGTTGAGCAAAGACCTGGTCAGTCTTCCTGCTCTGAAACTGCCAAAATATCTACTTTTTACTCTGTCCATGAGTTTGGTCTTTAGAAGGCCTCAGCTTCAGCTCACAACAGAATGGGTGAGTTTTGGAAAAATCAAACAATTCAGTGAGAAGAGAAAATCCAGAGCATGGAAATATTTCATGATCTAATGAGCATCAGGTACTGTCTCAAAGGAAAACTGGTGAGTTCCCAAAGGGCAATTGGTGGGAATGAGCAAAGTATTAGAAATAATCCCTGAAATTTCTGCAACAGATCAGCCATCTGTTAGTTTTGGCTAAAATTCCTGGTTTCTGCTTCTGCTTTTTCTCCAAAGAATGTTAATGTACTTTCAGCTAATATTTTGTTAAATTATTTTGATTTTGGGCAGTTTTCTAACCATGAAATAGTTCGTATATGAAGAACTTATTTTCGAAATATGTTGGCAGAAGTGTTTCAAAAAAATGGTAGTAGGAAAAATTGATTCCTTTATAACTGAAAAGATTTATCTCAGATTTTAAGCTACTTTGGTTAAACATAAAGAATATTTACATTTTTTTAAAAGACCTGTTTGCTCTGTTTCAGTGTGCTCTGTTCAAAGCAGTAAAATTATTTCAGTAATAGATCATTCAGTATGACAGACAACAAACTGACCCACCTGCTACAATTCAGAAGAGAAAGTCTGGAAGTCATTAGTCTAAAACTACAGGAAAAGACATAAAAGGCAGCAGGAGATAATTATTTTTTACTCTGCCTTGGCTTTTAAAAGCTAATTTTCACAGACCAAACAATGACACTTCCCAGGACTTCCCTCAAAAACAAAGTATAACACAATGCTTATTATTTTTACTCATGCTTTGTGATAAATAAAAACAGCAGGGTAACAAAAAAGAGGTTTATGGGCTCTTCAGGTACATGCATTGCAAGAGATTGTTTTGTGGTGAAGAGATTAGTACAAAAACTCAAGACAGAGAGGAGGTCATATCCTGAGGAAATGTGGCCTTTATCCAAGGAAATTTGCTAAAGAGTCAGAAATGGATCTCCTATGTCCTGAGTTATACCTCCGTTCCTTAAAACGTCCATTCTCTCTCACAGCCTTACCTCATTGACTGCTAGATCTATTAACCCAGTTGTCATTTTAACTTATCAAATTCAACATATTGTTGAACTACCTCCAAACATAGTTCAGCCTCTGCTTTCTCATCAAGATTCTTAGTCAAAAACTACTTTTTTGCATAACAAACTGAATTGCACAAAATTGCTTACATCTGTGCTATTGACTTTAGATTTTTCCTATGCAGGTAAAGTCACTGATGACCTTTCACAAACCTCTTATTTAAAATAATGCTTTCCACTTATTTTCTCACAGACCTATATCAGTTTGATTGAACATTGAGGGGTTCTTACATATTTGTTTCACTTTATCTTCCATCAGTTCTGTATCCTTTGAGTCTGTAAGACCTACAAGCACAAGCGAGAATGAGATTTATTTTTTTTTACCTTTATATTTATTTTCTTCATGGAGTTAAGATGTCAGCCTGCTGACAGTTTGACAGTAGGCCTAGCATACGAATATCATCATTTGCCACTGACTAATAAGAAAACATCACAAGATAGTGGATTTGAACTGTGTGGGGCTGTTACAGGTCTGGTAAGCCTCTTTGAGATGTTTCCACTTCTACAGGTCTCTGTTACGCTTTCGGCCCTAATGCAGAACTGAAATTTAAGATTTGGGCTACTCCCTGAAAATTATTCCTTCCTGTGTTTGAAACCAGAAATCAGCATCCATACAGCCAAACTGTTCATAAGCCCTGTTAGTAAGGCATTTCCAGAAGTAGCTATTTTTAGTGCAAAACAAGAGGATATTCACATGGTCTACTAAGAGCTGAAAATTTCCAGGTGACAGATGTAACCTCTTCAGATAACCTCTGCAGTAGGCTGGGAAAAAAAGAATAATTTGGGGTTTCTAGAACCATCCATGTGGAAATAGCTGATTCTAACCCCAAAATAGCTCAGATTAATCTAACCCCCAAATTTCTTGGTGTCTTGAGATCCTCTGGAAACACAAAGTCTCTTTGTTGCAATCTTGACTCCCACAAATCTTGTGAAATGTGCAATGAAGGTGAGGATCTTTTAACAAACTTATTCAACCACTACTCTTTCCTACTCACATTTGGAAAAAGAACATTTAATAAATTCTGATTTTTCCTTCTTTTCCTGTTCAGAAGTGCATGGCAGCACATTCTGAATTTATTACAACAAAATTCTCGTGGTCACTGATGAATACTCTGGTTTGTTTTTTCTCTTTTTCTGTCATGCAATACCATATTTCAAGGAAAAGTCATCTCTTTGTGAAGGTGCATTCTAGACACTAGCAGGTAGTACAGGAAGCTCATGACTCAACTAGGCTCCTGGATATGATATGACTCTTCCACAAATCTAACATTCTTCAAATCACTACTTACTGTCTCAGAGCACCTGAAATATCTGGCCATTGTAATCCTGTCAAGTCATGAGATTACAAAATTATGGATGGAAAGTTGTAAAGCAAAGAGAAGTCATCTACAGCTGACAGTCAAAAGATGCCCTGCATTTGCAAATCGAATTTGTGCTGTTCTTACCCTGCAACAGATCACAGCTGAATGTGTTCAGCATCTCAGTCCCTGAGCACTTGCCATGTGTGAGCAATTGGTTATTTGAAAATTAGACCCATTCATTTCTTCCCCTCACAAATCATCTCTATTAAGGCTTATTATAGCATTATCCTCCACAACCACTCTTCAGGTGTTGGGTAAATGGAGGAGAGGTGATGGGAAGAAAAGAAGAGCATCTTTAGTAAAACCTTAAAAAGAAAGAGACATCAAATTTCAGAGGCAGCGTGGGACAATTGTGATGACAATCAGAGATATGCAGAGATTCCCAGAGAGAACGTAAGAGCATGAGCTCCCTGCTGGGACAGCCCAGTGCATGTCCTCACTGTGTTCCCATGTCACATGAAGCAATGGCAACCATCCCGCCCTGGCTGCTGCAGGTCTGGCTTCTTTTCCCTGCCATGCGCTCTTAGGCCTATCAAACAATGAAAGAAATACATGAGGACTGTTTCTCATTTCTCCCTGAACACAAAATTTTGTATCTGTTAAGAGGGCATTAATGTTTGCATGGACTAGGAGACAAAATCCATTAGTGTTAAATCCAGGCTTCTTCCTAGGCTTCACACTAATGACTGGCATACTTATTATTCTTGTTGAAAGAACAAAACTGAAGAAGTTATTCTTATCACTGTGACCTTTGAACCACAACACACTCCAAGCTAAGACCTTCATATTCCTCCATCTGATATTCTCAGTCAGTCTCCTGTATGAGTTATTTTCAAATGTCTTAAAAACTGACATTGATATCCACTGATCAAAGCAGACTGAAACACGAGGAGACTGAGGTACACAGGATCTTATCTTACAGTAAAAGCATTCATTAAGCTAATCATCATCTTCTCCTAATATGTCCTTAGGCAAATACTTTAATCTCTGTACAACTCCCATCAATAAAACTCAGAATACTCAAGTCCTTTCAACCTCCCTTGTGCTATTCTGTTTATTTAGATTGCAAACTCCTGACAGCAGTTGTTATATCTTAAACTAAATGCCTAAGACAACATGGTTCTGGTCTTTGTTTTAAACTAGACTTACTGGCTTTACACTGATTGTATGAGCCTTTTAAAAGACATCCTGTTATTAATAAATTCAATTTCTTTTTTAGATGTTAAACTAACTTAGAATTCTTCTTCCAAACAGAAGCGTAGGTGTGGTTATCCTGCTGCTCTGTAGGTTCTGAGGAGAGCTTACTGGGGTCAGGGCTGCTTTACCTACATTCTCAATGACAAGCAGATCTAAAATTCGGGATCAAAACAACTTTTAGCCTCAACCCAAATGTCATAACTCTGTTCATTTAGTCTACTTTTCCACCAGGGAATCAGTACTCGGGTTGTTATAAGATGTTCCCCCACTTAGTAAAGCAATCAAAGAGAAATTTTAGGCTTATGAGGCAATATAACGCAGATACCTTTAACATGTAGATACATTCATTCTTATTAATGTCTCAGACTGTTAAGTGCCTAAAAATGGCTACTTACATAAGATTTATGTTTAAATATATGCTATGAATTAAAAAATATCAGTTATGTTCTTATAGAATTGAAATATAGAAGTAGATATATATCTTATCTGAGATTCTTAGTGTCAGGCTCTTTAGTTTCAGTTTATTTTCACAAAATGATATGATAGACCTTTTTTTTCTCATATATATTTATATTGTACAGCACTAATTTGTTATTAATAACAAAGTATACAATTATGTGAAAGGTTTCAAAACAACAGATTTTCTTGGAATATTTATTATTAAAAACAGGTTTTAATCTTTACTCCTTTATCTTTTTTACAGTCCAATAAATTCCAAAACGAAGCAGCTGCTTTACTCTCAAGGTAAAACCCAAGGTAAAAATTCCTTTTTTTAAAGAAATTACCTTGTCTTCACAAAATTTAAAAGAAATGTGAAAAATAACCAAAAACACATATGAGGTCCACAGACGTTGTGACATATGTGGAAGAGAAAATATGTTGGCATTTTGGACCCATGGCAAAGCAAGTTAGTACATCTAGGTGAGAGTTTGCCTTTGATACATCATGTATTTAAACATGAAGACTGTTTATGTTGCAATCTGCAGATGGAGACATAGGGATCAAAGCTGTTCAAAAACTGATCATTATTTCTAGATATTTTCCCCTATTTTGTTCTGTTTGGTTAACTTGTGTGTAATTATTATTCCATTTCTTAGTCTGTTGTTTTCATATTCTGGGGCACAGGCTGTTTGCTACTAATGTAAATTTGTTTGGATTTGTCATTTAAAAGTTTGTTTCTTTTAGAAGTTTTTACTTTCCTTAGGCATGTCTCAAGCCTGAGGTTGAAGATGAGCATGGCTGTCCTTAGTGCAACAGGAAAATGTCATGTTAAAAAGGGAAAGGAAGGACTCCAGGGCAGCTGTAGATTTCACACCTGTAATATAATTATAAAAGTAATGTCTCAGAGACAGAAAAGACTGACACTAATCAGGCAAGAGAACACAATTCATAGAAAGAAGAGAGAAGGAGGCAGTAAAAAAATGAAGAGCAGAAGGAAATGTGGCAAAGGCAGGAGATTCCAAGAAAGGAAATGACAAAGGGAAGAAGCAGTCATTAGCAGCCCATCAGAAAAGAATTGCAACTTTACACCAGTTCTAAGTTTTTGTTTCCAAACTAATTATTAAATGTTTTTCATCTTAAAATAGATATGGTAGCCTCCTCCTCCTTTTTTCTCCCCTATGAAAAAAATTATTTCAGTTACAGTCTGGGAAAAAAAAAATATAAATTATGTGCGTGTCTTTATCATCTTGTCAATTTGGCGGTGAGTTCTGGTCATGCACTGGCCAGGCACTGGCTCACGTGCTGGTTGATTCTAGAGAGAGCCAACAGGGACAACTGAATGTTGACCAGGGTTCCTTGGTCTCCTGGCAGCCCGTGCCCAGACTCTGTGTTTCCCCGACATTCCCTTTAGGTTGGCACTTCCAGAAGCTACACAGGTATCACAGTGTTGCCCTATTCGGGCACCAGGCAAACTTTTGGCTAAGCGTACTTACCACCTCATAAGTAGAGAAGAAAGTAGCCTAGGAGGAACTTTCATCTATCTGGGGACAGATAACTTAGATTTAAGAGGGTAGCAGAAGTGTGTTACAGGAAGATCTGATCACACTGTCTTTAACATATTTAATAACACAAATTAATTCCTACTGAAAATTTCAGCAGAAAATTCAGGATAGAACACTTGGACATTTCGCTGGTTTATTAATTGGGTATCACTATTACTCTCGATCGTACTCCATCTGAAATAATAGATGTTAGGAGCTCCATAGTTCCCTCCCCACTACCTTCCTACCCCTTCTTGTGCTGGTGCAACATAAGAAATGAAGTTTATTCTTGGATGAAATTTTGCACACCAGAGCCACCTAACCTGCAGGAATGCCACACCAATCCCAGATACAGCCATAACTAACTCTCCCTTTCATCAGCCACCAGTGATCAAGGCTCTCTAGCCTCAACTGGGGGAAAAGATTAGCCAGGCAGGGGGCTAGTGCACTCCAAAAGGTGTATTACTCTGATCAATAGAAAGAAAGAATATCAGGGAACGATGGGGAAAAGAAAGCTCAGGAAACAAAGAAAATACTGTATTTTTCCATGTAATTATCAGAATTTTATACCTCCTCCTTCCTTTGTACAAGTCGAGGTTGCAAAATGTATAGACAAAAATTCCCTTCTCCCTGATTATCCCATAGTTGCAAATTTTTATGGAAGGTCCAGCTGATCACAGTTCTGATCCAGTACAGGAGGTACAAGAGCATAAAGAAGTACAGGCAAACCATTTTTATTATGCTCATTAGCTATACAGATGCCTTACGGTAAAACAGTATAGAAGTGAAGAGGAACAAAACCGAGCAGTTTCTATGGAAATTATCCTGGAAATCTATAGAATTCAATACTCTTATTCACAGCAACGTTCATTGTAATCACCTCCATAGAGTCTGACAAAGCAGTGTGTTGGGGTAATCTGGTGAGCAAAAGGCAGTCCTCCATAAGAAATAGCAATCTGCCTTTTCATTTATTACTTTCTATACCCTCTCGTTCACTTTCTTTGTAAGAAGCAGTGCCAAACTTTTCCATTTCCTCATGCAAAAGTATTTCCAGTCACTAATCATTTTTGTCACCAGTCTCTCCATTCCTGCAATTTACTTTGGCAGGCGGAATAAAATATGGGCACAGCACACAGTGCCAGGAGAAAGCTGTTAATGGAGTGAGGGTACACACTATACCCACCTGCTTGTTAATAACTATAACATCTAAGTAAACTAGAAAAATATACATATTCATCTGCAAATGAACCTTACAGTCAGAGCTGGGGATGAAAGAACTTTGATTACTGCAGATATTATATCATGTAAATTTAAAGTTAACTCTGCCAATTGTGTCAACCAACTACATAAAATACTATTAGTATGGACTTGTAAAACAAGGCCAAGCTAAACAGTCAACATATGTTCTTGTGAAGGGGGTAACAGGATTTAATGAATTTTTTAATCCAAGGAAATAATCATTTGCAATAGTTTCAGTATTCTGTCATGGTATTGACTATTGTATAGACCTGCCTTAGGAAGATTGCTATCATTTTGTAACCCTCTTGAGAAATTCATTCAAAAGCAAGCATTCGATTCACAAAAGGTATTTCTACCCCACCTTTCTGAGAATGGTAACTGAGAAAGTAAGAAAGAGCTGGAAGAAGCTGGAATCACTACCTATCTATGGAGCCCTCAGCCTGTATCTGCATATACCCATTACTAGAATGAATATCCCATCACCAAAATTTGGCACTATTGAAGCTGGCAAATTAGCAATATTTAAGTTTTTTTTTAAGTGCTTTCATTTTAAGTATTGGTTCTCTTCTTTGCCAATATCACCAAGCAAAGATTTCTCCTCCGACCAGCCATTTGATACTGTATTAATATATTGCCTTCTATGTAATTATGTATTTGTACCCAATTTCTACAAAGTTTCCCTGAAAGAATACACTGTTTTATCCTAAGATTTTATGGGGAATAAAAATAGGTGTTTTACATTACACAGAGAATGCTAGAAAATGCATTTTGTCATTAGGACACACAGGGCTGCCACTGCCCTGATACAGAGAATGTGTTTTGCAAACAGGAGCCATATAACATTTGCCATGTAAATCTTTGGGTTTTGCTTGTACTAACTGTTTTCGCATCTCATTACCATATACAGGATGCTCTGGCAAATTGTGCAAACAATATAACTTGTGGTCCCAGAGAAATTGCTCAACCAGGCTCACAAGCAATGACAAACACTAGGAACAAATATCATTATCCAGCATTCTGGTTCCAAATGGAGCTCATAGATCTTGAAGTGGCAGGTTTTTTACTGTATGAGTTAAGAATCACATGACAGGGGAAAGCTAAACATCAGGAGCATAAAACACTAATTGCTGACTCTGTGCATTTGCAAACAAAGCACAGCAAGCAATATTCCTGCTTAAAGTCCTTATGGCTTATACGGACGAGTTTGGCAGGTTCTTTTAGCAATTATGTGCAGTGACCTTACATATATTGATTTTATGTTGAAGGTGCATGTGAGATGTTATGTCCTGGTCCGATTTCAGGCTCAGGGAGATTTGTAATTGTATGTAGCAAGTATGTGCTTCCAAATGTAAAATGTGTTGTTCGTACTGTTAATCCTGACCACCCCGTCCAACAAGGGTATTTATTTTCCAAGCTCTGAGCTGGGTTAAAGTAGTTAATGTACCCCTCCTGCTTCATCTTTGCCAGGAGCTTTCTTTTTTTGCAAAAAAAAATTAATTTAAGGAGATGAGCTATGGGTTTCCTGCTTTACACTAGGAAAAAAGTAATACTGATAGCTGAGAAAGGGCCCTGGATCCAGACCTTTGTAATAAATGTCTAAAACATCTCCTGGTTAAGGCTAAAGAACCTGTGCAGAGATAATTGCTACATCTTCCTGGCAGCCAGCTCATATAAGCAAAAGAGGGCCTTTGGCAATGCTTGATTTGCATGACAAATTAGCTACATTGCATGACTACAAGTTGACATTACTAGCTGTTAAATGTGGTCACATCTCCAAGTCAAATATCAGCATCTGCATTTGGCCTTACTGGAAATGCCTGTAGCCAAATATCCAGCTCTTGCACGACAATGCCATAGCTAGCAATTTAACCAGAAGCTTAATCAAACATCAGGGAACCATAGATCTGACTGAAAGTTAAGCAGAGATGAGAATACCGAAACATGTAGAAGCATGGCCTTTGCCTTTTACTGACTGTTACTAACCCACTTGCAATTAAAAGTAACCAAACAGATCCTGGAATTCAATTGACAATGACTCCCATCACAGCCTCCCATCAGACTAAAGGCTAGACTAGAGCACAAACATATAACATAGAGTTCTAAAATATTATTTCTTTAAACATGCCATCATTTTCTAAAAATTCTAAGTCTTTCAGTGCCAACTGTATAAGCATAATGGTGTCCAAGCTGTTTACCAGAGGGAGAATACTCATTCTGGAAAAGGCATCTACATCACCATCTCTGTGCTATTTGGCCTGAAAAATGTAAAGACCTGCACCTCACAGAATCACAGAACATCAGGGATTGAAAGGGACCTTGAGGATCATCTAGTCCAGTCGCCCTGCCGGAGCAGGAACACCTAGATCAGGTCACACAAGAACGCATCCAGGCAGGTTTCTAATATCTCCAGAGGAGGAGACTCCACAACCTTTCTGGGTGTTCTGTCACCCTCACTGTGAAGAAGTTTTTTCTCATACCTAAGTGGAACCTCCTATGTTCCAGCTTGCACCCATTGCCCCTTGTCCTATCATTGGCCATCACTGAGAAGAGCCTGGCTCCATCCTCCTGACACTAACACTCTACATATTTATAATAAGAAGCAAAACTTCACATCTTGTTGAAACCTTCATTGACCTTCCCTTTCTTAATATTTTAATCCACCGTCTTATGAATATTATTGCTTATCTTTCTCAAACATGCCACTTCTGCTATCTAACTGGATTGACCTTCAAACCACATTACTCCAAAAGGTGGCAAGTTAACTTGGGATGAGAATGAACTTCAACTGAATAGAAATCTGTTTTAATGCTTTGTAATGTGATGCCAGTAAAAGCACTCAATATCTCCTAAAGTTGGGGCATTGAGCCTTAGAATCTAAATGTACTTTGAATTGTTACCTAAATACAAGAAACTCATGTGAGAGTTGCAATTCAGGACGTTACAGTATTGCCCCTGGGAGCTTGATTTTACAGGCAGAGAGCTTCTCACATCATTTTCACTGTGGTTTCACCATGGTCTTCTTCAGCAAGAAGAAAGGATTACAAGAACAGACATTGGACTAATCCTTTGATGTGGATACCTAAGGAATGGGATAAAACTTTATTCCACACATGAATACAACCAAATCCCTAGCTAAGTGGTATTAACTTAGCTCAACTGACATTAAGGAACAAATGTTAGTTTACCATAGCAAGGGATCAAAGCCCTTTAAAGCCCATAAGGATAAAATTTCTTCATTATAAAGATGCTATTCATGGCTCTGTACCTTGTGCTTCAATGACCCTAGGATATATTAAATTATAGTTACAGTTTCTTGCTTTTATGCATTATAGATAAGGACGGATTGAAGGAAAAACTGAAGTTTAACCAGGGAAATTCTGTAGAAGAAGTTGTAGAATATATGGTTGTTTTCTACAGATCCTTAAAATCCATGTCATTCATGTGACCATAACTTCAGCCTGTCAGTTAGAAAATGTCTGAGTGTATTACAGAATGCTGCACTGAGTTTGGCCCATGTGGGTATGTCTGGTTTTCCCAGGAAAGCACAATTCATTTACCAAAATATGGATTTTGTGGGAGGATTTGCTTTTCACCTAAACCAATCATCACCAGTGCACTACTGCAGGATGAGAAAACATTTCAAACGAAGGTTGTGTTGCTTACTTGGCTGATTATAATCACAGCCCAATTCCCAAAATATAAGTGACTGAAATGTTCTTGGCAGTTATTTTAAATGTAACTTTTAGGATATTTACAGTATAACGTCCTACAAGCCATGAGGCATCTGCACTTAATTCCATCAAATGTGATTGATGGGCCTCTTCTCTGGTCTGCATGGGAAACCTGACCAAGCTGGATTTTGCACTCCAGGGCGCATAGGAGTGCTCATTGAAGAACCATCTTCCAGCCTAACAAATACCTTATTGACACATAGAACATTCAAGGCAATAAAAAAGCATCTTGTTTATCACTGCTTTCACAGCATGCATAGATATGATGCTGGAGCATTCAACCATAGCAACACTAGGCAACCACTGATTTCAACCTAAGCTACTGGGAATAATGCCGGACTCAGCTGACAACCTCCACGTAGACATGGAAGATTGCATTTAAAATAAGGTGTTGCATGTTCTGATTATTTTTGATGGGTGGGAGGGGAGTACAGATACTGGGGCTTATTTGTATTCTGGAAAACTTTATTTTCATTCAAATAATATATTCATAACATTGATGGGGCTTCGTATTATTTATTACTTGCTCATCACATTTTTTTTTTTTACAAGAATCAAGTTTTAGCTGCTTGCAATTTTTCTAGCTTGTGAGTATTTGGGGCTGAAGTTTTTATGCTGAGTACCTGCCTATGATTGGAATTAAAGAACTTTTTTGGTTTTTTTGTTTGCTGGTTTGTAGTTTTAAACAGAGTACATTGACCTGAATCGAAATAGTCTTTTAAGGAAAAAAAAAAAAAAAGACGACAATTGTTTATCCATGGCACAAAGGCACAAATACTCAAGGAAATCACCCTGAAAGACTGCAGTACCCTTGTGTTTTGTAGCAGGATCTTTGAATTTTGCTTGTGGCTGCCATATGTGCCAGAGTTGTGATGTTCCTAAAAGAAAAAAAAAAAACAGAACAAACCCACAATAATTTAAGCTGGCTAGGTCCTCAGAAGGGCACCCACTTCAAACTATTCTTCAGAGCAGGGCCCACTTAGAGCATCCCTTCATGGCCTTGTCCAGTTGAGTTATATTTATACTATGATAAGAATCAGAAAATGTGAGGAAAAAAAATTATAAAATATTAGAAAGAATTGAAATAGGAAGTTTCCACATCTGTAACTGTTGTTCTGGTGCTCTGCAGAGACACGTGGGACAGTTACTTTGTATGACAGATGGGGAAGAACATAGACAGACTATGGATCATTTATGACAGGCAAGAAACAATTAAGTTAAATTGCACCAAAAGGGGGGATTACTAACATTAATGATTCTAACACTGGGAAAAAACTGCCGGGAGAATGTTATAGAGTATCTATTGGAAAAGGCAAAGTGCTTATAGCAATTAGATAAATATGGTTTGTCTTTTCAATATCTTTTCCAAGCCTATTTTCTTTATGAAGTCACAAGACTGTTCTGTGCTATTTATAATTTGATAGTACCGAGGACCGTATTTCAGATATTCTTTCAAAATCTTTTCTGTCCTCATGGACATCATTAGGGGGTCTCAGAAACTAAATAAATTATAGTCGGTCAAGTTACAGATTGTAAAAAAATCAGAAAAATGGAAGACCTAATGGAGCTCAAATCACATTTATAATATTAGTTTCAGGTTTTAAGTGAGGAAAATCATTTAATTGGGAAGGGATTGTAAGTGGTATAGATGGCAGTTGGAGGAGAAAAACTGCAATTATAAGGGTCACTTGAAAGACTCTTTAAAGACTCACCCTCTGGAATGAGAGGATGAGAGAGACAATAAGGATTGCAAAATACATCAGCCAAGGCCAGTGTCTGGAGGTGAAAAGAAAGAGGCAAGCCCCACTGGAGAAAGTGCTGGCATATCTGCCCATTTTAACTGCCAAGTTTGTGGCTAGACACTCACCAGAGAAGTTAAACTTCTGTGTTAAAACAGCAAGATATTTTTTTCCAAGCAGTGAAATAAGGGAACCTGTTTGTTCTGTAATACACGTCTCTCAGTGGAAAATGCAGTCTCTGTTTGCTACATAATGACCTGGACCACTGCAGTACTTTTTAGTAACTTAGGGAAAGCATCTTGATTTTCTTTTTTTTTTGGCTTTCTACTTTAAGCAGGGTTGCTCGGCTACTGAGCACAATGGAGTCATTTACCTGTTCAGGATGAATTACTGGGAGGCCATGAGGAATTGGATGATCCCTCTCTCGTGCTCTCTGTCTCCTTCTCCCTCACTCTCTCCTTCTTCCACATTTTTTCCCCTTCATTTGCTGAAGCAATTGCATAAGCAGGGTTAGACAGATCTGTATGTGATTAAAATTCTTGTTACACCAGCAATAATCATGACAAAAAGAAAACTTACATTCCAATTAGTTGCTATCATAAGAGGTTTGCTTTCCAGAATCTGCCTTTTTCTGTTACCAAGAATTTACACAGCTGGAAGGACCAGAGTGATGCTGTGACAAGTAAATCAGCCTATTCACAATGCACTGGTGGATTGTGCCACAGAACCAGCAACCCAGAGCTGGAGGACTCAAACCAGAATATCCATGAAAGCACACACAGAACTGAAAAGGCTACTTAACAGAGAGTTATGAAGGCTCCACGTTTGTGTAAATACATAATGTCAACAATGCAATGTTCTATCACCATTTTAGCTCTTGAGTCTAATACCACCAACCTAGAAACCCCAGAGGGATGGATGCAGCATCAAGACCTGAAAATAATAACAAATTTATTGAGAGAACCAGGGTGAGACAAGAATAGAATAGAACATACCTAATATCTTTTGAAAGAAAATTTACTTATGCTCAGTTTAGTGGTCACTTGCTCACCCCATTCAAATTGCTTCATTCTTAGCTTTACAAACTAAAGCTGCTGCAGATCCCAGCCCGTAACTAGGAGTTACCCATCCAGAGCAAAGTACCAGTATTTCTGTTCCACTTAGAACACTTCTGTAAGACTGACTTTCAGCTGACATTACTGTTTTCCACTTTAAAGACTGCAGCGAACGATACAGAGTGAAACACTGTCATAAGCTATTCACTTTTGCCCTAAATAGAAGGTATTACCAAGAAAGCCACCATGCTTCCTCAAAATACTGCTTTGGGGGCAGGGGTTCTGGGGCAGCTTTTTCTGGTTTTGAACTTTTTTTTTCTTTTTTAGTTTGTTTCCTGTCTCCTTAGATACAGTTTTGCTAGACAGCTGGGGCAATGATCTACTGCATCTGGCTGGGATGGAGTTAACTTTCTTCATAGCAGCCCATATGGAACCGTGTTTTGAGTTTGTTGACTAAAACAATGTTGATGATAACTTACCAATGTTTTAGCTAGTGCTGACCACTGCTTGCGCGGAACCAAGTCTTTCTCTGACCAAGTTTCTTACTCTGCCCCCAGAGTGAGTAGGCTGGAGGTGGGCAAGAGGTTGGGACGGGACACAGTCAGAACAGCTGACCCAAACTGACCAAAAAGATATTCCCTACCTTGTAACATCATGCTCAGAAGTAAAAACTGGAGATGCAGCATTTCCAAAGCAGCCATTGCTCAGAGGCTGGCTGGGCATTGGTCTTGCTCTGGGATCACAGTAAAGGATTCCCTTTGCATCACTTTTTTTCTCACACTTATTAAACTAGCTTTATTTTAACCCATGAATTGTTTCTCAATTTTAGTCTTGATTTTCTTCCCATCACACTGGCAAAGGGAGTAAACAAGCGACTACAAGGGAGCCTAGTTGCTGGCCAGTGTCAACCCACCACAATTAAGATTCAAGGAACCTCAGTGGGTTTGCTGTTGACATGGATTGCTTCTCTAAGCAATCACAGAGATCAGTATACAATATGTTACCTGTTTCCCTCTTATCCCTGACTCATAAGCTGGCAACAGTAGGTAAGTTTTAGCCTATAGACTCCTTGGGAGAAAAACAGTGTTCTTGTTTATACAGAACTGCACACAATGCTATTAGTAGTTATAACTTGACAATCTAAAAAGGCAAATAATTGGCCTTGAACAAACTGTGCTCAGCAAGGCTGCTTTCCCCAGCAGAAGTCTTATGAGCTAGATATCTGTGGGTTTTCCTCCATGGCATTGGATATCTTCCTGTGGTTTGCACAAGTATCAGTTCCTGTTAAAGCACAACTTCTAAATTTCAAATTTTTCACTTCCAGAAATTAATCAGTCTTGGTGTGTTAAAAGTTTTCTGACTACTATGTGAGAGAGCAAGACAATGTGTTCCATTTTGATGTGTAAATCATTCTTCCTAGTATAACTGGGGCCTAGACAAAACCATCCATGATAGGACCAAAATCACTGCTATGAAAGCTTTTTACCTGAATTTAGCTTAGGATGTGAGAATGAGAACCTGAAAGCTGTAGTGAATAGAATTCAAACAGCGACAAAATGATGGTAAATAAATGGGAACAGCTGCTGCTATTCAAAACTCTAAGAGCACATTTACAGCGAACAAGATCGCTTTTTAAAACTGTCAATTTTAGCAGGGTGGAAAGTAATGTTTGTTCTAGTTCATTTCAGAGTTTTTCATAACTAATAAATGTCTTAGCCATAAAAATTACTATTGAAACCGAACAGCTAACAGGCTGACTATTGGACAATAAAGCTACTTAAAAAGTTATTTATCAACATAAATGATTTTGCATAACCGACACATTTTTATGCAGAAAATGATGAAGTAATATGCCTCTGATTTTTATAATGTAATACCCTGTAACTAATGATTTTTTTGAGAAATCATTTCACATTTCTAACAATTTTATGAGGGAGCTAATGATTTTATATGACAAATGGATATGCAAAAAAGAATGATTTTGTGCAGTTAATGGCTTCATAGAACTAATGAGTGAATACCACTCCTACAATTTTAGTGCACATTACTTTCAGAGTGATCATTCATCCTAAAGATATTTTATGCCTTTTGTAAAATTTATTGTGTGATAGTCCTTTGTAAGATGTATTTCCATATGGTTCCCATGGATTTCTGCATACTAATGAATTTTCAATATGTTATCACATATTAAAAAGTATACCATAAAAAGCATTACAAACCCAATTCCTTTTTACTTTAATTTGATATTGATAGTCCTCTTCATTTACCTTAGTGAATTATTTTTAACTAATTTAAGGTTCTGATCTACTCCTCTGCTTGTAATCTCTTTATTATGTCATTTTCTGTTCATTTTAGTTTTCCTAAGTTAATTTCCATTCGGAATGGAAATTATAGAATATCCTGCTCTAGCTTCAAAGAATACTTACAGAGCACTTCATGGCATCCAAGAACGTGCCACGGTGCAATCACATTTTTGTAGTTTACCAGATTGGCTTTGTATTCCTTCAGTGCTCCAGAATCTGATGACCAATGATTAGAAGGCACTTTGCAAGATATTTTCCAGTTAGATACATGAGAAACAGGTGTGCAAAAGAACACCATAGAAAAGACAGAGAAGGTGTGTGATTCTACTCACAATTACTTTGCAGGCTCCTTTGCTGAGCCAGCCAGCCAGCAGGAGATACAATGCTATCATACCATTGCCAGGAATGAGCTGAGAAGAACTAGTTTCTCTATGACAGCTATCATTAAACCTATTCTGAGAGCCCACAATTCACTATAATATCAGTGGACTTTCATCATACTTTTAGGGATGGCCTGAGCAGACGAGACGAAGGAGTCAGGCTTAAATGACCTCCAGCACGGATAGAACTTACTTGTTAAGCTCTAGGCAACATCATAGCTCTAGCTCATAGAGGTAGACTATGTTTATACCACACCCATTTCCTAATTTAAAAGGGTCAGCTCTTATTTTTTCAAAAACCTGAAATATTTCAGGGAAGCTGTTTATTCAGTTGCTGCATATCTGCTCAGTCCACTTGAGTTAAGCTGCCCCTGAATTATAACTACTTTAAGTAGTCACCCAGGCTCGTCTTAGCTCCTGATAGATATGGAAGGAGAAGCCACAGCCTAAGAAGGAGGCTGGAAATCCACAACATCAGAACAACAGCTTCCACATTTGAACTGCATAGTGCTTTATCTCCCTTCCCACTGGAAAACCTGAACACTGAAGAAGCCAAATATCAGAATTCACATTCATTTTTTTTAAAACCAAAGCAAACTAAATCAAACCAAGCAAAACCAAACCATTGTAGTTGAGATTTGCCACTACTCATTACACTTGAAATAAAATTAGGGTGGTATGAACTGTCTTTCATGAGTAGTTATTTGTCCATCCTTAATTGTACACAAGTGAAAATGTTTTGCTCTACTTTGTACTAAGAGAAGCAGTGTCTTACCATGCAGAGTTGCCTCACCACAGAGAGACCATCTTACTGTCTCACTAACCACTCACACCAGAAACAAGTAACTCAAGCTGCTTCTCACAATGTCAAAGGCATTTGCCTTACCCAAAAGTCAGCTATTGCTAGCACCCCAATGAGTTCTCATTATTAGCATGAGGAACATCTAAGTATTTCTTTACATGAAAATTATGGGGTAAGCATAAAGAGAAGCTTCTAGGTTTATTTAGGTGTTAATTTCAATAGATCCCAACATTTTAATACCTCTAATAAATTGTGCTCCAGTCAACAATGCAGGGAGCTGAAAATCATTCCCTGTGGAATAGCCAGTCTCTCTGGAAAATCTTTCCCTCTGAAGGCCTCATTTGAGTATCATTCCACAGGAGATGCTTATGTAAAAGTGGTATATATACAGCCCAGAGGAGATGGAACACTGCAGAATCAAAAGAGTAAGCTTTACCTATGAGGGTGCATCTTTCTGCCTATTCATGATCTATCCCTTTGCACATTTATGCACCTTTATTTATGCACCCTGCACTGAAGTAAACTGGCAGATGTGCATATATAAATCCATGGTGATCTACTCTCCTGAAAGCTCTCAACAGCATATTTTAATAATTATATATTATTTATGACACTACCTTGTACCAGTGGAAATTGAAGGAAAAATACTGATGCATCTGGCCAAGGCTGTCAATCTTGTTTTAATGCAAAATACCTTTAGCAACTCAAGTATGCTTTTTAAGTGGTTTACCTGTTTCATAACAGTGGAGGCCACAATCTTTGTGAATTGAGAATGAGCTTATTAGATTTGGGAAGGTACAGACACGATATACCATAATGTAGACTAGGTCCTACAGGTAACAAGGAGCTTGTAACAGGCCTTGCAGTGTTATCTGACTTCCCTCCAGTTTTATGCTCCCAGCTTTTTGCAACCAGGTCATGGTTTTAGAAGGGAGTTATTCACTTGTAATCATTAATTGGGTCTTACACATTTTATATTTTTCTTTGGCGTTTAATCCCGGTGTGTTGTTGGTGATAAGTATGTTCTGTTGGTGAAGAGCTAACTTTGTGTTGGCTGGCCCACAGAACAGACATAACAGACTGCTGGTATTTATCAAAACAAAAGGTAGATGTTGCTGTACTACATGAAATTATGGGATTGCCATAATACTTTTCAATGCTTGATAAATCATGAAGTTGTAGGTCTCCCTGTAAATATTGACTGTCACTTAATTTCAGCTGATATGAGTCTAGGGGATCAAAGCTTAACATATGTAGAAATTTGGCTGCATAAAGAGAAAAGTAGTAACATAAAGTAAGATAAAGTTATCACCATTTAATTTCCACACTTTACCTGTATATTTCTAATTTTTTGTCTAGACACCTTGTACTATACTAGAAGTTTTCACTTCTTGATTGGAACTATTTATGTGATGTAATTTTCAATCATAAATTTTCATGCTATATATTAAATGATGCTGTTGCCTCATCCTGTATAAAGTGTTGTAAGGATCCAATAAATCTGTGGTTTACAACAAGATAAATGCCATAAAGGAAAAGGATGTACTTCTAATTTGAATCTTGGAATCTGAAGCAGAAAGCACTTGCATGTGATACACATATAACACACAGATTTATAGGTTGCAATTTTCTTGGCCTTTAAAATTTTGGTGGTGTTAACATTACAGCAGAGTGGAATCAATATTCTTATTAGAAAAATATGCCATTGACATCAATCTCCAGTGATTAATTCTTGTGAGTTACCCTGAATTTATTATCGACAGAGTTGATCTGTTTAGGCACACAACCCAGTTCTTGCAAAGGCAAACCTACAGATGTCATTAAGAAAACATAAAGGACAAAAGAGGCACAGTGAGGAATGGAAATGGAGAGGCATGGGAGAAGATGCCCTTTTACTCCAGCGTGTGAGTTAATTTCTGGAAAGTAGCTTAAACAGAGAGCAAGTGCTGCAGGGCACAGAAACAAGTGAACCTCTGAGTGCTACCATCAAAGCACCAGCTGACCTTCACTGCAAATGACGTGAGCATGTGTATGTCAAAGACCAATTTTGAAAATGCCTTTAATACTTTTAATGCCTCTAATGCTTTGTTTCTCAAATAAGACATTAGTGTGCCTAATAATACATTTCTTTGTCAGTTTAAAAAAATCCTACTTTAAGCACAGCAGGACAAAACAATTGCTGAATCCCTTCCCTTCCCTTCCTCTCCCTTTCCCTTTCCCTTTTCACTTCTTAACACCATAAACACCGGGAAGTCTGACTCAGAAAAGAGAATATGGCTGGTAAATTTAGCCCTGAACTGCTGAAATGACTGTGAGTGTCTCGGTCCTCAGTGCCAGCAGCATATAGGTTGCTCTTGGTTTGTTTGCCTTCCATACTGCATCATCCACTCATTTGCCTTCATTTTGAGCCAGTTGATCAAAGACCTTAAATACTGTCATAAAGTGGAAAAGGGAAAGACTGTTGATGTACTGAAGGAAAGGGATGAAAGGTAGACTTTACTGTTGCTGAAACTGTTTTCTATTAATCCCATCAATGTAAAACAACCAGTGATTAACCAGCTTTCAGACGGCTCCTAAGACTGCCACCCAAGAATCTCTGGATTTCCCAAAAGTCCAATTATATGCAAATATTGTTGTCAGAGCTGCTGGAGATAAAGATATGCAGCAAGCTCCTTTGTAAGCTTTATTTTTGTTCTTCTTGGCAGTTTTCATAAGCCTGCAAGTCATTTATTATATTCATAATACAAGGAAAAACAGTAATTAAAATGGAAAGTGTTATGCAAAATTAATTGTCAAATGTCTTTCATAACAAACACTGTATAATTGTTTCTTTATGAACTTTATTTTAGTCTTGCTTTCACAAGTACATCATCCCCTATAAGTCAGGCTGAATCAATCGAATCCCAATATCAAGGTCTTTATTTCACTCAGTCTCATTGCCAATAAATATATTGCCTTCTCCATGTCTCTTATTCTACACATTTTTTTGCACACTAGCTGACAATTTTTTTGCATGGTCTCAACTTGTAATACTGTGATCTCTTTTATTTTGTTAATCTTCACCAATTTCAGGATTATTCACAAACTCTGTCTATTTTGTAAAACATCTGCAAGGTTCTTTTTCATCTGGTTTTGCTTATTTACTCACAAATTCCATAAATTCTTTTCAACTGTACTGCCTGAAAAATACCAGTCAGTTTTCCCTGATTGTTATACTCTCCTGTGGCCTTATTTACTTACACAGGGCCCACTTGCCTATATCATTTTACTAACTGTAATCCCTCCTACAAGCTTCCAACATATTTTGTTGGCCTCAAGATATCCCTGATCACAGTTCTGGGGGAGCGTTCCTGGTCCACTGCCAGATGATCGAATGTTCCATCTCTGTTCTGTTTGTAAATATTGAATACAGGCTGCACAAATGTGACATTTTTTTTCTTAGGAATGTAATAATCCTGCAGCAGTTTCCTCTAGCACGTCAGAATTAGCTATTCTCTGCTTTTACGCATGAATGTGTTACAAATCTCTCAAATCTATCTCTATTCACATGCGAGTACAGATGGTTTGAGGAGCAGGCATATATTTTCCCAGTTGGGAGTTTGTTGTGTTTAGAGAGACGTGACTGCTCCTCGGAGTGCTACAGGCACAAAGGGACTCCAAGCATCAGTGGGATATCACTGTTCAAGAAGGGAGGAGAGACCAAACTAATGAGGTACCACACAGGAACGGTTTATTCCCTCCATAGCTTTTTGTGGGAATGACAGAGAAAACTGCTTGCTCCACCATTCACGAGCACGGCCTGGATGCTGTCCCTTCAATAACAGAGACCATGCATCAGTCTGCCACCAGCCTTGGAGGTGCCTGCCTGCTTCAAGTCACTCACTAAGAGGGACTTAGAATAGCTCTGCCAGCTTCCCACACACCTCCAGAGCACAGTAACACACTCCATCACCTAAGGTGTAACTTCACTGCCAGATGCTACAGGATACATCACATTAACTACATCTGCTAGAAATCAGCAAAACTACCATTAGGCAAGTTTTTATTATCTTCCCTGCAAGAACAGGGGAGTGGCATGGTTTAATGCTGCTTGATATGGATCTTTTATTTTTTGTCCCTGTTTTCTTCCTGTCTCCCCTTCCAGCCAGTCTTTCTGAGCTATTTGAGTATTATGCAGAAGTAATTCTTCATGCGCAGTCAGAAGCTTTGTATCACAACCGCTACAGACAAGTGACCCTCAAATCAATTACTTTCTGTTTATTTTGACTTTGAAAACTATCTCAATCAAGTTTGTTCTATCACTTAACAGCCTAGAGGCAAGAGGCACATTCTTTGTTAAAAGGTCAGCCTCCTTCACTTTCATTCTTTCTAGTAAGCTGGTTGGAGGGGTCATGGATAATACTGGAATAGCAATGCCTTCCACTAATTTTATAAAGCACATGTGCAATTATGCACTGTCCTCACTTCTGGACTACGGCTTTTCTAGATTTGTTACTTCATCTTGGCCATGTTGCATGCTTAAGACTCTCAATGAAGAGAACCCAATAATATTTCTACCAAAGTGGCAGATCTGACCAGAAATCAGGAAAGTTCTGACATTTCTAATATTAGCTTCCCAAATGCCTTGAAAAACACAGTGACAAGGGGAAGAAAACACATTGTGAACAGGGGAGATGGAAAGAGAACAATGGAATCATATAAGTGCTTGTCTTTAAAACAGCAGTAAATAATTCACTCTGCATTTTGGCAAATGTTCACAGACGAGAGAGAAGAAAGATTTTATTTTGTCAGAAAAAAGATCTGCTTTACCCAGGAAATAAGGACATGCTGATATTACAAATAAATAGAAAAGGAGTAGAGAAATATTTTATTCTATGCTTACAGGGAACGTACAATGATTAGTAACACAGAAGTAAAGGTACATTCAAAAATCATGCATCATCTCACTGCACAGAATGGGAAATGGCTGCATCATCATTGTCAATTGGCGATTTTCATATTGGCCAAACAATTCCACTGTCTACACAAGAATAAAAAACACTAGAAGATTTTATAACCTCTGAGGATACAAAAAAAAAAAAAGAGGTGTGCAGTTGCTGCTAGTAAAACATCAACATAGGCCAATAGCTATGCCACACATGGCATTTTTCAGCCTGCAGTTTTTTAGGTTTTAGATTTAACTATAGGGTAACATGGAAAATGCTCAGACAACCTTGCAAATGCGGCCAACAGGAAAGGCAAATTCAAAATACCCCCCTCCGAACCACTGGATGGAATTAAGATCCACATCTGACACCTTTTACCAGAGAAGCTAATGCAGTGTTTTGGAATAATTCTCTGGTCGACTGTCTTGCAAGTTCAAAACCCATGATCAGAAATTACGGAGCAGCAGGTGGAACAAGAATGTAGAGATTGTTGCAGGTCTTAAGCAGTCTGACTGATGTGAAAAACACTGAGTAGTATTTGAAAGTTTTGACTACTAATGAAATCATATGTTAGAGTTGGAAGCGACCTTAAAGATCATCAAGTTCCAACCCCTCTACCATGGGCAGGGACACCCCCCCTTACAGCAGGTTGCTCAAAGCCCCATCCAGCCTGGCCTTAAATGTACCAGAGATCTGTCATGCAGTCTGATATTTCCTGGAAAGTCAGATCCATAGGTGGATTACATATACTGTATATTTAGATTGGTTTATAAATGTGAAAAAATGAAATATATAGTTAGAGTATTCCCTTGCAACAGCGTAGTTCTTCTATGCACATATGAGTGAAATGTAAGCTATAAAGATCACTGTAATAGCTTTCACCAGAGCTGACAGCTACTTTACATAATGGAGGCCTTACAAATGAATGCCTAATAAGTAGAAGTAAAATATTTTTTCATGGTGATAGCAATTTAGGTACTACTTGGGAGCTCCTCCCAGGATAAGCATGATTAATAGGGCCCTAATACTACCCCCTCATTTCCTGTGTCACTTTTTTTTTTTCCAAAATTTTCTCTCTTTATGTTTTTCTAACACACTTTATTGTAAAATTAGAGTACCACATCCCTCTGTGCTGGTCATGGAAACAAGCAGCAGAATACTGTATGGAATGCAAGTGGTCAGGAAAATTCCACAAAAAAGTGTTTTTCAGTGGAAAACACTGTTCAAATTTTTCCAAGCCTTTTGAAGTTCAAGTTTAATCAATTATCCTGGAATACAGTCTCACAGTTCTTGTCAAGGCTTTACCTGACACTTTCAAACAAGTTCTAATTTTAATTAAACCTGTAAACTACTCTGAATGGGAATATCATTCTGTCCAGGAGTGATTGTCTTTTAATTAATAAATGTCAGCATTTCATCCTAATTCAACAAAGGAATGTTTTTCAAAAAATTTACATTATGATGGGCTGAGAATGTGCACAGTTCCTATATCAGTGGGAAATCTTTCAAGAGCAATTTTTCTCAGGTTACTCTGTTTTTGCTCCAGGTATCTCTTATAGGAGTCAGGATTCCAGTAGGTCCTTTCCAGAGATCGTCTTTAATATTTCACAACTCATCTGCCAAGGCAGACAAAATAGACAATCAAAAAAGACACGGTGAAATAAAGAGAGACAGGAGGGATAATTCTCACAACCCAAATAAGATTCAAATGGGCAAAAATTTATAAAACTGTTACTAATGGAGCCAGTCCATTTGGCAATGCCCAACACCACATTTCTGAACACATTAGGCGTTTTTAAATGTACAGGACATAGCTGTTGTGTGTATTTTAAAAGTGTAACTGTAAGAAACCAGAGAACTCTAAATTAAAGGTTTATAAACCTCACACAATATTTCTTCTTACAACAGCAGATCTTCCATGAAGGCTTTGATGGGCACACCTCAAACTTGTATTTAATTAATTCCCTCAAGTAATGAGAATGTACTGCCTCTCTCAAGCGCTTAGACTGAACTGCACTTTTCACTAAAAAGTACGACTATACCTCCCAAGGTAAATATCAAGATGATATTACCAAAAAATGACAAATTAAAGAACTTCGAGTACAGCAAGTGGACAGCTGGTTTATTATCTTACAGATAATAAATCTCTTACTTCTGTCTATCCCTTTTACAACACAATTAATGTGGAGGAATTACTGAGAGCAAGATGTGGTCAGAAAGAAGGACAACATGGAATGGAAGTAGCAAAAAGGTCATAAGAGAATAATACAGAGATGCCAGCTTGAAAAATAGGGAGTGAAAAGTGCTAGTTTTAGCTGGCTACACATATAAGTCAACAGTTGCACTGGCAGATGTTTTATGCAGCTTGTCCATGAAGGCAGTAATTGAACAGCATTGTGAAACTGGTGAAAAAGCAATCTGGAGGGTTTATATTGAGAGCACCCAGATTGGGTTTGGCCCCTTGCAGCATGTTGGAGTGACCTGGGAATTCAGGTCTAGAAAACCCTGCAAAGTAAAAGAAATACAGGTGACAAATGGATACCCTTCCAAGTGGTAGACTGAAATTGTTGTGTCTGCTCTTCCTATTTATATAATGCAGTTCTGCTCCGTGCATGTTAACTAGACAATTTCAAAATCTTAGTCTTGATTTTTAAACACCAGTGAACCCACCAGAAGTAACAGTAAAATAAACTAGTCTGTTCACATAAGGGCTTGAACACATTTTGAAAGTTGGTTCTAAGTGTACCTTTCGAAGAACAAAATACCTTAAGCAACTACCTGCTTCTGCAAATAACTTTGAAGGAACTCAACAAAAGCTTACTAGCGCATCTGGGCCATTTAAACGTTGTGCAAAAATGCAGACTTTACAAATTGGTACATTTTTCCCATGAAATTCTGACTATTCAGCTTTCTCATAGAAACAGAGAACATCCCAGGTTGGAAGGGAACTCAATAGATCATCTGGTCCAACCTTTCATGGGAACCTAGATAATCTTATCTAGAACCCTGTCCAATTGCACCTTGAAATCCTCCAGTGATGGAGACTCTACCATGCCCCTGGTGAGGTTGTTCCAGGGAGTGATTGTTCTCACCATAATTTTTTTTTCCTTATATCGAGATGAAACCTCTCCCAGTGCAACTTGTCCCTGTTGCCCCTTGTCTTCTCCGTGTGGCTCCTTGTGAAGAGAGAGCCTCCATCTTCTCTGTAGTCACCCTTTAAGTACTGGAATATTATGATGAGCTCCTCCCTGAATCTTCTCTTCTTATGCTCACATCCTGCTTCCCTGCTCTCTCAGAACTGCTACATGAATCAATGACTATTAGAACTCTTTATACATTTCACATATATATATATATATATATATAAAATGTTGTGTACTTAGGCTTACTCAACACACAAAAGAAGCAAGAATAATCCTCACAAAAGCAGCAAGAATAATCCTTTCAATGGCTTTTCCTTAAAAAAAAAATATACAAAGTGTGGGTGCCTTTATGTATTGATATGCACTAAGAGAGAGAAATGACTGTAAATAACCCCACAAAACCTCTGTGCCAAAAAAATATCCAGTTTAAGCTGTGGCTCAGCTTCTGTGTTTGGGGGCCAGGTGCAAGAAATATTGGGTGAAACACATAGGCTGTGTTATGCAGCAATTTGGATTATCATAGCTGTCCCCTAAGGCATTAAGATGCATGCATCTTCACTTCTTTCCAGGGTAGCTATTGTTCTTGCCAGAAACACAGAATACTATGTACGAAACTCACAGCCATTTTTACCTGATATATTTACACAGAGTCAGTCAGTGTCCAAAACAGAGGTGAATTGCTCTGGGTTGTGGGAGGCAACAACTCTCAGGCTCCATTTTCAGCTCTGAGACTGTTTCATGTGGCTTGGCCGAGGGCAAGTCACTTTAAAATCTCTCTGTTTGAATTTCCCATCTGTGCAAATGTGGATGATAAAATCAGCCTATCTCAGAGAATGACAAAAGACATAATTAGCTAACATTTGCACAGTCATCCGAAGGCTCTTTTTGTCTGAGTACCAAGTGTGGTGCTTGCCAGCAGGTCCAAAGAGATTTTTATCAAACATTGCAGAATATAAAGGAACAAAACCGTAGACGTTTACAAAGCACTGAAACTCTGTAAGAAATGGATCAGACATTCTCAAAAGCAAAAACGAGAAAATTATTTTCCAGCTAAGGCTGCATTACTTGTATATGATAATCTATCAAAGAAATCTCAATGAAGCAGTGCACTAAGAAGAGAGATAGATGGATTTCTAACACAGGTGGAGGAAAAGTTTTATTGCCTACTGGAAATACTTATCTAATGGGCAGAAGCTTGGTAGCATAGCAGTTCTCAAAAGTCCTAAATATAAATAAAAATTTACTGAGTGTGTTTCTGAATTACAGTAAAATGGACCTTTGAATAATTATTTATCAAAACAAAGTTTGGCTAAAAAATATACTCCTTTTTGTATCACAGCCACAGCTTAGCTATGCAGAAAATGCTTTACCACACTTTATTAGCAAGGCAAGGCATGAAATGTTAAGTGCGACCCAGGTCTGAATTCCAACAGGGAGGACCAAGTGGCAAGTTAATGAAAGGAATTTTCCTTTTAGATGAGATGAGCTGCTGAATACCTCAGAAGCTCAAATTGCCACCTTGTGTGATGGCAAACAGCAGTATATTTACATCATTTTTGAGGAATCAGCTTAATAGTGGCAATTAAAAAACCACAGTGCAAAATACCTATTCCTCAGCCAAGCATCACTTAAAGTCATGTGTAGAATGTCTTAAGGCTTAAGCAAGGGTTTAGTGGCAGGCAGACCCTACAGGGTTTAGGAAAAAAATTACTTTCTTTGATAATGCAGGAAATTTGTCAGTTCTACACACTTAAAGAGCATGTCACTGCTGTAGAATCTCACGTTCACAAAGACAACTTGGAAAACAAATCAGAAGTAAACCAAAATCTTTCAGCTTGAATGAGTTCCTCAGTGTCACATGGACACTAAAAAAAGTTTGCACTGTTACCTTTGTTTTGTGGTCCAATTATGAATATTTTAGTGTTTCTGCATCTCAGCATTGCACAAAGCCAATGTGAAACTCTATTCCTTAGCTCTCTGTGAGACAGTTATTCACAAGCTGGGACATACTTATTTTCATACACGTACTTTCTTCCTTCCCCAGATCAGTGAAGCAGTAAATAGAGAGGAAAAAAAAGGTTCTCTCCAAACAGCATCAGATCAGTGGTGCAGGAAATAGCAAGCAACTCCCTGCAGGAACATATGCATTCTTAGCAAATTCTAGCAGTAAATGATAATCATCCAGTTAATTATATTTAATTGCTCTCTGCACCAAAATAATAAATAATGAGAGAATCCAGTGCTGGTTTTTTGAGATTATAACTTGACATAAATATGAGAAACACAAGCAAAAGAATAAATATGCATTCAGTTCTTCAAAATTGAGTAAAAAATAAAAAAGGTTGAGTGCAAATTGTATCAACATTGGCCAACACCTATCTACAGAAATTTCAGAGCAAAAAGTCCCATCATTTCTAGGAAAATTTCTATCAATGAAACTGCATGAAGATGACACCGCATGCAAGCACTTTAAGAGATGAGTACTTAATGTGGGAGGAGAATAAATTTTGATAAGAAAGGTGGAAGCATGAGAATTAGGGAAGGAAGAAGGACTTAAGCAAAGGAAGGAAATACATTAATAATGACACCTCTTAGGTTCCTGGGGGAGTTTACAGAAGTCCCAGCAGAGATTCACTTCAAAATGTGTCAGATAAAACCTTTCTAAATAGACTGCAGAGGACAACCCCTGAACAGTGACAGAGTTGGCTGGGGTGATACACTATAACTGCTCTTTTCCAGTTTAACAATCAGCAGAAGGCCAGAGAACATGGATTATTTAATTTATTACAATATTCTCCTTGGCTTCTTCAAATAAAATTTTGAAGTTCATCTATTTTTAGTGCTTTTGTTTCAGATTCCATAATGTCAGTGCATCTCCCTTTTGATAGCTCTAGCAGCTGGTAATCAATTCTGCAATGCCAGAGTATCTCATGTTTAAAATCAGAGAATAAATTCGATTTGAAAATTATGTATTGTATTACATATGTGTATTATCGATATACATATATACATATATATATACACACCCTAAAATGCATGTTATTGTTTGCTATTTAGTAAAAAAATGAATCTTTGAATCAAGGCCCCTTCAAGTTAAGTCAAAGTCAAGACGAAAATCAGATCAAATCCCAGGAAACACAACCACCTGTAACCCAGGTTTAGAACTCTGTCACATTACATGCAACAGGTTACAAGTGCCTTGGTTTAAAACTATACTTTGGTTATAATATGGAAGTACATTTATTTTCTTCAAAAGCATATAAAGTGAGCTTATTCATTGACTGTAGAAATACGGGATAAAATGCAAGAGGTAGAAGCTGGAGCCAGGCAACTCCTCATTTTAAACTGGGCTTGTATTTTTAACAGCAAAGATGAATGATCATTGTAACAGATTACTAAGGTAGGGTGCGGATTCTCCGTCTTTTTTTTCTTGCAATGAAGATCAGATACTCTTTTGGACAAGATACTTCAGTCAAGCATGGGCTGCTGAATTTTAGGCAGAGGTAACTGGGATCAGTTCAAGAGTCCACAGCACAGAGAATGCAAACTGTGTCATTTAATGAGGATTTCTGATCCTAAAATATAGGAAAACAGAAAAGCTCTGAAAGCCAAATTTTGCTCCACAATTTAAAGAAAATTAGAAACTATTTGCTTCAAAATTGATTGATAGAATTCCATGCTATTGGTTCAGAAGAGAATAATTTAAAAGTACCAAAACAATTTCAGAGTTAATGTTCTAATTTTAGTGAAGCATTAAAATCTCATCACATGCCATCCCTGCAGTGAGGGTACTTGCAGTCATGGAGTGTTCACAAAGGAGGAAGAACAATGATCCCAGCTTATGGCTTGGGCCTCTCAGTTAAGCACTGGGCTTCCAGCTGCTGCATCTCTAACAGGCACACCTGAGGGAGCCGGAAAATCACACCCACCCTCTCGCTTGAAAGAGGAGGTATACACTCCTCCGTGCACCTGCACTCCCCTAATTACTCGGACTGCAAAAACACCCTGGGGATACCATCGGCATTGACTTTGTACATCATTGCATCAATTGTGCTATTAGTGTCTGTGAAATAGCAGACGTAGAGAAGACGCTTCACCACTCACAGGAACAAGACATCGTCAAGTCCAGAATCCAACTTCTGTTTTGCATTGGTTGAAACTGTTTTTGTCCATCTGTTTTCACAAGGAATGATCCCTGAATGATACTGAATGAGGCCGGAGCTGATCCTTGATCCCTGAATGAGCTGAAGCCGGAGAAAAAGAAGATCTCAATCAGGCTCTGCAAAGTCAAGGTGTCGCATTTTCCTTTTTGCTTTTGTATCACCTTCACAATCCGTATATAGAAGGTGCCTCTTTCTCCTTCCCTGCACTCTGCTAGGTAAACAGAGGTTGAATAAGTGATTCGTCTTGTAATCTGATCTAGAGAAATGAAGGTCCAAAGGAAACAGAGAAAGCAATTCATTGCTTTTGAAAAGAGAAAAGGGGAAAGCAGGATATCCCAAAATTCAAACTCTGTGCCAATATATACATGAGACAGATTTTCGTAACTCTGAGGAAGATTTGAAAAGATACTGATGCAACACTTAATTTCTTTACAGTTTTTCCTATACTTATTTTAAAATGGATTTACTTCACTCAGAGCACTATACTATTACCCAAGGAAATTATAAATACTAGAGATTGGTACACAATCTGCTAAAGTTACTATTGCCCCTTAATTCTGCTCTATTTGTATTTTTATCTATATAGGAATGCCCTGTTTGCTTTCAAACTTTAACATCAAAAGTTTATTTACCTGAGTTCCTAGGTTTCAATTAAAATCCTGCTTTTGAAACATGTGGTATATGCCTTGTTTTATGCCTACAGGTGAACAACATTGGTGCTTTCTACACTGAACATTTTAGCTTTCCCTATTTTAGAGATGTCACTAAGCAAAGAAAACCAGCATGCAGCAGAACTTCATCTCTAATGACAAGTATACGTAGCATTATTCAAAAGTGAAGAATTTATAGTTATATCATAAACAAAAGTCACCACCACCTTTTAATGTCCTAAAAGAACACAGAAATGTGTAAAAAGAAGTAAAGTTCCAATAAAGTGCCAATATCGTAATATTTCACCAAACTTTGTTAGGGTTGTCAGAAGTAGTACATTTTTCTAGACCTTCACAATTCTGAATGCATGGTAAATGTGCCATCATCTAGCTGGTTTTACCACAGGATATTTCATTTGCTGTTGGTTTGAAGTAGAATAGAACCACTTTTCAGTGATTTTACTTTTCAGTTAAGTCTCTTCTAGATGACGGAAATTCTGAAATTAATGTCATGTTCTTTAGACAGTGTCTGCTTCTAGCAGCGATAACGTCTGATGTTTATAGTTAATATCAAAGAATTGTTTGCAGAGAAGCTCTTCTTATACTTATTCCCATAATAACCAAGGTCAGCTCACTTTGCTGTGTGCCCTGTTGAAGTGCCAGAGGGAGAAGAGCGTAGAGGGGTTGCATCTGTGGGGAAGAGGGGACAGGACAGGTGACTCAAAACCAAAGAGCAGGATATTCCCTCCCATCTGCCTTGTCCTCAGTATAAAATCTGAGGGATCAAAAGGGTCAGGCTCTTTCTTCAGTAGCTAGAATCTGAGGAGGACTCTGTCTGCCTTTGTGATCTCTGCATTCCTGAATCCAGTTCCTGTCCATTACTGAGTCCAGTCTGGGATTTTCCTAGTGCCTGCCAGTGATGTGATAGTCATCCTGAGAGCTTGATAAGGGCTGTCTATATTGCATATATTTCATTATACATTTTTTGTTTTCTATATTACCTTTTCTTTTTATTATTAATATTTCATTAAAGTAGTTTTAGTTTTCTTTTCAACCTCTTTCTCTCCCTTTTCTTCTGGAAAGGAAAGAGAGGTTAAAGAGAGCATCTGTCTTTCATCTAGTGCCCAGCCCAGCCCAAACCATGACAACTGTGAAACCAGGGTCTTGGCTATAAGGACCTAGAAGGGGTTGGGTTTTTTCCACATGGCAAAACTAGTTTTTATTTCTGCATAAATTTCTTCATTCTCCTCTTTTCTTCACAGACTCTGCACCAGGGATTAAAAAAGGAGGGTAATGCAGCAGGCCCTTTGGACACCAGTCCTGAAATACCACACAGTGAAGAAAGCAGGAGAGGCAAAGGGCAGGCTATTTTTACTGCTGCCAAACATACGTCAGACCTCATCTGGCTCCATCATCTCTTACCCTAGACTAAGAAATGCAGGAAAGCAAGGAGGAGGGACATCTGAGACAGATGGAGAGAAGCCATCACAGTCCTGGGAGGAATCTAGTCATGCTTACTGGGAGCTGTGCCCCAGCTAAGAAGCTCAGCCAAGAAAGGGTAATCATTGCTCACTAACTTGCAGACAATGGTTGGCAAATTCAGCTAAGAAATGCACATAGTGTGGAGCTGCACTGGGTCTCAGAGGATCAGCTCACTCTGCTTTGTGGAGCCGGAATGGGTTACCTGGACTGAGCATGTCTTCATAGCTTATTTTTATTACCTCTAACACTCAAGAATCTGGCAACCCCTATCCTTGGGGTATACTTAAGATCCCTTTAAGTTACACATGTCAAGATGTCCACAAGCCTTTCATACACCTTTTCATTGATGTCAGATGAATTGTACAGTGAAACTACCCTGGCTGCTTAGTCTACAGTTGGTCTGTTACAGTACTGGGCCTCTGCATTTTATCGCACGACAACAATCACATCTCAGTGTTCCTGTGTATCTGATTTTACCCATAGCTGTAGAAATGGCTTACAGTAAAGGAATTTTTATACAAAAAGTTTCAGTTCCCAAAAAATTTTGAGCAAGGCACGAAAACCCCAAAACACTTATGGTGACAGGTAGAACTGATCCAACAGGTTGTCTGAGCATTTCAACACAAATACACTGCCACAGGAGTCCTGGCAGTTTCCTGTGCTCACCTCGTATCCTTGTTCTTCTCCAGAGAGAGACAAGAACACACCACAGCACCTCAAATTTCATCAAATGCTCTTCCTCGAGGATTTAAGATCTCAATGCATCAAAAGACACATATTTGATCAAGAAATGTAGTTTCTAGAGCAGATTTAGAGTCCATAGTCAATCTTATTACCAGAGAGGAGCAGCCAGGGCTATTCAGGATGGTATATATGGTTGTTTCTTGTAAAAAGGTTTTTGGCTCTATCTATGCATCATAATTACTGTAGTGCATGTTTGCTGGTTTCATAAAACTGTATGAAGTCATTAGCATCATATCTCAGCACTACTTTTATACTTGTAGATGTTCATTAAGTAAAGCAGTTAATCAATGAAGTTGCATAAAAGGACTCAATTTGGTACATGTAATATGCACCTAGTGTTCAAAACTAATTTTCCAAGTCAAGACAATGAATGAATTTCCTAGCCTAGTGACCTTTATAAAACCAGCTTAGTGAAAGCTGCACTCTAAAAGCCTTCAGTGGTGCAAATATTAAGGTATAGAAGACGTAAATCAAGTCCCAGCACAGTGTACAAAAGGACAAATGCTTCTGTCAAAATGGGTGGAAAGCTAATGGGGTAAGTCCCCTCAATAAATGAGGTGTGATTCCACGGCTGATGGGCAGATGTTCAAATATTCCACCTGCTGCTTTGCCAAAATAATGAAATACTGATGTAATAGGGTTTAATGTAAAAGTCAGTAATGCAGAGCAAAGCCAAGACTCTGGGCAGAAAATAGTTATCCAAATCCCACGATTTCTGTGTATTAAACATTAAAAAATTAGAGTAAAATGATTCATCTCTAAATAGTTTTATATAAACATACCTACATAGAAAAAGGCCCTTCTCACAAACCACATACCCATATTCTTATAAGTTCACCAGCTTTATACTGCAAGCCTAAGACTACTTTTTGTTCTCTTGTATGTAAAGGCTTTACCCACACATAAAACTGAAAGCAAAGATTGAGAACTCCTACTCAAATGAATAAATACCCGAGATGTTACAAAGTCAAAAGACCAGTTTAGACAACTTTTTGGTGTCTCAAGCCTTAAAAACAATTACTTGTGCTGGAAAAGTGTATGACAATACGTCTTATAAAAAAAAATATCTAATAACCAACATGGAACCACACAACACTTGAAACAATGAGAAATTGAGAAAAATCAAATACAATCTAGTAGGAACTGTGTTTCACCTACTGTCTAGGGTCATAAATATGGAGAAGTGACAAATATTATAATCTGGAAGGGTTGGGGTTTATTTTAGAAAGTAAATGGATATTTTATTCCTGATAATAATAATAATAAAAAAAAAGCACAAAAACAATCATAGAATCATTTAGGTTGAAAGAGATCATCTAGTTCTATCATTCAAAACCCCCTGCCATGACCAGGGACACCTCCTGCTAGCCCAGGCTGCTCAAAGCCCCATCATACCTGGCCTTGAACACTTTCAGGGATGTAGCTTCAACAGCTTCCCTGGGCAACCTGTGCCAGTATCTCACCACCCTCACACTGAAAAATTTCACCAGAATGCCACAACTTTTAAAATATAATGGAAAGTGTNTCATAGAATCATTTAGGTTGAAAGAGATCATCTAGTTCTATCATTCAAAACCCCTGCCATGACTAGTTCTATCATTCAAAACCCCCTGCCATGACCAGGGACACCTCCTGCTAGCCCAGGCTGCTCAAAGCCCCATCATACCTGGCCTTGAACACTTTCAGGGATGTAGCTTCAACAGCTTCCCTGGGCAACCTGTGCCAGTATCTCACCACCCTCACACTGAAAAATTTCACCAGAATGCCACAACTTTTAAAATATAATGGAAAGTGTTTTAGCAACTTCATCTGCCAGTTCCCTCAGGACTTGTGTATGGATTTTATTAGGTCTCATGGACTTGCGTACCTTCAGGTTCCTTAGATCGTCTCATTCTTGATCTTCATCTTCAGTGGCAATTTTTCATTCTCCCAACCCTTGCCTTTGCCTGCTACAACTTGGGCAGTGTGATTAGAGCCCCTGACAATGAAAACAGAAAAAAAGCCATTGAGTACCTCAGCCTTCTCCACATCCTGGGTGACTAGGTCTCCCATTTCCCTCCAGAGCACACCCACATTTTCTTTAGTGTTCCTTTAAACACTGTCATTCTTACATAAGTTTTACCTGTTACCTGTAAGGTCCCTGGCCAGATTTAATTCTGTCGGGGCTTTTAGGTCCCTGGCTGCTTGGATGTTTTCTCGGTATCCCTCTCAGGCTACCTGTCCTTGTTTCTACCTTCTGTAGGGCCTCCTTTTTGGTTTTGAGTGTGTCGAGGAGCTCCTTGTTCATTTATACAGGTCTCGTGGCTTTTTTTTGCCTGACTTCTTTGTTGGAATACATCACTCCTGAGCTTGGAGGAGGTGATCCTTGAACACTAACCAGCTTCTTTGGGCCCCTCATCCCTCCAGTGCCTTATTCCATAGAATCCTACCAAGCAGATCCCTCGAGGGGCTGAAGTCTGCTCTCCAGACATAAGACATCTGCATGCAAATATAGATGATGTCCCTAGACATTTGTTACAGGTATGCAATAGGTGCTTATAATCAGAGAGACAAAAGTAATTCGAAGCTGCAGAACAACTGATCTAACCCATCAAGTGACAGAGATGTCAGCCTCCTAATGCACACTCACTTTCACAGATTGAAAACTTTGAAGACCTTTGAGTTATTTCTGGGCCTTAATGAAAATACAGGATGGAAATTCCAGCATTTTCCAAAACATCTAAACATCTTTCTCACAATTTGCCTTTTAACAAAACTACTCTTCCCCTCTGTGCTGGATTGCCCTACTTAAATTCAGAAGAAACACCTGCAAACTGTGTGAATGCAGTCGCCAAATGGCATCAATGCCAGTGGCAGACCATAAAAAAATTTACCACAGCCTAGGTCTTTGGAGAGAGAGCTTTTGGAAACAACCCAGCTGAACCTACCCTGTGAGATGCAATCTGAACTTTCTTTGTAGGCTGCCTGTTGTTTTCACCTTTCCTTTGTCAGCAGGGTTGCTTTGCATTCTTCTTTATTTCCCCTTGCATTGTGGACAACTGTTTTTCATAGCAGTTTACATGATTAAATAAAAGCCCCGAAAAAGGGAGACATAGCAGACATAGAGTCTCAAGGTTTGAAGGATTCGTACACCAATAATCCTTGTGGTTATTGGGAACTGGAGCAGAGCATTAGAAACATCAAAAAGAATTTAGCATATTGGAGGTTTCCCCTCTCATTTTTAGCCCTTAGTGTGTTCAGCCTCTTCAGTTTTATTGTTATTCTAGATCACAGTCTTTCAAAATGACATGAATAGCTTTATTTCTTCTTTCTATTAGAATAATTTCCACTCTTTGTGGTCAGAATGGTCATTATTAACTCTGCACAGCGCTCATATCAAGGCTAAGAGTTTTTCTATAGGCTTTTTTTTTTTACTCCCTTCTATACTCCCTGGCAACTTATTGCAGGTTAACTTTGAAGGTGTAGCCAGCCACTAGAAAAAGTAGACTGGAAATGAGGAGTTTGCTAAGCCTCAGAGGCAATTCTCATAGCAGGCAAGTAACTGAAAAAAGAGCTCTAGCCCTGTCTCTGACAGTCTCTCTTATCTACTGTCTCTTTCCCGCTGCCCATTCATTTTAGTCTTGCATTCAGCGGGAAGCAACCCAACACTGTGAAGCCTCATTGTCTAGTGATGCATTAGGGCAATAGGAGCTTCCAAATGTAGCAGGGAGGAGTTTCCTAATAACAGCTATGGTTGCAATATGCTTCAAATGTTCTCTTCTTTTTCCTGTTACTTTTATATTAAAAGGGCACAGTCATCAAATTCATAACTCCAGGTGCCTGTGATGCTACCAGAGACAGCAACCTGACTGCACAGTAATCCAAGGTTTCATCTCTACCCATGTTATCATCCATCACACAAAAGCCAGTGAAAGCACATCATCTTTTTCAGGTTCAATATGTCATCCTAAGTATACACACTAACTTCCTTTCATCTCATGCAGGAAGCAGCTTAGGGATAGCTGACCTATTAATCTCGTTACAGCTACATTATTTTCTGATGTCCAAACTTAATCACAGAATCATAGAATAGAATCACGGAATTGTTTAGGCTGGAAAAAACCTTTAAGATCATCGAGTCTAACCATTATCCTAACACTGCCAAGTCCACCACCAAACCTTGTCCCTAAGCCCCACATCTTTTAAATACCTCTAGGGATGGCGACTCATCCACTTAACTGGGTGGCCTGTTCCAGTGTTTGATAACCCTTTCAGTGAAGAATCTTTTTCTAATATCCAATCGAAACCTCATCTGGTGCAACTTGAGGCCTTCTGCTCTCATCTTATCACTTCTTACATGGGAGAAAAGACCGACCCCCACCTCACTACAACCTCCTTTCAGGTAGTTATGGAGAGCAATTAAGGTCTCCCCTCAGCCTCCTTTCCTCCAAGCTGAACGACTCCAGTTCTCTCAGCCACTCCTCGTAAGTGTTATTCTCTAGAACAGCTTCATTGCCCTTTTTCGGATGTGCTCCAGCAGCTCATTGCCATTCTTGTAGTGAGGGGCCCAAACTGAATACAGTATTCAGAGTACAGGGGGAGGATCACTTCCCTAGTCCTGCTAGCCACACTATTTCTGGTACAAGCCAGGATGCTGTTGGTCTCCTTGGCCACCTGGGCACACTGCTGGCTCCTATTCAGGTGGGTGTCAGCCCACACTCCCAGGTTCTTTTCTGCCAGGGGAATGAGAGAATGAGACAACTATTACAATGACACTGATACCAAGACACAAACACACATAGATATGCATTTCTGGGAAGAAACATTTTGCAGTGGAGTGTGAAATACAACACAGATGCCAGAAGAGGATGTCAGTATTGAAGTAAAGAGAATTGGAGTGGAACTCATACATTCACTATGGAGTTGTAATTCCACAGTAAAGCTGCACAAGTAGAGATTTGGTTAGATACTGCTGGGCCCCTGGAATAGAACTTGGACAATCTACAGAACAAGGCTCCTACCTTCTGCCCTCAAAGCCATTTAGACTCCCTTCACTTCTAAAAGGACATCCTTAGGATGCACAGAGAAGTAGGAGAGAAGATTATTAAAGTTATAACTCCTGCCCATCTCATTAGGCTACTTGCTATTTCAAGTTTCCTTTTCTGTGAGATTTTTTAGAAAAAAAATATAGTTCCCATGCTCTCATTTTCATCAGAATGCAAAACAATACTAGTTTATATAACCTCAACAATATTTTCCAGCTCAGGAGTAGCTGGAAAACTACAATGCACCAATTTTTATCTATAATAAGGCTATAATACTTTCCATCTGTAAATATAATTGTGTTTGAAATGAAGGTGCAACTGTTGTGGATCAATAAAAAGAATCTTTCCCCAAAATATGGCTCAAACTCAAACTAGATCTGTTTCAAACCTTTCTATCTGTCCAACACCACAAAAACTATAGCTGAGCTACTTCTCAACTGAAGAAGGACAAGGAAAAACACAGTGCATTTTATTGTGCCTCCATCAACATGGAATTTAGATTCTACTGTCAGAATCCTATGCTAAGACAAACTAGATTATAAAGTGATCACTTTCATCCTTAACTATATCTTTATATTTAAGATGGATAGTAAAGCTCAAAATTCCTCCCTGCAAGTGGAGAACCTCAGCTGCTGTAAACTGGCATCAGCCTTAGTAAAGTTCTGCCAGATTTTACAGCTGAAGATCAGATTTGTAATTTCCATGATTCCAAGTCACAGTGCTTTTTGGTTTTGCTTGAGAAGAATAATGGAAGCTTCAGCAACTGGTGAAGTCAGCCACTGTGTAATGTGTGGAAGCCACAGCCCAATGTTATTTGTGCAACGGGAAATGTGAAAGAGAAGGTCAAAGAGTTCCCAGCACACTTGTGAGCACAGAGAGCTCAATTGTCTGAAGGAAAGGGCAGCTATTGAACTCCATTGCATCACAATTTCTACTAAACAGCCAGTCCTGAGAGGGAAAGGAGCCTGAAAGAACTGCACTTGCCAGCAGGAATAGCAACAGTAGTATGAGGCTTTCCCTTATAGAGCATATAAAGCTGTGAGGAAAAAATAAGAGGTCAAAACATGTTCCAAAATGTTGTGTGTTTTCCCTATGCTTCAGGATACAGGTTACCATTTATACTAGATTTGACCTTATATCAAAGTTTTCAGTTGCCTGAAAGCAAAATCAGCCATGTTTGCTTGAGCAGACAAACCATGAATAAGATTATGTTGAAATGAAAAATTCACCCACTAGCTGGCTCCTTGACACTAGCAACTCTGATCTAACTCGTTGCTAGCAGCAAAACCAAAACAAGGTAAAATTGTTACTGATGTACTTTGCTGAACTACAATTTAAAAGTTTTTAAAGCTGTCACCTATATTTTGTGTTAATGTTATCAGATATTACCTAGGAACTGCTAAGTGAGAATAAATCTTTTCTATAGGATTTGTAGCTGGTAGTAAGAATAAAAGATTTGCATAAAAAACAAAAGGAGGAAACATCTAATAAAATAATCTGTATTCCATCCTTTTCCAGTTTTAGAAACTAAATACTACTGTCATTGCTTGACACAGATAAGAGCCAGTAAGTCAAGCAAAGAAGAATGAGAAGCAACCTGCCAAGTTTCTTTATCAAATTGTATGCAACAGCAGAAAGATAAAACTCTACGGCTGTCAACCCTTACAGTTTTATCTTTAATCTTGAGACATATTCTGTGATTCTGTGATATTATCAGTGTAGAACAAGACTGAACGACTAACTAGGCTGCTTTCGGGAAATTCATTCACTGGGCTATTGGCACTGTAGAACCTGTAGCGTGAGTAGAAGCCAGGCCTCAGACTGCACACGTACTTCCTCCAAAAATCTTAGGGCTTGCAGTTCTCACACCTGATAGGCTAGAAGCAGGCTCTGCAATGTTTCTGACCACATTTTTTAAAAATAAAATATTAGCAGAAAATAAATAAGATATTTTAAAAATCCTGAGTTTGACACTCCACATTCTATTTCACATCTTTCCTTACAAAATTTTTAGAAAAAAATACCTGCACACCGAGAAATCATTGTTTTTACAGTCCCCAGTTCACCTGAGTCTGTATACATCTTAGCACTACATTAACTTCTGCTTCTCTTCCCCTTTCCAGCCTTTTTCCTTCCAGCAGATCTTGTCTTCCCTAGCCTCTTCCTGTTTAATGGTCAGACTTCTATGCAGCAGACAGCTGGCTACACAAAAAACCCCAAGGCACAACCATAATCAGAGACTGAGCTCAGTTTCATCAGACATTTTGAAACATCCCACACTACTTCTGTTCAGAAGTATTTAAAAAGTCAAACAGAATAGCAACATTTTGCAGAACTTATGCAGAAGAAGAAAAAAAGTTGCATTAGAGCCTCTGTAGCTCAGTATTAAGAGAGTAAGGACACTGCACACATTTGTCCTTGTTTATCTTTATACATAATGAACACACTGAATATGTCTTCTTTTCATCAGCTCATTTTGCAGAAGCCAAACAAGTACTGCTCTATACATCTTGCTCACATCATTTTATTTTTTTTTTCATATAAAGCAAATGCAGATCTTAGCGTTAACATACTAACTCTGGAGCTTCCTCCAGGGTAAACATTTTTTATTGCATACAAACCTTAGACGCTCTTTGCACTGAATGATTTCTTCAAAACAAAATGTTCCTCGTTGGCATCTGCAATAAAAGGCAGTCACTTAATTCATGAGAGCGCTTAAAAAATGAATCTATCAAGTCTTGCCAACACTAGCTTTCAAAAGGCTACACAAGTCTGAGTACCAGTAGAAGACTTGTTTGTAAAGGTCTATGATGTATTTCCTAATAGCATTACAGTAGGTCAGCAAGCTGGTTTTATAAGGCCTTCGCTAACATCATTCTCAAGTGACAAAGAAGGAGATTTCTATGTAAGAGATAAAACATACACAAATTTTGCTTAAGCAAGCTTTATCAAGACTAAGTTTCTGGTGGTTGATGGAAACTTGTGATGAGTCTTTAATCTTCCAAAGACCGTGGACAGTTTTTGATTTGCAAGTAGAAAAGCTGTGAGCAAATTTAAGATAAAAAAAAAATAATAAACTGCTTTGGATGTTCAAAACTGGAGAAGTTAGCAGATATTCCTCTTCATTTCCCCATTTCACCTATCTGATTTAGTTAGAAAGTGTGTATCTTTCATGCTCAGAATATTTCTTTCAGAGAGGATTTAATGACTACAGATGGAGCAGCGAAACACATTTTGGAGCTCATTTCTCTGCTTTCTTTTAGTGTCCACCGCTTTTTTGTCACACGGGTGCAAGGATTTAATTCATCTTGCCTCAACTGAAAAGGAGCATCCTGATTCCTCGGTAACCAGTTGGGACAGTTTCATCTTGTAAAGCTTCCTTTTAGCAGCAGCTCATATTGCCAAAGTGTGCCTAATTCTGATACAGCTGCAAACACCAAGTGTATGTGGTGGGCAGCGCTGCCCTAGGGTAAAACCATATTTCTTGCCAGATAGAATAGTCCATTTATACTGTTTTAAGAGGCTATGATGAGACACCATTTACCAGGCACAGTGGTACTTTTAGCTGATTTAGGCCTTTCCTGTGCCTCTGTATTTCACCATGCTTGTATCGCACCCTAAATGGAGAGAGTATTTACGGCTTTTTACGGGTAGCGGCTTTTTTGTAGTCTCTTGATCTTGCAGTTCTTACAGCTTCTAGGTGGTGAACACAGGGAGGCAGGGAGATGGACTGGATGTTGTCTCAGCCTCTGAAGTTAGTGCTACAGGGCTGCAAGAAAGTTCAGATTTGCTTTCTGCCTACGTTCCTGGCCCCAGCTCAGTTTTTGCTGTTCTGTTGTTAAGGTATGTGGCAAGTGTAGCTTAACAAATCATATAAAACAGTTGAATCACCATTTTATTCATTTTTTCCCCCTATTTATTCCTAGAAATCAAAGGATTGAACAGTATCCACCAATTCAGAAGAGTTTATTGTTATTAGTATTATTTAGTATTATTGTTAAATATTTCATTGTAGGATGAAAAGGAAGATAAAGGCAATATCAAGCTGGAAGGATACAAATGATGTTTCCAGGCATTTTTAGAGAGTCAGGTGAAAACAGAAACTCCTGAAAGGGATGTGTCTTGCCAGAGGTACTTCAAAGTGAAAGGTAGCAAGCCTCTAAGGGCAAAGGAAGCTCACTCTCTGAGATGATGGTTTTGCACCTAATTAAAGGTTGACAGAAAGGAAGATGCATTCAGCAGCTTTATCCCTTTACGTGTGATGGGGGTGAAAACAAAAATAGAAGAGGATTTCTCTGTCATTGAAGGAGATAATCCACTGCAGCAAATACTACAAAACATGCTTATGAAGGATAAGTTTTAATGTATTGGATAGATACCGAACCTGGGTCAGAGATGACCAATGAAATTTTGTACTTGTCATGATAACATGTGATTTCTTCAAATACCCAGCTGTCACTGCTCAGGTCATCTTCTCTTGAATCACCAACTTCTTCAAACAGTATCTCCTTGCGTCTTATTCTGACTTTAGGGTTTTCTTGAGCTCAGCAAGCTCAAGACTGTTTTCCCAAATAACATCTTCTTATGTCAATAAATTCTCAGAGGTTTATGAGAAGACTCTAGGATTTTTTGTTTGCTAGCAATTTCCCCTCGTTAATAAATTTTACCCATTCCTCTTCAGGCAGAAAATAGACCTAGAAAATGTTAGATTATCATATTAATTTTTCTGAAAGCTAAAGCTGCAAAACTGAGGCAATCAGGAAAGATAGTCTAGTTCATAAGTTCTAACACAAAATTCACCAAAACCACTTTCTGACCATTTAATCAGCTCAGTCACCACTGGCAACTCATTTAGCATTTAAACAAATCTTAACTCATATTTCCAGTGAGTGCTTAGCTGCTTTTGGAGATGGAAGGAAGGAGAGGACTCAGCACTATATGTAACTAGCCACTTCATTATGAAAAGTATAGTGGAACTGAAATAACTTACACTGAATTTATTTTCCTTGGAAGTTAAGCAGCCTTTCCTCATTTTACAGTATGTTCAAGGCAATCAATGAAACACTATTTATCTAATATTTGCCCTGAAACATCAAATTTAATTTCAAACTGTGTTATATACAGCTGAGCTGTGACATGCAGTTCAGGAGAGGATCTCGCCACAGAGGCTTCTCAGCTTCACCAATCATCTCAGCTAACTTTACAAATCACAACACAGCACATGTCCCATTATCATCATGTTTTCTGAAATATATTAGAATTCCTGTTGTGCTCTTCTCCTCTTTTCCTCGGTAAACATCAAAATATCATTCAGGTTTTTAATGAATCCACTGTTATGGATTAGGCTCTGCCAGTTTCTGTCAGTCAAGTGAATTAGCCACGTTTGCTGTAATATCTATAATAACCCATTCACTGTAAAATCAATGAAGGTCATGAGATGTTAAAAAAGTAATCAAAATGGCACTCTTGGGGTTCATTAAACTTTTAATTTCTTTGAGAAAAAAAAAAAAAAGACAAGATAGATATTTCCATGGAAAAGTTTTAAGGTAACAAAAACTCATCTCCTGAGGAACATGAACCATCCATTTAAAATTCATGCCTTTGTAAGTGTACAAGCAGCTATAACAGGTTTATCAGAAACTGTTATTTCAAGGCCTTGACCTATTTAAAAATGTTCTATACCAACAAAACTGAAATAGAAATAGAAATCTATAAAAAAATGTTAAAATACTTTCATACATTGCATCTCATTATCTAATGAAACTTGCTGTCACAGGATGTCATGAAAGGCAAAAATCTGAGGTCTTCAAGCATATAGGACTTTAAGAACTCCATTTTAATCCTTAAGACTAAAGGAGATAATTCTCAGATATAAAGGAAACTAATCACTCCATCACTTTCTAAAATAGGAATTCCTACGTGTTTTATAGTGTCCTATCCCTATAAAAGGAATTACTGGTCAAATCTATCTTTTACTCATTGTGTTATCCAGATAAATTTCCTGCTCCACATACTACCAAAACACTGCGGGTTCAGATGCCTTCAAAAATATGTTTGCTCTTTTGTTTGGAAATATGAAAAAAGAAACAAGTTTCTAATAAGTTCTAACAAACAATTGTCTGCATCAACAATCTATAGGAAAAAAAAAAACCCATATATTTTATAGGAAAAAGAATTTTCTTGTAACACTATTTATAAAGAATATAGCTTTAATCCTAAATGTAAAGCCTATTTTACTATTGCAGGCCATGCTATGAATCTAGGGTCATTTTGAAAATTTAGCTCTTAATGGATATATCCTCAATTATCACTTATATTAACTGCACCCTTGCTCGCTACCAAACTCATAAGTATACAGGCTCTGTGTTGCATCCAGTATGGTAGTACCATATATACGTACCTCCTCTTCTTCAGGGTCCAGGGCTTGGATTCCCAATAACAGGGTGGGGTTTTCCATTCCTTTTTAAAATGCTGGAGACAGTGACCATGCAACAGCAGTCTGAGCTCCTAACCAGATAGTGGGGCAGCCAGGGTTAACGTGCTCAGTAAAGGAAGAGGCTCCAACGGTTACCTCTTCTTTATTCAAACTCAATATCGCAGTCACCAGACAGAAAGACCAGAATGCACTGTGATCCAGTTCTTTCAAACAGCAGCATAAAAGAAACAAAAAAGACAAACAAAAAAAATGCAGTTAGCGTTGAAGTCTGTATACAGAATTCATTGTTTGATTTCAAGATGGGAATTATGGCTGCTGATCCTGTGATACGGCATTCATTTCAAATAATATGAATTAATTTAAATTAATTAAATTAAAATTAATTGGATTAAGCAAAGATGATCATAATTGTCTTGAGACATGAACTGGAACATAGGTTTTAGCTAAGATTCCTTTTAAAAAGCAATTTAAATCAAATGAAGTTATTTGGAAGCAAAAAGAGGAAATATTTTTTCGTCTTCTTTGTAGAATAAGAAATTTTCTCTGTTATCTGTTTATTTAGTACTCATAGCAATGCATATAATTAAAATGCACATAATAATAACTGAATAACTGAATTGAGAATTTAGGGTGTATCCACTTTAGACACACCAAGAAAGCCAAGAAGAGATTCAAGTTTTCTATTCCCCAGCCATCTTGTTCCTAGCAGCAAAGATCTTTCTAGACATGTTGGTTTTTTTCATCAGAAATGCTAATACCCTCATTCTGATCAGCCAGTGCTGTTACAAAGACTGTAAAACCAGTTTACAGAGTGCTTTTCAACTTTGGCACAAAATTAGCTAAGTAAATTTTCTCACAAGTACTATTCAGTCTAGCAAATCCCCATGCAGGGGTGGAAAGAAGAAAAATCATAAAATAGGGTGGTGGTCTATGGAAAGTTACAAATAGAAGAAAACAATCTTTAACTTAGTTTTGAGCAATTTGGGATTATGAGTTATTGTAAAACATGTATTTTTGAGAATTTTTACCTGAGTTAATGCTTCATGGCTCTTTATTCTGTTTTTCTACAACTTCAAGCCACTTTGTTAAACAAGGAGTCTCTGGCTACCCTAGCCCCTGAATTTTTACCTACCTGCCTTCCAAGAACACAAATGCTAAATCATCAAGGCTGAGGGAGTGCTGTATGCATAGCCTATGGAAAATAGATGCAGTTCATCCCCTAAGAAATAAGGCAAAATTTAGTTCAGTTCTTTCCTCTCTAGTTTATCCTTTTCAAACAAGTGAAAGTCAAATTCTTATAAAAAAATATTAAATAATTTTTTCATCTCTGTTTTCTGGTCTCAGTCCAGTTACAATCTGCTCCTTATCTTAAGAAGCGATCCTTAAACCAACCAGGATGCTGACTGATGATCTAAAGAGAGACATGGTCTTTTTCGACAACATGGGAGTGGAACTTAGTGTAATCGGGTGCAATTATTGACTCTCATTAATCTTTTGTGATGAGCTATGTATCTGTATGACATATCTGTAACAGCAGGAGAAAGCTCTGAGACATTTCTGAAGGGCAGTAAAATTTGTATGTGTTTGCTCCATGAAAAAATGTTACCACCAGTACTTATGTAAAGAAATAATACTTTCTTACCTCTTTGGATTATATTAAAATATTTGTGATCTCCAAATTATAGTGGTGATAAACACTACACGGCATTCAAGGTCATAATAATTCTCACTGACATTTCTTCTCCAGTGTTCCTGACACCCGTGGAGTCCCAAGTCTGCCACTCCTCCAGTGCTCAATGCACACCTCGCATTATACAGGGTCTTGTGCAGTGAATGGGAATCAGTTCATCATCTACCCCCTCTTCTCTTTCAGTGAAAAGCCTTTCAAACAGAATCCTTAGAACTGTAGGCAGCCTCATGCAAAACTCAGGGGCCCAGGAGAGATGGTACAGGAAAGTGAGCCTAGTCTCCTTAGTTTTCAAAGCATTCCTGGAATCCACAAAAAAGATGTGATCAAAATGCAGCAAATATGTATTAAATAAATTCTTTATGATGTTGCCACTTAAGACATATTGAAAGTCTCTCTTCTTGCTCCATTCACCTCTTCTCCTTGGTAATAAAAACAGTCTAGTTAAGCAGAGAGACAAAAAATCAGAAAACTTGTTAGAACCAGTGATAGACGCACGAAGTTGCAAAATTCATTGGTAGCCTGTCACAAAACTTTTTTTCCAGAAACTAAATGAAGTTATAGAGTTAGATTTATTGAAAATTTTGCAAGCACAAGTTGGACACTGCTCCGGGGCTTATCGTCTGTGTGGCAAGTTCCCGCCTAGGGCAAAGAGTTATACACACAGAAAAAAATAACAGGGTTGATAATAAAAACATTGACCCATCCTTAGCTACTGCACTGTGCCTCACATCGCTGTCATCATCTTGATGCTTTCCACTGGTATTTGACAACATACCACTCAGCGGCAGCTGTTTTATTATTGCCTTTAATGGCCATAAAGGAGAAAATATTGCATAATGCAGAGGAAACATCCTGACAGCTCTGGCTGCGCACAAGTATGTCAATTTTATAGCACTGTTTGGCTTCTGAGGGACTTCTTGACTAACAGGTGCATCATTATACACACCAGCAATTCACTAAGTAGAACAATAATACAATGCACAATGAACAATACTACAACTGACACCAAAAATGAACTCTCTAAAGAAGTACAATAGATTGTCACTTTGCTTGTACAAGTGCTGTTTGAATTGAAACAGTCTCTGGGGTTAGAAATTTTTTTGCATGTTATTGCAAAGATCTGTGGATTGGTTTGCCCTGATGAATTGTAGAAAAGAAAGAAAAGAAAGAAGTGTCACTCCTCATTAACAGGAACAACCAAATGATGCCTGACAGATATTTGCCCAAGTACACCTCTGTTTTAATTTACCTATAATACCACTTGCCTCATCAGGAAATGTCAGAAGACTTCAGTTTTGCAAAGATGCTTAACCACATCCATGCCTTTCCAATACCATTACTTATTCTTCCAGATAACAAGCTAGTCGTACCACCAGTTGAGAAAAATAATCAGATGAACAGATCTGCCTCCCTCCCTCACTAGGTGCTCAGTTTCTCTGTCTGAAATAATAATAATAATAAAAAAAATCTCCTAAACTCTCAGGGCTAAGCCTCTATTTTGGCAAAATTCCAGTACTTCAGGTAAACAGTATTTGTCTACACCTCCTCTCAAGAATTATTTTTTCTAAAAAAATAAAAAAATGAAAAAAATTTCATCTATCTTCTTTCAGTGCAAATCTAGATGTACCAGAAACTGGGAAAAGATTTGTCCTTTTAAGTTAATACAAGCGCTAAACAAAAAAGAAAGTGCAAACCAGTTTTATACAAAATAAACCAATTTGTGTGAGGTGATTCCCCAATTCAAAATAATATTAAAGGGCTTTGTTTAGTGGTTCTGAGAAGTTCATCACCTCCCACTTAGTTTCCTTTTATACTTATAATTTATTAAATCTTCTCTGAGGGCTCTGGCTTGATTCAAGTGTAGCAATCCAGACTTGCACAAAAGCTCCAGCTCAATTTAGTCCACACAGGGGAAGTTTGGCTTAGGTTTGAATTAACCTTTGATCTTCACTAGCATTTCCTTCCTGAGTATTCAAAGGTTTGCCCAGACCTTTCACCTCGCTTGTTCAAGCTTCCCCTGTGTTTAGAATTCATCCTTCTTGAATCTCATTATTTTTGTGCCAACTCTTAAATCAGTATCATGAGACAGAGGGTAATAAAGTGAAAGTGAGTGTAACTGGGGAGTCCCGGAATCAACTGAACTGACTACCAGAAAAAAATGTTCTGCTACACATGCCTTTTCAAAATGAGGATCATGATATGTATTCATACAAAATATCAACACAAAATGTGAGCACTGGAGGTACCTAGTAGAGGCTACTCATTAAACATTAATTGTATTTGTCTTTAGAGAGAGACAAATAGAACTTTTTGGTAATTAAATTTAAAATTAATTACAAATTAGGGAGTTGGCTTGTTCTAAATGAGCATAACATCTCACTCTGCTTGGCTGTTTTAGCCACCCCCTCACGACCAGTGAGGGATCAAAAAGGGAGACCCAGGACTTGTCTTCTTTGAATGAGACTTCCAGACCCATTTCTCTAACTCATAAAAGAAATATCAGGTACCAGGCCACACCGGACTGATAAATTTATCTGTATTTGTTTTTCAGTTTGGATGGTCTTGAATACTTTGTACAGAATAGAAATGTGTAAACTGTAGGAAAGATAATAGCACTACTTATCTCAACAACAAAATTTAATCCTTTCCAATACCAGACATTTTTAACACTTTGCTATAATTAATTGCCTATAATAATGTCTGTTTATTTTATTTGAATAATTAACAACGCCTGTCCCAGTTTGAAGAAAAAAAGAACCAAATTTCTGTTCAGTAATTTTACATTTTAGCTAGGCCTCTTCTAACTCTCTGAAATTAACAGCATATTATGGACAAAGCCGCTCATTCTCAGAATGATAAGACCAATGTTTGTACTTTATGCCAGGAAATGGTATGCAGAAAGGCTCTTGCTTATACTTATTGCTATAACAACTAAGGTCAGCCAATTTTATTATTTGCCCTGTTGGAAAACAGAAAAAGAGAGCGGTCACACCTGTAGGGAGGAGTGGACAGCACAGGTGACCCAAACCTGACCAACAGGGGTATTCCATCCCATCTGCCCAATGCTCAGTATAAAACCTGAGGGATCAAAGTGTCAACTCTCTTTCTTCAATGGCCAATGTCCAAAGAGGACCTTGTCTGTTCATTTGCCTTTGATCCCAATCCATGTGTTTTGGAGGAGGGGAAATGTCTATCTGTCATTCTGGTTTTGTTACATTCAGCCAAAACCACGGCAAAGACAACTATAAAATGAGTATATTCAAAATCTTAACAAATGTGCAGCAGTTTTTAATTCTTACACAGCCAAGATGATACAAATGAACAAGTGTTTCAGCATGACTATCAAATTCCATGCACATATTATGTTTGCCAGCTTGGGAGAGATACCTTGCAGGAAACTAACAGTTCCTTAAAAAAATGAAAGATTGTTTGACTTTTCTCAGTTAATTTGTAACTAAATTCTGTTCATTTGCCTATGGAAAAATATGAGTGCAAATTAAGAATTTTCGTATTGGAATGACAAAATTTTACATTGTTGACTCGTATTTCCATCTGTCACAATTATACACACCACAGAAAGCAACAAGTACTGCTCCAGAAAAAGTAGGCCTGACATCCCATTGCCTTGTTTAATCATTTACACATGAGCAAAGCTGAGTGTAAATAACTTCTGACATGAAGGCAGTACAAAATTCTGGGTCTTGACATTCATCACTCCACAATTTATAGGACGAAGATCAACTCTTTACAAAGTGCTCTGCAAAAGCATCCACCCCTTACAATCACCAAAAAAAAAAAGAAAGGCAGAAACCTTCATCCTTAGGTCTAGCAAATGTGTCTTTGATGAGCTGCCTCAAAAGTGGCACCATGACCTGTCTCAGTCTTCTGGGTTACTAGGCTTGACCCTCCTTCCAACAAAAGTGACAGAAGAACTTTAGAGCTTCTTGTAGTTCTGACCATCTCCTGTGACCTTCAGTCAAACAATGCACACACTGCTCTTGGGACCAAGGAATGTGCTTCAGCCACATATATGCCTCACTGCCCCTCACCATGACACCATCCCTCCTCCACCTCTGCTTACAAATTACAGGGTCTACAGCCTGTTATCCTACACGCTGGAGGTCAGTAATTAGTTATGAGGGAACACCTGCGTACCAGAGAGAATGTATTAGGATAATTAATTTATCCATTTAAGTGGACAAGGTCATCTCTGCCACTCATTCAGCCATGTGGTTATGACAGCCCTTATGTATATGTTCTGCAGCCTGGTAGTCACTGCTGCTGTGGACCCACAGTCTGCTACATGTTTCTCTAACATTTATCAATTAAGTGCTGCTTCCTCTGATTCATTAAAAAGGATGTGTCTGCTGTTCCACCCCAAAAGCATGACAAATGCAAGCAGCAGTGCTAGAGCAGGCACCTGCACTATTCTTAGCCTAATTCACCACTAAAAATTAGTTTCTTTTAAGGGAGGGTGGATTGTACAGTCTGGCTGAAAGGAATGGATATGGACAGCCTGCACATTAAAAACACTGGCTACATTTTGTCCTGAGCTAAAATTATAGCAATACAAGAAACCCAAGACTGAAGCATAATAGTCCTTTACATGTTTTAAAATATACCTTTCAGATGACCAGTCAGACTAGAAGTTTCCTCACTTAGCAACCCCCTGCTCAATAATCCAGTAAGTGGTGGTGTGTGCGAGACATCTAACTTGGGAGGTAAAGCCTCAAACAGCACTCATATGTTCCAAGTTCCCTGCTTGAACACTTATTGTAACCACATTCACACTCATTAAAACAATGTTTATCAAGTTCTAGAACTGTTTAATAAATCAAAGAGTAGTTTATAGCCTAGTTAAAAAAGATTTCTTAGACCATATGGGATGTACTTAGAAATGTTGATGGTAAAGCAACAGCAATAACGGGGTTTGTAGAGGTTTACTAGAAACCTGACAATTATTTCCATGTTCTTCTGGTTTCTAAGAAGCTCAGCCAAGAACCGCTACTCCATTGTGATTGGCCCTGTAGCATACAACTGAGACAGTATTGCTTCTAAAATTAAATGTGAGACAAGGACCAACAGATGAATACTGGCAGGTGAGCAGAAATAAAAGGACACAAGAAGCAAATGAGCATCAGCAGCTGTTTCTGTACATACATAAACTGTTGGATTTCAGGGACACCCCGAAATTCCCATGATCTTCATACATACATTTCTTTACATAAACTCCAGCTGTCCTTGCAGACAGTCTGTGTGCCCATTGGTTACGTGAGGCTTTCATGCCACAAGCAACCAAGGCAGACGTACTGTATGGAATCCATTATCAAACCTGTCTGGCAGTTGAAACGAAGAAGGTGCTAACTGAGTCTGCCTACAAATGCCAAATACATGAAACAGTGATGAAGATAGCGAAAAGCCTCCCCATCACAAAAGCGTGCACGCAATCACTGGGATTGCTGGTGCAGCTCTGGTGGAAGACTGCCAAATAAAAAGGGTAGGTTGGTACACAGCCAAGGAAATGCTGATCGCTCTTTCAAAAGTTATCAACCACGACAAAAGACTTGCTACTTTCTGCAGGGACACAAAGAGCTATCCTTCACAATGGAAAAATGGATTTAAATTGTGGGGGATTTAACATAAAAGGGGAGCTCTTGTTAAGCTACAATAGAGAATGTAGCTCTAATGATAATTTTGAAATACCTGTGCCAGTTTGTCTTTCATCTAATAGCACACTTTGATCTTTTAATGAAAATGTGAGTAGAAAAATTAAGGTATAAAAAGCCTCTGGTTTTAAGGCTTAGATAAGTATGCAAGACTAACACATTTGTTCAATATTCATGCCCCCTAGGAGACCATTACCTTGAAATCATTACCTTTATTTATTCTCTAGTCTCATGAATCCTGTAAACTTTTAATGAAATAAAACATAAATGCGGGTTCCATTCAGCTAAAATTCTCATTAATTGTTTGCTAATGCAATGCTCTCCTGGCATTGTTATAATGAAGAACAATTGCTTTATAAAGAAACTTGTGCAAATACTGTAAATCATGAGTTCTTTACCATTCTGCTAACTTGCCCTGTAGTGAACTTTTTTTTGTTAATTAACTTTCTACTGTTTGTCATTCCAATTAAATAGAGTAGGGCAATTACTTCAAGTGTTACATGAAGAGCTGTAAAAGCTAACAGAAAAAAAAAAGCCCAAAACAAACAGAAAACCAAAAAAAAAACCCTCAGGAAGGAAAAAAAGTCTTTAAAAGAATTAAAACTAAAAATCTTAAATGCCTTTGAAAGCTTAGTGAAAGCTCCACAACAGTTACTAAGGAACAAATCCCTATTCAAAATGAGGGAGATAGGTAATACATCAGAAGTGCAGCAGTAAATTAAAAGAAAAGGTAAACTCACATGTTTTGTGTTAAGATCTGTCAGAAGGAAGTGAATAAAGTTTCATATGGATAACAGTAGAAGTACATAGGATTTGCTCACCTGTATTTACTTCTAATTGCATTACTGTTAAGACAGGCAGAAAAAAATCTGGCACGTGGTAGAAATTTACTGACTTTATTATCTCAGTGAAATCTAGACTGACCTCTCCACAGTCACCCAGAAAATCCTTATTTTGTATGCTGTTCCATCTGTGCTCATTCCATCCCATCCAGACATTAGAATTTTACCTGCAAGATCTATGGTAGTCTGCCTTCAATAAATCTTATCAAGAACACACACTTACCTAAATTCAAATGACTTAAGGAGGATATTACAGATAGATAGATATAGATATAGATATAGATTAGATATAGATAGATATAGATACAGATATAGATACAGATACAGATATAGATATAGATATATAGATATAGATGATATAGATATAGATTATATAGATAGATATAGATATAGATTAGATATAGATATAGATGATATAGATAGATATAGATATAGATATAGATATAGATATAGATATAGATATAGATAGGACAGCATGCATCTCTGTGGTCGTGAGTGATAACTTCATTATTCTGGAACTTAAAGTACTTATCTAACTACTTATCTAAACAACACTAGGTATCTTGACATAATATCATGGAAAAAATGCAGTTCATTAACTCACAATTCAAAGGGCACAGCTTTATCATTGTAACAAACAAACACCTGATTTATTTAAACGTTTTCCAAAACCTCACTTTTGACCTCCAGAGACACACCAATATTACGCATGGCTGAATGAGCTCTATTTTCTTACCAGCCAACTTCATTCAGAGAGAGAAAATATTTTTATAGCATTTTGGTGGCGCATCTGCGAAGAAATCCCAACACAGATGAATCTGGGATTATAGCAGAGATGAGTAAAACAAATATTAATGCCCATCAAATGCATTACACAATTGCCACACTGTTGCCAGAGAGATACTGCAAAGGCACTAAAAAACTGTCACAGATCAATTCAAAGGATTTTTAGCTTGCTTGCACAAAGCAATCCAGACAATTTTGGATGGGACAAGACGCTATCCCTTTAAAAAATTAATTCTGAGTACAGGGTGTCAACAAAATGGAAAAATCAGAGCACATCAGGAAGAAAAATCAGTATGATCAATTTCATTTTAAATAATTGTAAATAACTTTGATCAAAATAAGTTTGGATAAATATTGAATATAAAAATATTTACACTGGAAATTTTAACTTGAGTAGTGATTACCATGTTTTCAGTAAGACTTAAAATATTTTTCTCATTAAAGAAAAATGAGACATTTCCAACGTATTCATGAACATGGATTTATTAAATAGGTGTTATTTTTGCAATCTCTTTTCTATCAGGAACCATGATCTAAATCGCTGGGGAACAGATGAAGTTCAGTTACGTGATCTTTTGGGGAAATCACTGACATTTAATCTCACAAAGCATTCTTTCTGAAAAACACAAAAGCATTCAGAGACGCTATTGATGGAGATGTTACAGAGGAGAGTTGCTTGAAGAAACACCAGGTTTTGAGTAATGGTGCGTTTCCTTTCAGAAGTAAAATGCTCATCAAATCATTGACTTCAACAAAGTGAAGGGGAAGTGGAAAGAAGTAGATTTTGAAACTAATAGTGGTAAGTCTCTAATTAATTTCATGTCAAGTGGCAGGAAAACAAAAAAGCAGTAAAGGAAGGGTTGAGCTTTGCATGAGGCAGGGAAATCTGGATGCAGACAAGTTTTTATGCATAGGCTTGGCTTTTTTAATAGGAATATTGCCATACTACATTTAAAATTGAACTAAAAAAAAAAAAAAAAAAAAGAAATAATGTTTCTATAACATGGATGTACTTACAAGTATTTTTGAGTTCCCTTTGGTGCATTTAGTATATCGACTCTGCTCTACTATGGGCAATTTCTGAAAAAAAAAGAAAAGAAAAAAAAAATATCACCCACCTTCTGTGTTAGATCCCAAGCTCATATTTTATATCACTCTTGCCTTGTCCAGAAGTAACTGAAATGTCTTGACTGATATTTACCCTCACAACTGAGTCCTGGCTAAAAGTCCAGATGGAAGGCACATCAGACATTCATAATATAGACCTGGGCCTCTAGGAACCCCAGAGCATCCTCTACCTCACAGAGACAACAGAAAAATTACATGAGTCACACCAAAAAGCAGTGAAAAAAAATAATTCTAAACAAAAGAGCTGAACTTAACATCTATTTCCTGATAAAAGAGGGTTGGAATTGTTTGTATGATATTTGCTGTGATATTTTAATTGTATGTATCAGTTTTACTGCTCATGAAAGTGGCTCATCTGACAATCCCTGGAGCCTTGACGCAGCAAGAGTAGAAGAAAGAGGTGTTGGTAGTGCAGCCTTTCAAAATTTCACCATTAACACTCCAGTGTGACCCACAGGACCAGCCTCTCAAGAGGATGGATAACTCGATCTGTGGTTATTCATAGCATGATTTGTTCAATGAGATTTCCTACCAAAGGTACCACATATGTTTGATTTGTTGGTTTGCAGGTTTTTTTTCACTTTGCTTCTGAGGATTCTTTATAGGAATAAAGCCAAATGCTGATTCTTCCAAATCTCGAGTTCCAAAAACATTTTAGCTAAAAAGCAGAGTTACACAGGTTATTACTGCTTCTGAAGGAAAAAGAAAGAAAGAGACAACTTCTATTAAATTAAGTTCACCAAGTTCATGCAAACCTCAATATCTTCAGTGACAATCAGTATTGATTATTAATCAGTGTAGGGTTGCAATGAATTTGTAACCTGCAAAAAATACTATCTTTTTTTAATCATAACAGGACTGAGAATATGCAACACCCTTCAATTCATGTCTTATAAACGGCTTTTACTTTGAAATTGAGGAAAGATTTACTTATTAAAGACCAAGTTAATGTGGAGGATATTAGGATATGTTTCATTAGGAGTACTGTTGTTTGGTATTATTTCATTTAAAGCCTTATGTAATTGAAATGTTACCTTCACTCTAAAAATCACTTTTTGAATTGTATTATTAAATATGAAAGAGAGTGCCAAGGTATAATTTTGCCTTCCATAATATGACTGAAGATCCCAGAAATAATACTTACAAAAGAGCTTACATGGGAAGATGAATTAGTTATTGTTCAGTCAGGCTCAGGTGGTAAGGCTGAAAATGTAAAGAGCAGCATCAAAGAAAGGTGAGGGAACATTTCAGAACTGACAGCATGAAGGAGCAGCTGAGGCCCAATTAAAATAAAAGAGGAGAGGGAAAAGGGACATGAAGTTTGTAAAAGTGGAAAGGTTAAATGTGGTGCAAAGGCTGGAACTAAGACTGTAACGTCAGAAGCAGTAACAAAAAACTTCAGATTGTGGGAAAAGTGTGGGTTGAAATTATTAACATGCAAGAAGTAGTTTTCATCAATTCAGCTACCACAATAAGTCCTTCTTACATACACATCCCTGCACCATGAATACTAGTCACTTCCTATTAAGGAGAGATTAGAAACCCCAAATTACTCTGTTCCAAGGAGAAATGAAGTTCTGAAGCTGTTTCCAGCATTGAACTGTGAGAGCAAAGAACTGGCTCAAAAGATGCTAGCTAAGTCTGTGGTAGAAATTTTTGGGGTTGTGATACTGTATAAACAGGGAAAACTGAAAGACTATCCAATCAATAATTGTTAGCACTATAAGTAATACACTGAAATTAATCCCATACATCAAGCTTCCTGACATTCCAGGAGGAAGGAAAAGGGATGTTTACTTCTTTTAACACATATTTTCTCTCTGGGTCGAGGCTATTTTGCTTAGTCTTTCATTTTCCCTCAGAGCATGAATGGGTGCCCAGCAAATTTAAATTCTTTGCAGTTGAGATTTTTTGCTGATGTGTGACTTTAAAATAATATCACTCAGCATCTGGCAGAAGTATTTCACTCATGTGACATTATTAAATACTATAAAATAACACAAAGCCTGCTTCCTTGGGTCCTTAGGGTTTTTTTATAAAGAAATATTCTCCAGGGATCAGAAATACTTACATTGATGATTCCCCAGTTTCTTCTTGATACATGCAAGAGTTGTGGCTTGGGGCAGGGTGACAGTACATCAAAACTTTATTTGAATGTTTTGGGCTGTATGGAATTGAAGTTCCATAAATTAATTCTAGCTGGGTATTTCCTGTGTGTCCGGCTCTAGCAGAGGACAAAACTCAGTAGGGCAGAGCCATCCGGGCCTCCAGCCTTCTTAGGCCAACCTTCCATGAAAATAGGGATCGTAATTCAAGAGGAGAGAGATTAATAGAAACTTCCTTAATTAAATTGAAGTTCTTTACAATATTTTGCCTTGTACTGTGGAAATAAGTGAAACATTTTTTTAAATAACATAAAATTTTATTTAAGCAGTCAAAATCTCAATTTCTCCTCTGAGATCCCTAAATCAAACCCCTTGAAACTGCTTCATCATAAGCTTCCCTGTCACTGAGTATATCTAGTACATCAGAGAGAAACATAATTTTCAGAGCCCTGCCCTATAAAACATAGAATACAATCACTGGCAGCAACTATGGGAGTATACCCAGTATTAATCATGCAAGTGCTATCCAAAACATGTGAAAACCCTCCAGCAGACAAAAATAAATAAACAAATAAATAAATAAATATGATGACATATGGTGCTGATGATCCATTTATTTTGTGGAATGTTCCTTCATGTCTCACAAAGGGACAAATATGGCTCCGTTTGTCTCTGACTTCATTAGAAGAGGGTTTGCAAAACTTCTGCTTCCTGCCTTTCTAGTTGAAGAGTCCAGTAATGTTTTGGAAACACACACAGCATGTTCAGTACTGCTTGGGGAGTTGTAGCAATCCCTTTTTGAACACAAAGTCAAAGAAAACCCTGCACGTGCTGTAGAAGACAAGCATGCCTTCATCCAAAACAGACATGCCTTACATGACATGAAGCTTTCCTCTTCTCAAATTGCCATTTTCCACAATAAAAAGTTAGGAGCTAAGGAGACAAACACAGGACTAAAATTATGCTACACTGAATATTTTTTGCAACGAAACAATGCAATGCTTCTTTACAAACTAATCAGGACTTTCAAAAGTAGCTATAATACACTGGTCCACACAATGTGCTAGCAGTGGACAGCCCTACAACAACAACCTGGTATAGCCTGTTCTATGATGTTGACAGTAATGAAGAATTAAAAAGAAATGAAGACATGTCTTTTTTTAACATAGAGAAAGATTTCATTTTTAAGCTGGAATGGGCTATTTTTCATAAAAAAACACTGAGAGAAAACACAAGGGTTTTTTTTCTAAAAATGATGAAAGATCCACTGATGGTGATCATTTCATTCCATTTGCTGCCACCTCAGATGGATGGGAAGGCTCATAACAAAACACAAAATCCACCATTAATAAAGAAGAGAAATCTAAGGTGGGGGATAAGTGCAGCAGAGCCTGTCCACATGGTATGACAAATAGAGAAAATTGATTTGAGAAGTATTAGTGTACAGCCACTTGTAGTCCAAATGAAGGGCAAACTTGCATCCCAAGTCTCTTTGAAAAGTAAGCTTTTAGTTTAGTTCTCCACTGATGCATAATTTCAGCATGAACAATTGCATAATTTTTACAATTACACTAGTGCTTGCATCAGCTGGTGCCTGCCAAAGGATGATCAATAGTCAAAACACCAGGGTGGGTGCACCCATGTCAATAGGTACTCCATCTTTCCAGAGCAGAACAGGGTCAGAAGCACAAGTGATTAGTCATTCTGCCTGCCACAAGCTCTATTAAGCCTACATTTAATACCTGGAGGCAGTGAAACGTAAACAGAGGTTATACAAGAATCATGGATCACAGTACAGTTCTCTTGGGCAGAAAAAGAAAGTCAATCTCACTTACGCTGCTCTGATAATTGATTACAGTAGTTCTTAACAGTAGGTTCAGATAAATATTTTTTCTAGTATCCTCTCTCTTTCCCTTAAAAAAAAACCCCAAAAACTTAACTGATTAGCAACTTGCAGAAAAAGCACTCTGAGACACCTTACTTGAACACATTTCTTTAAGCTTCAAACATAAAATTATACTGCACAGCTTTATACATTTTTCACATGTCCTACAGGCTAATCTTTGCAAACGAGAAATAGAATCAGACAAGGCTTTTTTATTAAAACTACAGAGCACAATGGAATGTCAAGGATCTGTTAATAAGGTTTCCCTTAAAAGGTGCAAGTTGTCACAGTGACATTCAATGAGATTTTATGACTTTCCTTATCCTCACCCAATGCCCACTCATGTTAAAATGCCTCGGATTTCACAAATCTACTGATTTTTAGTAATCCTTTCTCCCCTTTCCAGTTCAGAGGCCTCTACAACATGGTTCTCTATACTATAGTTAGCCAGAAAAAGTGAGAGTTGAAAGTACTTCCGGGCAGTAAGAAAGGTACCCACACAGATCCAGTGCCACTGGGCATCATGACAAAGAGTCGTGCGAGAGATATACCTGCATTTCTAACTCACAAGTTGCTACAAGAAAGAAGGTCCTATATGTGTTCTATGGGAAAACATTGCAGAGTTCTGGCCACCAGCAAAGTTTCTAGAAATTGCACTGTAAATTGAGGCATCAAAATTCGAGACTGAAACAGCATTTTTGATCTTTGTTGTATGGGCTCACAAATCATGGGAGGTACAAGAATATAAGGTGGAAAAAGTGTGGCAAAATGTTTGCATTGTAAGACTTTTGTAATAACTTAATATAACTGTACCCATTAATTACAGCATCTTACTGAAATAGAGCTGTTTAAAGCGGTGCACTGACCATTTGATCTTCCCAGTTCCCAAATGGGCACAAAAAATACAGCAGGGGAAAAAAAAATCCAAATTCTTCACTGTCTGGTGAACTGGTTTAAAGTACTTCTATATAATCACAGTTGCTGTGGAACTTTGAAAGATCCATCACTCGTGAACAGGTCAAATCTGCCCAGGTTCATGAGCAACCCCACAGCAGAATACACAAGTCAGAAGGACGGTTCTCTCTGCAAAGCTATTAAAGACACTATCAGTGTGAATGATACTATACTGTATGCCCATCTTCCCTAACCATCCTAGAGTCAACACATATTCAAATAATCTAGGACTCACATGTGGATAGTCAGGCAAAGATGGGTTAACTGCACAAATGTTCACAAGTCAGCAGCTGAAACTATTTCGTTATTATGAGTAATGATAACACTTTTCTTACATGGCATTTGTAGAGGGCACTTATCGTTGTCTTCCTCTCCCCTTTTTTCTTACTAAACCAAAAAAAAGGGGACAGAGAACCAGCTCTAGAGAGCTATAATTTTCTGAGAAGCTATCACAGTTTTTTTCCCCACAGAGCAAAAATAGATTTAAGTTTAGTTAATTTAACTTTTTCATGAGAATATTATACTTTGAAGACATGATTTTTTATTTTACTCTACTGGGAGAAGAGGCAAGGGAATGAGAAAAGAATCATTATCTCTGACTTTCCATTTCTTCATAAAATTTCAGAATAATAGTCAGCAAGATATGGCAACACCAAGTTATTTCCCTTACTTTTTTCTTCCATATATTAAAAGACTGAGAGTATAAAATAAGTTATATGATATCCTACAAGAAAATAAAGAAAATTCCATGAGAATGAACACTAAAGTAATTCAACCAAAGCAATCAAATCCAAAATTCTATTTTCATTTTATGTCTTGGCTTCTCACATTAAAGATTTGACTATTTTTATTTTTATTTTTTTAATAGTCCCATTATAGAGTTATGGTCCCATTATACAAGTGCATGTTTAAAAAAATGGACTGCTTCCTCTAATAGTCCAGCCTTCACTCTCAGTATTTGGGAAATATGTCAATCTTTGGACAATATAATTATTCCTCTGCTACTTGATGATGGTGTCGGTAACACAGCTCTATAATTTTGACAACAGTTTTGTCTGTTTGATTTATCTAGACTACATAAAATGAGGTCATAGAGATGCTCTTTATGAGTTGTCCCTAGCATTCAGTACATATAACAATTTACATTTTTTAACCAAGAGGGTAGGATGGGATCTGGGATGTAGCATGAAGGACCTGTAGACCAATCTCTCAGAAATGCAGGCATCCAATTCCTACAATTAAGATCCTCAAAAAACACATTAATGCCTCTAAAAATCTTCGAATCATCTAATGCCAGCTTGCATACCACAAAATGTCTGGGGCTAGTTTGCTTTCTCATATACCCACTTAAAATTCAACAGCTCTGCCTTTTGCAGATATCTGTCTTTAAAGGCAGTTTATTATTAACCAGATCGGTTTCCAGTGGAAAGCCTGGCTCTATCAAGGTTTTTGCCATACCAAGAGGCAGTGTAAATGCAGTTGCCAGGCAGGAGCAAACAGTAGGCATTGCTTTTTTAAACTCTTTAGCCAAAATCCTCACACTATATGAAACCAGCGTCACAGAGCAAAGTTCTCATGAAAACTTTACCTCAAGCAATTCAGCTCATGCTTCAGTGACTATCATTTCATACTTCTATACAAACACTTGTATCTCCTTACAGGCAGATTTAAGAAGAAAAAGAATGGCAAGACTTAAGTTAAATATATACCACATCATCATAACTTACTGATTTTCTGCACAGATTTAATTTTACTATCATACTACTTAAAGAGTTTGTGTTACAACCAAGTGCCCTACTTGCCTGCCCTACACAGTGCAGTGTAACACACAGCATACCTGATCTCAGGCAAAAACCTTGTGTTTTTCCAATATTTCCAAGCACTTCCATAAGCATTGTATGCTTGTATAAGCCAATAAACACCAAAGCATCACAATTTGCGAATGACTTCCTGAGGAAGGAAAGAGTAGTCTGTCTTTCAAGGTGGTATAACAATTTGCTGAAAGCACACTCAAACCTAAGAGATTGAGTCATAATGGCTTGTCAAAAGCCAAAGAAGAAAAATCAACCACTTTCTGGAATTCAGAACTAAGATTTAAGTCTGAATGAGCCCAAGTTATGTTTATGGTACAATTCTATAGCTCTCCAAATAAATGTGCATCTTCTGTAATTGTATCCTAAGGACTAAAAACACGCTTATCAAAGAGCAACAGAACAGAAAAAGTTTTTTCTTCTGAAACAGGGTATGTATTTCCTTTCTGGCACATGAGTCTAAGTGTTGCCTATTTCTGACTTTTAAAGTAAACTCCTAGCCTTCTTTGAGACAAGGAAGATTTCAGAATAAGAGACTAATAAGAATATCCAATCCCTACTGTTGAAAGAACACTTAAAATCAGTGTGCCAAGCATTCCAAGATTTCTACTATCCCAATCCACTTCCATAAAGTTTCAAAAAAATTGTAGGATGCCCCCCCACACAAGTGCACAATCCTGTACTTCAACAGACATATCAAAGAAGCACCTTCTCTTGACTACTGTCAAACAGATAAGCTCTCCTGCAACAGCCCGTTGATGCAAACAATTTAAGTGCACTAAAAATCTCTGAAGCCATAAGGGTCTTTACAATAATTCTAATCTTAAGTGTATGTTTCCATGTACCCTGTAGTGACCAAGGCCCCAAATCATGCTTTCAATCCCAGTACGCACCCACAAGTCTCAAAGTTAGATGCTGTGATTTTTATTCTACATTCTAGTTTCTACTTTTTTTTCAGCAGAAGTCTCACAGTCCTTACACAAACCCTAAGATTCAAAGTATTTCTATTTACCTTAGAAGATAAGTTTCTTCACTTCCAAGCTTATCTTCTGATAATAACAATATAATATCAATACAGTAGTCTTGAGAATGCAGTTTCCACCACTTACAGAAGACCCATATTCTTGGAGGAAGTACCATCTGAATTCGTATTACATAAAGTTATAAATTCAAGCATCAGGAGTATTTGCTATGGATTTCAAGTATAAATTTCACCTGGAGATGCTTAGAAAACATCGACACAGCTCAATGCAAGACTAAAAAACTTCACAGCTCTGCAAATCAATACACATACTGTATTCACCTGACTGACCAAAGGATTGATGCATAAAGCTCAAGCCTCAACACAAGACTTGTCTCAATGCTCATTCAAGGAATAGCACACCACCATCTAACTAACTATTAATAGAATAACTAACTAACCAATTAATAGAATAAGTATAGGAATTACTTTCCTAACTGAAGAGACCACAGCACAGTTTGAGTTTAGCTTATCACTGTTTTAGAATAGTGTGTTCACTATCACAGAGTGCTTAGAAACTCATATGAAAAGTTTCAATTCACTAGGGGAGCTCTACAAAACTATCAGGAGATATCCATTTCTTATGACAACTGATATTTAAAAACACAGGTGAAAACCATGATAAAGGTAGAATTACTGCTGACAGTTTAAGGAAAGTAATTTTCAAAAGTACTCAAGAGGCTAAGGAACTCCAGAGGCTGAGGAAAGAGTTTATGCTTGAGAAACTTGCCTGACATCATACAGAGTTCTCAACAGCTTTGAGAAGTGAACCCAGACAGCCCAAGTCCCCTCTCTGGTGCTTTAGTGACAAGAACATCCCTTCTCTCCATTACTGCTCAAGGCTATCATTTCTTCTACTTTGGTTACTGCACAGTTTGAGCAAGGTATGTCTCAAAACATATGTTTTCAGTAGAGTGGTTGGCATTACATTATGTGTTATAAATACTGTATGCATAAATATATCAAAATAGAGAAATAGAGAAAAGGATGATAAAGTAGATAAAGATGATTTCCTTTCCCCTCCTTCCCACACAGACATCCTTTCATTTCTGTATTGATGTGGTACACTTATCCACAGGTTCATCAGTTCCTATGCAATTTGAAGACACACTTCATTATTCATTTTATTTGCTTGACTGCCCTCTTGAAAACTACGTCATTAGTATTTGAGTATTAATTCCATTTCCAAGAGCTTCACCTCTGTTTTCTTCCCCCTTGTGTCTACTTGGGCAGATCATTAATTAACAAATCACTACACAAAACAGGGTTACATTCAAGTACTCAGTGATGCAGATGTCTGAAGCTATTCACTAGGAAAGCCTACATTTCATTCATTGAGTATGCACAAAATAGATCAGTATTGATTTTATTGCTTTTAATTTATTTCCATTTAGTCTGAAGAGTATGAGGCATCTGGTTAGACAGCAGGCATATGGAACAATAGTTACAAGAGCCACAATATACTAAAATGTATATTTAGATTCATAATTTCACAAGTAGTAAATAGAGTTTTAAGCAAAAGAGAAGGTACTTTATCAGAAGGAACACTATCAGTTTCTACCACTGGAATGCTATCAATTTTAATTCTCTTACTGCTCACACAATGAGCAGAATCAGGCCCTATATCTCAGAAGTAGGCCAGCTAAGTCAAAACTTTATTTGTGTCTTAGTACATATCATTTTACAAAGTCCCTGAACAGCAGCTTCTCTCACAATATCAGTTATTCACAACTTCAAAGGAAGTGAAGTACTGAAAGTTTCACATTATTGATATCATTTCACTGGCAATGACAGGAGCAGTAAAGCTGAAAAGCAAGCTGGAATATTCAATGTCAATACAAAAAAATTAAATAAAAACTAAGGCATGTTTGGAACTGTGTGAGCAATTCCAAGTCAGCCAAGTCTTATATCAGTTTAGAGGTTACAGAAGAAACCGATTAGTTATTCAAATTGCAGACTGGATACTGAAAAATAGAACAATTAATACTTCATTTTCTCTTTACTAAATGCAGTCATGGCTTGCCAATCTTAATTTCAAGGCTAAACGATTTTAGAACCATAACAAGGAAGTCTATAATGTATTTGATTTGCTTATGCTTTAACAGTTAAAGGTTTTTATTATTATTTTCAACAGTTAAAGGTTTTTATTATTATTTTCAACAGTTTACTTACAAATTAGCTGATATTTTGGCAAAGGTGAAGAAATACTTAGAATAACAAGATGCCTCAGCAAAGAAGGGTCAATCCCATTTCCTCATATTATATGAAAAAATATTTCCAAAGGTAAAACATTTGGGGTTGGGGTTTTTTTTTGTGACAACAGAACCAATGGATTAGTAACACATGCTATTAAAAATAGTCAAAACATAGTAAGCAGTAATCTAGAGACAGTAGAAAATCTCTTTGGTATTTTGCTACTGAAGCCAGATTTCATGCAGAGGCTGGATTGCAGCCAGTGCTGCATTGTGAGGTTCAGGTCCTAAAGCAGCTCCAAATTCCCTGGGCTCCAAGGTCAGGAGGCAGCAGGCAGTACCGTGCTCTCCTGTATCCAGAGGTCCCAGCTCAGCTCAAGGTTGCAAGACCCAAGAATGTCCTGGCCACATCTCCTTTGCCCTGCACATCTACTCTGCCCTCCACTGACAGATATGGGTAGGCAAAGAGGGACAGAGAATAGTCCAAGGTCACCCCACAATGGTTAGCAAGGCACAGCAAGCAGAGAACAATCAAGACACCTGCAGCAAAAACATAGCTTTTATCCTAAACAACATGCAATCCTAATTGCTTTTATCCTGAGCAACCAGCACGTGGTCCAAATCTTTTCAGAGCATGTGGAAGCACAGAAACATGCTTTTTCTTTTACCCCTGGTTTACTCTTTTTGCTTCATTAAAACCACATTTTCAACTTTCACATGCTGCACCAGTAAGAAAAGCTTGGGTTTTCTTAGCATAAACCAAATACTGCTTTAGCATTCATCTAGGATGTACTCTGGTTGGTTGATTGTTTTGTTGGTTTGGTTTGTTTTTTCTTAAAAAAACCCCACCAACAAACTAACACAACCAAACCAAAAATATTTTTACAAAGCAGAATGGCTGTCTTTCTGTTATGCTGAAAAACAGCATTTTTCTAACAACTGAAATAAACCCGACACACCAAGGGAGTATATTACTGTTTGACAGAATTTCTTCCTTTCTCTCAAACACAAACAGAAGTATACGTAGGATTTACTACAGTAATATGAGGAACACTTCATTTTGCCACTGCTTTCCTCTTATCTTCCTGGACACACAGGTTAAAAAAAAGGAAATGGGTGTAGTTCCAAAACACAAAAGAATAATTTTATTTATCAAATCTTTGTTTGACCTTTAATTGTGTGAGACTTTCACTATCATTAGAAGTTTTGCTTAACCAGGCTACATAAAAGCCAAGGACAGGATTCAATATTTTGTCTTGGACGAAAGACAAAAGGGGCACTCTGTAATTCAAGTCAATTTACGTAATAGCAATATTCTGCTGCAATCTTCACAGACAAATACGAGATACAGTCCCTGATCCACATAGCTTGCAATCTAACCAAAAACATTAAGAATCAAGATGAATGCCCCAAAAGCTTCTGAAGGGGGAGAAATTGCCATTACAGATGTAAGAGTTTGCTATATCAATGACATAAAGCTGCTGATTCCCACCCCCCACTTTGCAAGGTAGCTGTGCACTGCATCTCATTTTAAGTGCTACTATTTTCCTTCACTTTTTGTTTCCCTTTGTAAAAGCTTTCTAGAAATTTGCTTGCTGATAGGGAGAAGGATTTGTGCTTTTGTAAGCTTTTAACAAATTTTAATAAGGACTCTTGTAATCAATGGTATCTTCACTAATGTTACTGTATGAAGCTCCCTTTCAAGCAAAAAAGAGCTGGGTCAAGTTGACGTTTCATTTTCTACTCAGTGTCACCACTCTTTTAAAACACGACTCTCTGGATAGTTCCTGCTTATCACTCTGCTTCAGACGCTCATAATGATTAGCTACAAATCTGAAAAAAAAGAGAAACCTTACAACTCCTTATGTCCTAGACACTGTTCTTAATGAGCAATCATGACACTAAAGTTCCACTAGAAACATGATAAACATGTCACTATTGGGGGAAAAAGTCTTTATTTCATTTGATTATTTTTTTTTTAATATTTTAAATCAAAAGATGAATGTGATCTCACGCTGTACTTCTATTTTAAGAATGGGAGACCTGACACGTTAGGGACATATTTCCAAGAAAGGTATAGGGGGCCAAATCCCACTTTGGGTGTTAAAAGCCATTATTTAGGAAACCTGACTTTTGAAAATCTAGTGTCAATTTCTCTTTTAAAGTCCCAGTATTATCAGTGCTTTAACCACAGAATACTAACTAGTACTTAGTAATTCCTCAGGCCTTCTGGGATGTACAAGCTAAATTTGTCCAGACTTTTGACACAATTTGGCAGTAGTTACCATGGTTTAAATTATATACAATCCCACACAAAGTACCTGAGAAAGTCATGCAGCCTTTCGCATCCAGAAATCCAATGATTTTTGTGTTCATCTGAGACATTAGGCCAGTGTAGTGATTCCTTTTTCTGCTTGATCTGTGCCAGAAGTCTGAACCTAAGCCCATGCTTAATTATGAGTCTGCATCGCACACTGAGCAAAAGCTCTCATGGTCCACCTGTGAAGCTGTTCTGCTTTGTAAGAAATGGTTATCTACTCAGGGAGCAATGGAGAAAGTAAATGGAGGAATCTACAGTCTAGTTGTCAGGGCATTCACCAGAGAGACTCAAGCCCCTATTCTGATTAATATTTAAAGTTCTTCTCTCTTGTTGAGGCTTGCCTACTTTGGATAAAATCCTTAAATATTCATTTGAACTGGGATGAGTATCCAAGTATCCCAGATGACCTTGTTACCAACTGCAGATCTATTCTCACTTCAGGCCAGTAAGTAGCTGAGAGTTTACTCAAAGCAGAATAACCCTAACAAGGAGTGCTGAATGACCCTGCTTCTAAAGCTCTCATGGCTCAAAGCTACAACAGTTTAATAAACCAGATGTTTAATCCCTTCCTTACAAACTAGGCAAACCTGTTAATTAGAGCATCCTTCAACATAAGTGAATGCTTACAACTCCTAAAGGTATTTTCTCCTTTCAATTTTTTCCCAGAAAGGACTATCTTGATCTAAATATTATTGATATCAAGAAAATAAATAATATATGACCATTAGCATGGTGGAAGTAGCATTCATTTCATCTTACTTTATTCCAAGGCAGGAGGCCTCAAATCACATTTTGTCTCAGCTTTTTATCACAGTTACCTAAGTCTATTCTTATATATCCTCTGATAATTCTGCCTCCTGGGAATGCTATTTTCTGGGCAATAACCTCCATTCATGTTGACCAAATTCATAACCTTCTAGGATGCAATGCCATTGCAGGGATTTTAGGGATTTTAGGACACTCAAATGCCATGTACAGCATCCCATTTTGAGATGTTAAGATGTTTGAATTGGTTATATGAACTTATAAGTTCAGTAGTCTACTTATATCCTATCCAAACAAGAAATCTTGCAGGGGTTCAAAGCTCTATGCATTCTTTTCCTTTTTATTTATGCGTTTTCATTGTGCTTACAGATCTGTGGACCAAAGTTACAGTTGACACAGAAAATTCTATTCTTTTAGCCCTGCCACTTTGCTAGCAGAGAAGGCATTACTGTCACTGGGGAATACAAGGCCTTGTGAATATCTAGCTCAGTGTCAAGGACCACTTGTGACATTCCAACCAAGAACATCTGAATGAAAAATACCCCTTAAAATGTATGAAAAGGGCATGCATTCGTTTCCCTCTTGGAAGATCATTTCTACCTCAAATTACGATAAAGCATCAAATCACTGTCTACCATTACTGTTAAAAGAATTAGAAGTTTCTATAAATGTAGCTTTTTCTGCTGAGCAACCTTACATGCAGACATGTCTCTCTGTAGTGACTCTAATTAAAACATCTAAGAGAGAACTTCTATTTCCCTCAGCAAATCATGTATTCACCAAGCTGGTCTCACACAGAGAAAAGCAGAAGACTGGTCTTTCTACAGAGAATTGCTAAGGGAGGGACTTGAACAGCTTCAAGCGTACTCTTGGTTCTTAAAGAGCAATAAATAATTAAAATGATGGGTGAAGTATACCCACCTAAAAGAATAATTCTTTAAAACTAAAGATTCAGAAGGATAGAAATACAATAGAGTTGCTGAAAGGATGCTTGCCAGAGGAGATGCAAACCCAAATTCAAGATGACTCTAAAGACCCAAACAATGTGTTTACCAGCATAAACTAAATGTCCTTAATCCATCAGCCTTGACAAAATGAATAGGACATCTTGGATGGTAAGGTCATGGTCAAGCTGAAAGCAAGTACATTCTGCTTGCAAGTACTCAAAATCATTGTCCCACCATCTACACTAACTTCACACTCTTTTCTGTGTATATGCACTGCTGAAGAGATGGCATGTATGTTTTCTAATCCTTCTGTTTCAAAAGGGATTGTAAGGCTATATTTAACCTGCCTCCTTCCTCAACAAGGCTTGACTTGAGGCTTCAGCTCTAAGAACCAACCCCGATGCCTTCCTGTTGTCTTGTGGGAAAAGCTTGAGTCTGAGCAGTTTCCCGGACTAGAGAGCTGGTCAGCTCTGAGAAGAGAGACAGAGCATGAGGCCAACAGATAAGTGTGGTAGGTCATTAGACAATAGATCACACAGAGTGGGATCACTTCAGTCCTCTGCGTACAGAACACCTCAGTACAGTCTGAACAGATCTACAGGAAGGGGATTCCTATTCCAGGGGGCCTAAATCACAGCAAGGAAGAGAAGAAAACAGACTCTATCCAAGTGATGCATAGGAAAAGAGAAGGAGAATGACCTGCAGTAAAGTTTTAAATCCTCAGATTTGTAGATTTTTAAATCACAAAAAAAAAAAAAAAAAAGACAGAATAGTTTGAAAAGGGTCCTAAAACTTATTTGGTGTTAAGCAGAGAATGCTTTTACCAAAACAGGTATTGTAGATGCAGATTTAAGTTTACTGAGTGTATTCTCCCTGGATAGAAAGTGTTCCAGTGGTAACAGTTAAATTGAGAGAGTGGAGTGTAATCCAAAAAACTCAGTATGACAGCACAGGCATGAGCCAATCCCGCGCATGATACTGTAGTCATTGAGATGTTTTTAACCTGGATACCTCCAGCTCACACAGGGGCAAAATAATTCTGCTGTCAGTTCCATGCCACTGTCTTTCAGCATGGAACATTTCTTTGCGTTTTCCTACCTTGCTAGAAGTTTCAAGCAATGATAAATTCAAGCCTACATTTCCACCCAGGTCATGGAATTGTTAAGAGGAACAGTAAAGGACTGGGAGATACAAGAACCACATCAAAGCAGGCAGCAGGAAGATCCAGGCAGAAGCTGCAGCCACGCTGAAAAGTCCATATGAAAGTATATGAGGAATATAATTTGGGATTTTAACAATCTGTAAAAATGCCTTTTTAATCTCTTGTTTCTTTCTTTTTCTTAAGAAAAAAGAGAATCACCTGCCAGGTAGAGGTTAACAGGTCTTGATATATCCATTTATAATTCAATGCTCATTATTACATATTGACTGCCTTAAGAAGAATTTTAGCCTTTTTAAGCAGTTCACTGTTCTGTTAAATTGGCAGAAAGCCACAAAAATAAAGGCTTTCCTGATTTTGTTACCCTATAGTAAATATGAATAAAGAAATAAATCAAAATGTGTCCCTCTAATTTATCACTTGTGATTAAAGACCAAATAGGAGAAATCTATTCATGCAAATACTCTATGTAGAATAAATTAATACTACAATCATTTGCCTTGCCTAAAAAATTGAATCATGGAAGAGGTGCCTAAACTTTCAAAAGCAACAGTAAAAAATTATTTAAAATTTAATACACCTGATCCAAGGGAAAATTAATTTATCTTTAATAGAAAAAAAAACCCAAAGTTTTCATTGTAATTCCATGCAAGGTAAAAAATGAGTGCTCCTGAAACTGAACTAATTATGAATCATTTGCCACAATGTTTAAATGAGAACTGTAATGGACTTTAGGAAAAGAAAGAAATTGACTGAGACTTTGTACCATTAGTGGAACGCATCTAAGATTTACGCATTAGAAATAGAATCATTTATCTGAAACAGGATTGCTTTTCTGTGAAACAAGTCAAAACATTTAAAAGCTTTACATAAAAGCAATGGCAAGGAGTCTACCCCTGTTGCTCATTACCATCAAGAAATTAAAAGTATAATGAGCTTAGTCAGAGATTAGGAGCTCATTGTCCCAAACACTGGACAAGACTTTGATACAGACACCTCTTTACATGTGGTTCAGCACCTCAGACCACAGGTCAAGATAAAATTCAGCAAAGCATTGGACTCTAGCTTACTTTCGAATGTACACACCAGTACCTCCCAATTCAGCACAGCACAACCCTAATTTTGCTTTGTCTGATTCCAGCCTCGGCCCAATTTCTCTTCAATGACTTCACAGAGAGGTGAATATGTACATATTTATGACTTGGATAAAGATCTAAAAGAGATTCTTTTTTTCAGGTTCAAAGATACATATTTACATTTTTAAAGACAGACTTAGCTATTTAAGAGCTCAACACATTTGCAGTAAAGCATGCCAGATCATTTAGAAAGTAAGTATATTCACTTGCCTTTCTGTTATAGTCCCACTATAACTACATAACTCAGAATAGCAATATAGTTAATGGTTAATGCACATAATAATTATCATGACTACAATTAGTAGGACCCAGAGAGATATAGAATTCTAATCTTCTGAAATTTTTCATGTTTAGTGCTTCTGTGAGAAGGATCTAAAATGGCACTGCAGATTCCCATCTAACTCCCAGAACAATATTTTTTAATCTCCTTATGAAATATGTAGTTTTGCATATATATATATTTACTTAACATCTCAAACTTAATTCAGTTTCTCATTTGTAGAATGCTTTCACAGACATAAGACATTATTCCAGCAATCTTAACATCCATTACATTTAAAGGAAAAAAACTGCAATTATTACTCAATTTAATCTACTAGAAGAAGTACTTAATCTAACAGAAGCAGAAGAGTAACAAATCATTTTAATGTCAGTCCTAAACTCTTTCCAGAAACCCCACCCTGTAGCGGTCTTCTGCAGTATGCAATTAAGGTCATCACATTGAGGCTCCTTTCAGTTAAAAATAAGGAATGACTTCCAGAGGCAGCAGACCCAGATGGAGATGGCTCTACTCTCTTTTCCCGTAGTCAAAGAACAATACAACTCCAACTGCTCCATTCATTTCGTCTGTGCCATGATACACTAGGATTGTGAAAAGAAAATCGCTTCCACATTCAAAACCTTAGCCACTAAAATTATTGGCCCAAAAATCTCAGCTAGTTCAATACTTCAAGTATTTCATTTCTTTGACTCATAAGTCACTTTTCATTGTCAGAAATACTTTGTTCTCTTGTGGACAGGACAGTTAATTCTGGGATATGAAGTCTTTACAGCTGAACTGTGCAAAAACAGCATCTATCATCCAGCCAATAATCTGTATATAAACCAATATCCTACCTTTCTGAAATTCTCTTTCCAGCTTACAATTTCACCGCCTTCAAAAGCTCCTTGTTCAGATAGAAGCAAATTGGATGAGCAATGGATATTCTGCCTCAAGAAGGAAACCATTCTTCCTAGTCATTCAACAAACCAAATAAGAACTCGGCTAAAGACTTTCAGTGAGAAGACCGGGGAGTTATGTACCTACATGCAGATAGATAAATTCTAGCAGGAAGGCAGAGGCAGTTTAAAAACAACCAGGTGCAACTTGCTGCACACAGAAGCGACTCCAAAGAATTACATGAGCATATTTTTCCCTCCCTCCAGGAAAAACATCTCAACAGTTACCATAAAAGCTTAAGAGTATACTTGAGAAAACTTTTAGGCTGCACTAGGAGATGCTTAGGTTGTTTCTGTAATTGACATAGCAACTGAAGTTCCACACATGTGCAAAATACATAATTTCTTAGTGTGAGGGACACTCATATGCAAATTACATAATTTCTTAGCGTGAGGGAAATCAGTTACAGTTTGGGAAGGCATCTGCCTCATGGACTTAAAAAAAATTCTTGCAACATACAGGCCAATTGCTTCAATTCCTGGCAGCTCACTTGTACTCTCTCCATCCTTCAACACAACTGATAGACTATCACGGTTCTTGTTGCTGTTCCTTATGAACTGTTGGTTAAATGTCAGTGGGCCCTCACTGATTTATAGTTACTTTAAATTATTGAAGCATTCTTTTACTTGCTTCTTATTAAAGCTGTTTCCTCATATTTCCAGACCCTTATTCACATTTATCTCACTTAGATGACTCCCATCTTCTTTCTCTTTGTGTTGAGGATTGAAACAAAGTAGATGCTGAGAATGTCATCTATCTTCAAGCAATCTATTATTTAGATTCTTCATTTTAAAGAGACGGGATGACTCAGGGGATTTTTAATTAGATAAAAGCTTCTCTGCTTGATTGCTAGGTCATGTCCATTATAGGTCACTAACGACTGAAAGCTGGCCTCTGTATAACGAGCCAGTGATTTCAGGTGTTCACAAAGAGATGATGGAGGAACAACTTTTATTATTATGTCACCAATTCAGATTTCACGCAGTTCAGTGAAGATCAAAAGTGTTCTGCTCAGTCAGACCTTTCATTGCAAGTTTGAACTGGATTTCTGACCATATCAAGATCAGCTGAATAAAAACTTGCCACACAGATGGAGCTAATTGTACTTTCGGGGGGGTGGAAGGCTCTTGCTAAAAGGAAAAGGAAATTTAAAAACTTTGCAAAACAGAATGAGGATACTCAGACGGTTATGTGAGTGGTTAAACTGGTATAATTCACTCTGTTGTGCTTTTTTTTGATTTAATATAAAGAATTTTATTTACAACAGCTGAAAGTATGCAATCTTTGACATAACCCTTTTGTGCTAATTTTAATTGAGAGTATAAACAGTTCTGACTGCAATACTGCCCAACGCCATGATAACTATCAATGAATGCCAAAATCCTTTGTACACAAAGAGGAACTCTATAAAGAGAACATCAGATAAAAGTGGACGGGTAATTACAGGTAGGCAGATGCTGTGAGGCAGGATAACGAGAGGGGAGCGCTCTGCAGAAAAACACATATTGAGCTTAGGCAGAGGAGGAATCCAGAAAGCCTGTTCTCAAATCTGCTTTTCCATACACACCTATGTCTATAATAATCTTTCAGGAGCTCACTTTTGCTCCTGAATTTTCAGCTAGATACTGTCCCTGCCAAGAACTATAGCACTGAAATTCAAATATATTTGTTCTGTAATTATTATATTAAGCATGTTTCCCACATGCATGAGGGAACAGTACACTCTTGCTGTTCTTTGCTGTTTGAAAGCAGAATAGAAAGAGCCTTAACCACATTTTTGTTTAAAAATAAAGAATTGGTGAACAGATTGTCTTCTTAATCACACAAAAAACTGAGGGGACTACACGAATTTTCTGAGATGGAGCACCCTTCATGAGTATCAGTACATTATGTTTGATGTGTCTGCATATTTCTATTAGCAAAAAGAAACTGTATGTGTTTTTCAAAATTACACAGAATTATTCACATGACACTATTTTGGGAAAAGAAAACTTTCATGGACAGTAGCTAAATAAAGTACTTATTTTGCAATATTAACATTCTTTTTCTCATCTTTCTTACTTTTGTAGATCGCCTTTTCTGACTTAAGATGGTAAAAGTGATTTTTTGCGGTATTCTGTAACCTTTTCATGAAAAAATAAAGACCAGATTATGAATACAAAGTTGAAGGTAAAAGCTGAGGTCATAGAAAATAGCAATACAAAATTTCAATTTCCTTGCCTTCCTCTTTCATTACATGGTAAATTCACAATGAGAAATAACTCTGTTGGCTCTGGATGTACAGATGTGTTGACTGGGGGTCTGTTCACCTAATGAGAGCCAACATACATCTGTCTCTGGTTGTTATATAGATATTCACTTTAATAAATACATGTGTGCACGTGTATGAGTGTTTACTTTTCCATATATTAACAATAAACACAATATACACAAATATATACACAAACATCTTTATGGAACTTGATGTGTGATCGACAGTTGCAAACAAGATAATTTTTTTCCTCAATTTCTGGTATGAAAACCTCTCATTTATTTACCAGTGTTAAAAAGAGATTTTTCACACTGGTTGAGAAAATGCATCTGATGTTGAGGCATGAGGCTAGAAAGGTAGATACACGATGCTTAAAGTGCATTCTATAACAGATTAAATAGAGTAAGAAATAGATATCATGTACTCAATATTTACTGACTTCTGTAACAGAAAAGCAGAGCAGTATTTGACCAACAGATGTGGCCAAATTGTTAACACTAAAAATTAGTGTACTATTTTTGTAATCACCAGTCTACCCTTCTTCAGGCAGGGATTGGAGGAAATAAATATCTTCTTTTGGAAGTGAGGTCTGATCCTCACAGAATAAACATGGAATTGCATATTAACAAAATTTTTCATTTTAACAAAATATTGTATTACTTCTGCTAATAAAAGATCTAGACTTTAATTATAAGAACTTGTTCCTATACAGTGCTTTAATGTTTTTTTTTTTCAAAGTATCTTACACAGATCATTACCTTTGTGGCCATTCTAAAGGTAGAGGAAAAAGGAGCTGAAAGATGAACTTCCATAGCCATTGTCACCCAGTGCTCATAGAATAATAAAAGCTCCCTAAACGTGTGCTCTTTTAACTAAACAGCACCTCTCCCTTAGAAGAATTGCTAGTTTCATACCCATCAATTTTAAAACTACAAGCAAGATGGGTTTTTTTAAACATGTCTTATGGGAAAAAAAATAACCCTCAGAACAGGAACATAAATATACACAAAAGGTAGCCTGGAGCATTGAATCCATCATCCATGTATAACATCTTATTGAGAAGGCAGAGCTAGCACTATTCTAGATGCAGCTACAAGACGTTTCTCCCCTAGAAAATCAGACTCCAGTATTTGTTCTGCTTCACAGAATATGATAACACCAGGAGGATGCCTGCACTGATTGTTTGACAAAGCAACGGAAGCTTTCAGTTACCTCAGTCTTTGTAAAATTAGAACATTTTACATGGTTTAAAGAAAATAAAAATAGAAAGGATTTGCCTGAGATCAGAAACACTGGCACAGTGAAAATGTGAAACCAAGGCTGTGACCAGTTCTGGTTGTCACACTTCCCATGACAGTCTTTGTCTCAAAACCCTGGCCAGAGTTCTAATTTAGATAATTACAGTCTTTTTAGCTAAAAATTCCCTCCACTTTCAGTTGGCTGGAACATTTGTTTTCTTTCTTTCTTTCTAATATAAACCTGATGCAGAGTTAAACTGGGCAGTGTTAAGCAGCTGCTGCATTTCATTCCAGGCAGGTGGCCCTTGACAGATCACATTGTATGACATTGAGGGCCACTGAACCAGAGGTGAGTATCCAGAGTGAATATCTAATGCCAGTGAATCAATACCAGAACTTCCTTCAGTATCATTTAAGGTAGGATTTCATAGTTTTGTTAATGTTACATATTTTGAGCAAGTCACTGAACCTCTGTTTCCCTTTCTTACTTTATTTAATCCCTCTGGTACAAAATCTTCTACGTAAATTGTGGGAATATCCTAATACAACCAAGTCCTGGTCTCAAATTAACATCATGGCACAACCAGACTGTGCATATTGCACTAAATTACCAAGCCCACAGAAATTCTAAATTTCATATGTGCTTCTTCACTATGACTCACTGCATATTTTGCCAGAGAAGTAATCCTTTAGAGTTCTCATTCCTGCTCTGCACCTTCAAAAAGGCTGAAACACACATAGTCAGGTGTTCCCAACACTTTATTGAAGTCAACTGACAGTACTCCATCAAACCCAAAACGATCCAGAGACAAAATTGATGCAAGAGAGGCTTGCACTGCCAGAAGAAGTGGAAGGGCTTGGATACACGTGCCAAATATCAAATGTCCACTGTCTAAAGACTGTGCTCTTTGGCCTCTGAGCAAGCAGCACATCAAGAGGCAAACCACGCAGGACAGTGCTGGATGATATAACCAAAGAGACAGCAGGCAGCTGGGCAAAGCAAAACACAAAAGCAAAAGACAAAGACCGGCCTCTACAGTTGTAAGGCTATAGAAAAGGGGAAGAAACACAAGGAGAAAATAGGCATATTTAAACACTTATTTATCATTTATGATAGCAGGATGCTATTTCAAAGAACTTTAATCGCCACTGAAAGAAGCTTGTAATCACAGAGGAACTTGGCTAACTTGAGTGACTGCCATTCCTCAATTTTTCCTTTTTTTTTTTTCAAGTGAATAATGCTCTAAGGCTGTAAAACAACAACCAGGTTTCAAATTATCCATTTCAGAAATTATGAGCAGTTCTAAGCTCACTAAAGCTTGGGTGTCGGTGAAATGCCGAGTCCCAGCATCTTAATTCCTGGTATTACAGAAACAGCTTCACTAACCATGCTTCGCTGAAAAAAGGCACAAATGAATGTATGAACCTAGTACAAAAAGACTGGAGGTGAATCAGGCAGCACGGTTTCATTTGGTCTGAAATACAACAGTTCGTTAAATTTGGGGGATTTTCCCCCTTTTCAGGCTTTGCATTGCAGTTACTGCTGATAATGACTGCCTAAACATCAAACTTTATGAATTAGTTTTGATTGCTAATTTCATGCTTTATTTTTCCTTCTTTGATTTTCCTCTTTACTCCTTATGCGTAATCCATTACCCCAGCCTAAAATCTTTCAACCTCTGCTAAGGACCACACAAGCATCTCTCAGCCTCACTAGATGAATCCATTTGGAAGCACTGTGTATTTGCAGGCCTATATCTGATCTTAGTGCCTACTTACCTCACTGCATGTCTGTCTGGTATTTTTCTCCCTAAGTGTAAACTTGTTATTTGGAAAGGATTTTTGTTTTGTTTTGTTTTAAAAAACATATTATAAAATCTATTCCAATGACCAATATAGTACTAATGTAATTATCCAAGGAAAAATTTAATTAAGCAAGACTGCATCACCAAAGTTGAAGATGTCACCAAAGCTTCAATGTCATCACCTTCAGAAAAATAAGTTTGTGGAAATTTGCAAAATAAAATTATTTTAGCTATTCTAAATACACGTAGTGAACAGCCTCTGATGTTGAAAACCTCATTTGACATATGAAAGGTGGTTGAAAGGACATATTCCCTTAGGCTATTATTTGAAAAGAAACAAAGGCTTTCTTGCTTCCAGGTGTTTAAATGAGCTCAGAATTACCCTAAGCGCAGTATTCTGTCTTCCTCAGAGCCCACAGCTCTGTGAGACACTAATTACTATGCCAAAAAGCATCGATAACAACAGCCAGACATAAAACAACATTCTCAGAGTCAGCTTAGAGTTTGTTTTCATCTCTCCATCAGAGAGGGCTCTGGTTGTTTTTTTTGAAAGAGGAATTACAGGTGGAACTTTTCTAACCCACAGTTACCTGGAGTGGCAGAGAAATTGCTTCTGCTTATAGAGACGACCCCTTCCAACAGAGGCTTCCCCTCCTTGGGGACCACAGGGAGGTGGAGACTCCCAGGAGTGGTTACTGGAGGGCATGGCCAGATTTATACAGTCTATTATAATATACAGATTTATACACAACATTCAAGATAACTCCAACATATTTTCCGTTGTTTACCTGAAGTTTCTCACATGTTTTTGAAACCATTTTTCAGCTACCCCAAATAGGAAGACCATTTTGCTGAATGTCATCTCAGTCATCATAGGGAAAGGAGTCGAGACTCCTTAGCAACTCCTAGAGCTAGTTCACAACATGTGGTTGTTAATTGACAACATCCCAAATGTCCTGTAGATTTCATTTGTATTGTCCTTCCATTCATTGCAGGGACAAAGAACCAGGTTAAAATCTTACCTAGGAACTATTTTGGAGAGGCAGTTCTTTGTATTTAGCTCAATTCCACCTAAAATTGTAAAAAATTCAGTCTGAAGGACGGGCAAGCACATCCACCTAAAATTGTAAAAAATTCAGTGTGAAGGACGGGCAAGCACATTCAGAAAGGCTGCAGCACTCCAAACGAATCTTTCTTTGCATGGTCTGCATCCCTTGTTTGTGTACCAGGAGTTCATTTAATTTTCAGACAGTCTTCCAAACGTCCTAGCCTTCTCTCAAATCTTCTGAAAGTTTTGAAAATCAGTTTGGCAACATTTTTCTCATAAACCTTCAAAAAAGGAAAAAGTAATTATTTTCACACTTCTCTGGATGATCAGCAGAAGCCTAGAAGCATAAGGCTAGTGTAATACACTGCCAAAACCCAAGATTATCAAGTAATAACTAAATCTCTTATTTCTCACTGTGCTGTAAACTGGCTTTTTTGGCCTACATCTTGCCATAGAAATTATTGCAAAAAGCCAAGACTGATGTGTCATTTTCCTGCCTCCCTGGTATCAGAATGAATCATTACCTTTCTCAAATCTTGCACTCATCTAAGAGTCTTGAACAATCACAGAGCTTCCTTTCATGCAAATTTGGGTGTGACTAATGACATATGCCAAGGTTATCCCCATAAAGCACTGGCAGCTCCCAGGATTGACATTTCACTGCAGTCTGTTTAGAGATGCCTGCATATCACAGCTCACAATAAGTGTCGCCACCATGCTCACTGCAAGCAGGGTTCACACACGCACCTCTCAATTGCAGCATTTTGCTGGAGTAGTACTTGTAGTAACTGGCTCACAAGGTCTGCTAAAATATATTGATCCCAATAGAATAAATCTGAAACCTCCAAAGCAGTGAAGTTTATTAACCTCGGCTTTTTGTCAGTCTGGGATAACTATATCAAGTCTTGAGAATGAAATTTCATTACAAAAATTAAGCTGGAATTAGTACTATGCTAGCTTGTGTTGTGCCCTCTAGATAGGAACACAGAAGAGACCTGCCAAGCACAAATAAATGCTGTTCATTTTTACATCGCTGTGTCTAGATATTAGAATTCTAAGAGGCACAAGGATAATGTCCACAGATAATGGACTGCCCAAAGGCAAAAGAAACATGCAGATGTCAAAATTATAAGACTGACTGAATGCTTTGGCTATACTTGTATGTACTTCATCAGGAAAACATCATGGTCTGGGACTGTCAGTGTTTGTATTGGTCAACTATGCATTAAGGAACCTGCATAGAAAGTTAAATTTTCAATATTTCTTGATATATGGAGAACTACAGAAGAAGAAAGCCTTGGAACAATGCAGCTAACAAAGCAGCCCAGTACCTTCACAGCTGATGTAGTTAACCTTGTATAGAATATATCAGGTTTCTGTGGCAAGATTTTGGTAGAAGGGGGTGGCTTCTATGAGAAACTGTTAAAAACTTCCCCCATGTCCAATAGAGCCAGTGCCCGCCAGCTCTAAGATGGACCCACCACTGGCCAAGGCTGAGGCCATCAGCAACAGTGGTAACGCCTCTGTGATAACATATTTGAGAAGTGTGGGGGGGAAACATTGTACACCCAAAGCCAGAGAGGAGTGAGACTATCTGCAGATACCAATGTCAGTGAAGAAGGAGGGAGAGGTGTTCCAGATATTGGAGCAGAGATTGCCCAGGGAGGTGGTTGAGTCCCCATCCCTGAATGTGTTTAAGAGTTGTTTAAATGTGGTGTTGGGAGATATGGTGCAGGAGAGGAATTTGTAGAGTAGGGCTGATGGTTGGACTGTATGATCCCAAGGGTCTCTTCCAACAGGAATGATTCTATGATTCTTTATCTTCTTTATTTTACATGTATCGATCATATAATTTTTATTTTGTCCAACCTGAATGATTCTATAATTCTATGATTTCTCTGAAGTCCCTGGTGAAGACCATGGTGAGGCAAGCTGTCTCTCTGCAGCCCTTGGAGGACCCCACACTGAAGTATGTGGATGCCTGAAGGAGGCTGTCACCCCATGTGAAGCCCATATTGGAGCAGGCTTACGGCAGGAGCTGGCAGGACTTCTGACCCTGTGGGGGATGCACGCTGGAGCAGTCTGATCCTGAGGGACTGCACCACATGCATGCTGGAGCATTTTGTGAAAAACTGCAGCCCGTGTTGGAGAAGTTAATGGAGGGCTGTATCCCATGGGAGGGACCCAACACTGGAGCAGGGAAAGAGTGTGAGGAGCCCTCCCTTTGAAGAGGAAGGAGTGGCAAAGTGTGACAAACTGATGACAACCCCCATTCCCCATCCCCCTGCACCACTGTGGAGGAGGAGGTAGATAAATTGAGAGTGAAGTTGGGCCCAGGAAGAAGGAAAATATTGGGAGAAGGTGTTTAAGATTTAGTTTTTATTTCTCATTATCCTACTCTGATTTGATGAGTTATAAATTAAATTAATTTCCCCAAGTTGAGTCTATTTCACCTGTGACAGTAACTGGTGAATGATCTCTCTCTGTCATTATCTCAGCCCACAAGATATTATATGTATTTTCTTTCCCCTGTCCAGCTGAGGAGGAGAGTGATAAGGCTTTGGTGGGTACCTGGTGTCCAGCCAAGGTTAACCCACCATAACAGGCAATATCCATCTTCAGCTGGAAATTCAGTCTAAGAGTGAAGCAAATTTTGGGTTTCTTGCTGCCTGCCTCAACTCTCCCTGCTTCCTTAAAGACAACTTTTAAAAGCATGTAAAGAGCAGTATCTCCCTACATTTTTATTAAAGTGCATTATACAAGGCATACATATGTATTCAGGAAGAACAATACACTTTTGCATTCACTGTCAGCATTGAAGAACCCATTAGCCTTTACATTTTAATCAGGAAAAAAAAAAAAAAAACAAAGAAAAATACACAAAACAACCAGCCCTCAGGGAGGTTTATCCCTGATTTAGCAGGTAATTATTTTGGAGAAATATTTGACTGTGAATGCAGTGAATAAGAATGTCAAAAAGGGAGGGCCTAGGATCACTATTTGCAATAATACACAATCACGCCTACAGTGTTAGGAGGTTTTCCCAAACATTTGGGCAGTTTGGGGTATCAATCACTGCTGTTTGTATCCTGAAGTTCATTGAGCAGAGATCTCTATCGGGCTATTTAATAAAATAAATAAATAAATACATAAAACATCCAAATGTAGTGCTACAAAAACTCATATTGCTATTTTAAGATTTTAAAATATTTTTTCTTAATTTTTCAATTAAAATAACCTATTTTTTTCAGTAAAGACCAATAGTTCAGGAATGTTTAAGACCCCAATCTTCAC
>VXBJ01005738.1:410248-528326 GCA_013400055.1 Nycticryphes semicollaris | reverse complement strand
AATGTTTAAGACCCCAATCTTCACCATCAGAACTGGCTTTTTCTCCCTGAAAAGTCTGTGCAATGAACCTTCAGAGGACTCTATTTGAAAGAGTATTTGGAGTGATTTTATATATTTATAAATATATATATATATATACATAGATATATTTTAACAGAATATTAGGGAGTGCACCTAACGATTCACATAGGATTAGGAAATAGTATAAAAAAGAAACAACATTTTCTGACAGCACAGTTCTGACTTGTCATCCCAAAAAAAGGCAAAACCAATAACTTTTTTCAGAAAATCAGATTGCAAAAATTTAGCAAAGTATTTCTGAAATCCAGGTGCCTGGGACAAAACACTACCTTCTCCTTGTCTTCATGGAGATATTCAAAATGTTTAAGTTGTCTCATCTGATGATGATTTTCCACTGTTGGGAAATGACAAAGGTCTTTGGCGGAGCTGTGGCTCCATATCAGTATTCCATACCACTGCTGCTAATTACAGCACCTTTTGCTTTTGGTAGACCACCAAAGTATAATCCATTAATATGCAAGACACAGTCGGGTTTTAAGAATATACTGCACTTACTCCTAGACTTACATGATTTACTTTTGGACATTTTAATATCTGCCTATATAGATTCTCACAAGCCCTACATGTTAAAATTCTACTTAAAGACTGTTAATGGACAGGTATTAAAACATAATAGCAATAAAGTCTTTGATACAACCCAGTGAAGTCAAAAGGCCTTCTTAAATTGCTTTATAATTTAGAGCAGGATCTTCATTAATCAGAAATATATCAATGTAAGATCAATCAAATAGAATGATATGGTGGGAGCAATAATTTACTGTGACAGAAATTTACTCTCTGCTAGATACTTTGCCTACATAGAAAGTTACCACTGCTTGAGCAGTAGACAAGGAAATAGTGTAGGAAAACTTAGCAACAACCATATAGAAACAGAAATTTGCAGATCTATTCACACATGTTGGGGAACCTGTACATTTAGAAGGCTTTGTGTATTCAACCTCAAATGTAACTCCAAACTTGAAGCAAACAGCAAAGCTAAACAAGCTCACGCACCACTGGTTAGTATTCACAAAGACTAACTTTATTATATCAAAAATCTTATGTTTTGGGAACCAAAGGTAATTACAGAAAGATGGTTAGGCATTTTGCATAAGTAGCAAATATTCACTCAATTCCTCCCATTTACTGAAATAATGCCTCAGATTTACCTATTTTATAAATATTATTCTATTAAAAATAAATATCAATATCTGTTATCAAATATCTATTTGCTGTGACAAAAAGACATCTTAGTCTTATCCCTCATACCTTGTGTTTGCAAGTCAGTAACTATCTCAAAATTCTTCAGACAAAAACTAAGTGAAAGACCTGCTTTTAAACCCTCAGGCATGACTTGCTAATGTCTGAGGCATGTCACCCTTACCTAGAGCCAGCATCTAAGATATTCTGTATCTGTAGGCACACTTGAAGAACTCTGAATCTTTCTCTTCTAAAATCCAGAATATAAGAATATATCTGAACTTTTGGCATAGTCTTTTGCAGATGAAAAACTTGTGAGATATGTTAGTCAACTTACCGGAATTTTGATCCCTGAAACCTGCACAAAGAGCAAGTTTCTTAGATATTTCCAGCACAGACACCCTAAAAGAGCAAGTTACTCAACACCAATTCAGCAGCAACATTAAAGTATACACCTGTACATCTCATGCTGACATGCCAATCAGTGAAGCAATTTATGGAAACCTTACATTCACAAAATGAACTATAAATCATACAGCTTATTTTTCATTTTTATTTTTATCTTTAGAAAGAAAAGCTGCATTAAAAGTTCACAACATGAGCTTGTATGAAAATTCTTCTTAAATAAATCTAAGCTCTGAATTAAAATTATGAACAATTACTCCTTTATAATATTTCCATTTATCTCTTTCTTTTGCTTCCTATCCAAGAAAAGGGGAAGTGTTGTTGGGCTTTACCTAGCTTATGCTATTAAATATTTATTCAGTGGCTATGACATGTTCCAAAATTATCTATCTTTAAAATTATACAATGAGAATATCATTTCCTCATCAATTAGGTTTACTAATAAATCCATCTGTTTGCAATGTCTGCCTTTCCATCAAATCAAACTTCTAATATCAGCTTCACCTACTAATCTGGGGGAGGTGGTGTTCCTTTCATTTTATTCTATCTTTTGGAGAAGTCATGTTGTGCGGCACCTAACATATATATCTCTACAAGACTGTTTCTCACATTTTACAGTCGGAATTTCTTTTTTATCTTTTTAAATCTCCTGCCCATGACGACCAAGCCATTACTTTATATTGCTTACATTTCTTGCATATGATTTTTTTTCTCTCTCAAAACTGTGACCTTTTACAGGAATAAGTGCTTGACTTCACATCAGAATCTGGCATATTTTTCAATCCCCTGCACCCTTTATTCACAGTTTATGTGGCACATGGACAATATAATCTGCTATTGGCTACAGAACTTAGGAAAACATTCAGTCCTAATGTAAAGCTTTAACATTCCCGGGTTTTGGATGTGCAGCTTAGTCTACAAAAAAGAGTTCATGATAGAACTCATTGCGTGTGGGTATCTCAAATATCTCTCAAAGATGCAAGATGAGATAATCCAGTGTTTTGTTCAGTATAATATCTCATTATGGCAAATCCAGAAGAAAAAGGGAATAAAATAGAGGAAAAAATAGCAAGAGCACTAATCATGTGGTTTAAAAAAAAAAAATCCACCTGACTCAAATATCATCACTAGCTGTAGTCTAGTAATTGCAACACTTTGTTTTCAAAAATAAATTTATCAGCAAAGGTCTTCAAAGTTTATACAGCACAAAGTTATATTTTAAGCAAGCTGAAAAAATGGAACTGAGATACAGAGTTCAGGGCTAAAAAACCCCGTAAAAATATCTGAATCATCTGCTGCCCAACAACTTTCAGGTGCATAAAGGAAAAGTACAGCACTGCGGTAAATATCCACCTACAGAATCAATTAGTTTGGGAGAGATTTTTCACCCCCCTCTGATATTAAAATAAATATTACAGAATATTTATTTTCTTTAACACATTTAAAATAAATTTGTTCATCTTTCAACAAATGTCACCTCTGCACAGCAACAACTACCTCAGTTAAGGGACAAAAACCCTGCTGATTGCTAAAACATTCATTTATTTCACAATGCAGTTAAAGACGACACATACTGGATACAGGAATAAAACCAGGCCTTAATCCTGTAGAGATTTATGGCCATTCTTAAATATAGGACTATGTGAGCAGACCCTATTAAGTCATTGGGTAATTGAGACTGCATCACATGTTTAAAATTTAGAAACCTGTGTAAGTTTTTCCATGATTAAGTAATACTACTGATGTTTCTGCTTCAGATGTTAAGTTTTGCTGTAAAAGAATTCCATGTCTATTTCTGAAAACAAAACCTCATAAGCAGGGAAGATCAGAGTGTGCCACAGGCAATGGGGCAATAATTTACTAAACCAGTAAAAATCCTCACCCAGAAATGCCATCGAGGAAAAAGTATCATGCAAATAAAGTAGCAACTGATGTAGTCATCTTTTCCTTTAGCTCATTATTGATTTATATTTTGGTTTCTTCTGAAGTAAGCATCTAACCAGAACAAAACTGCTTGTTTGTCTCCATTCATGAAAGATAAAAGACATAGATAACAGATATTATGTCCATATAAATAAAGTAGTCCAAGAGGCAATTAGATTTATCTTCACTACTGTGTACAGTAACAGCCTAATTGTTTGACCACCTTATAGGACGGTAATATTGACTTCTGAGTTCCTTCCTGACGAGGTACATTCCTGCTCCTTAATGCCAATTCTTTCCCTTTGAACAAGGAAAATGTTTTTTGGAAAGGATAAAGATTTTTTTATGCTATGTTACACTTTCAGCTTTAGAAATAAACTTTAGCAGCACAAGACAGCTCTTCCTGAGTGCCCTGAGTTCATCTGCTTGTGGCACATTCTTGCCATTCACTGCAGAGTCAGGACCTCCCTGGGTAGAAAACAGGTCATTCTCAGCAAAGAATCAAAATCCCATTCAAGATTTATGGCAGGAAGGACTTCTTAGCTCCACAGGTTCACATAACCCAGATTTTGTTTTTCTGAACTGAGGGTGAATGGAATTTTTGGCAGCCAATTTCTTTTGGTTGGTTGTTCAGCAAAAGCCTCAAAATATTAACTTTCTCATCTCATGGGGTGAAGAACCACCTCAGCCAGAAATACAGCAAGTAGAGCACTGGAAGGACTTTCTCTTCTGCAGTTTGTCTCTACAACAATGATTAATATTAATATTACGAGCCAGAGACACCATAGCCATCCCATCCCCTGCAGTCTCCATCAGTTTTAATAACTGATTTTGTGAGAAATCACACTGCTATTTGACCTATATCCATGACAACTCTGCCAATGAGTTCTAGAAACTTTTAAGAACCCCCATCCGGACCTCTCCATGTTCAACCTCCAGCTTTTTAGCAGATGGCTCCTAACACAAGACTGTGCACCAAAGCCACTATAGGAACATCGGTAACTGAGTGTTTCTCCTGTGAATTCCTTTAGGATTAGCAGCTGTAACACCAAAGCCATAAATAGCAAACAATTTTTATGCTAAGTAAGAATAAACAGTGAAGCAGACAGGATGCTCCAGGTGCTTTTCTCACTATTTTCTGGATTTCTGTTCTATCTAACCGCTTATCATCACAGAGATGAAGGAAATGTTGTGCAGCACACTGCAGTACGACAGGACAAGAGTGATTTATTATGTAAGGAATGATGAAAGCATTCAGATTTTCTGAGTGGTATCTCATTTTGACAATCATGGACAAATAGTAAGTTATTGCATTTCCCTGCCCAGCAAGAATTCAAATTTCACTGCTTGGGAAAACTCAGGCATAATGTTGCAGTTCAGCAAAGCTGATGAGGACATTTTTGTTTCATTTTCTTTGTCTCTTTTTACGTTGGCAGTGAAATGCTACCATATACTGCAAAGCAACCAGAATGCTGAGATAGTTTTGTATTGCATAGCATAAATCATGCAATTTTAACCTTAAATTAAAAACAGCCAGCAGATAATACAGGATGAACATAGCTGAAAACCATCATTACATGAAAATACTGCATCAGTGGCCAAGGCTGATGCATAGCACTGACTTCAGGCAAATCCCCAGAGAAATCTTTGATAGTTATAGCAACTAGTTAGAAATTTTAGTATAGACCTCATGTTTTTTGCACCCCTTGTTAGATATTTAAGTCTGCAATTGCCAGTCTTTTCATATTGTCTCTATATTAAACACAACTCTATTATTTTAACTCTTTAAAGCACTTTGAAATTTCTGGATGTTATCAGGAGAAATGTGCATTACCACACAAAATCTTTCAAGATCTGAAACTGGAAAAAAATAGTTTTCTATAAAGGACTACTAAGACCAAGTCAAATGGGGAAAGGTAAGCTGCTTTTTAAAAAGGCCTGTTCCCAAGTCATAGTGCAATGCAGTTCGGTTCCGTATGTGGCTGCTGATGCCACATCAAAAGACACAAAAAAGATCGTTCTGGTTCAATAGCTGCTTGCAAATGCAGATACTCAGTGTGTATGGGACAACGTGGGATAAAGCATAAATATAGTGCAAGACAATGGCAAATGGATGCCAAAGAGCCACTCGTAGAATGAAAAGGATGAGACAAGAGACTAGAGAAGAACTCTTAACTTGAAAGGAACAGGTTTGTGAGATGATGGCCTTGAGTACAAAGATGAAGTATTACAAGCAGATGCTAGGAGACTGTTTACCTTGGTACAAGCCCTTTTACAAGGTACACCGTTCCTTATTTCATAATTTCTTCTCTTTTACTGTTGACTGTTGATTAGACCAGGTCATCACACCACCTTGTTCACAAGACTAGTTTGTACCATTTTTCCCAGGCTAAACACAAATTCTTGGTGTTCATTCTAAACAAAGAGTACTCTCTTCACACGGAAAACTTCTAACAAATCCTAAGCCATGGGGAAAGATATTCTATTGTATGCAGGGAGACAAGATTTCTGCGAGAAATAGAAGGAAGTTTGAAGCATGTTTCTTCATAATTTTCAAAATGGAATAGAGGAGTCATTTCTGGAACCAAGCATTTCTACTGTTAACTGTCTAAGCTACAAAGGAGATTGTGGAAGCAGAAAGAGTTTGAAATAAGCAGGTATGTCATTAGAGTAAGGAAAAGGAAGACTGCTGTAATGGAACATTTCCTGGAAGTGGAGTGTATACAGAACAGGGAGGAGTCAAAGAGGAGACATCAAGTCAGGGAGTAGGGATGGCATACATCTTTTCTGTCCTCTCTGAGAAGTAAATACTTTCGAACATAAAAGGACTAAAATTTATTATTATTTTGTACGCAAATATTCCAAATCATCTTTTCACAAGCCTGGCTCTTTTGCTTTTTAACATTTCCCCACAAGCCACTGAAAAGAGAGTTCCATATACACTTCTCCCAGATCCACATGTCTCCAGTAGTATGGGAAAGACAGCTCATAAGAGAAGCAACAAAATTCAATTCATCACTCTTTGGGAAACAGTCACAGGAAATTCCAGCAGCAGAGTGACACTATTTTCTTTAAACTGAAACATGTTTCTGTTTTTAATAGATCTGTTACTGATTTGTTTATATTGTGCTTGCTTGATGATCAGCATATTGTATCTAACACTACATTATCATACTTACTTTTTACTTTCTATTTCTTCAAGCTTTTCTTTGAATTCTTTATTTCAGTCTTGTATCTAGGGATCAAGAGAGCTTATGTGCCTTACTAATTTAACAGGAAAACTGCTGAATCCTGCTTCTGGATACGTAAAAAAAAAAAAAAAAAAGTATTCTTCTACAATCCAATTTAAGTAGGTGCTATAGAATACGTATATTTTTAAGGCAATAATAATTAGTAAGACAGAAATAATCAGCTGCTTTTGGCATGATGTTAGCTACCTTACTTACAGTTTTCACAACGAATAGTGAAGGAAAGATATTTCTATTTTTACAACACTAAATAAAATTCCCTGAAAAACTAACAATAATTCCCTGTAATTCAAGTTCGAAATTCATATTCTCAGTATCAAGGCATCACTATGTTCCATGGTAAGATTTCTGAAAACAGAAGTTACTCAGAAGCACAGACTTCTGAAGAAAGTCACTCACCTGAAACTTAAGCATCGTCATAAGAGACTGAACTGGGAATGAACTACAGCAGTTCCATTACTCCTTAACTTATGTCCAAAATTGTGCCTAAGATTATGATGCATCTGTTTTCCAATAAAATCTTGTTTTCATGCTAGAGCTCTGTTGAGAAAGATAAATCCATATTATGGAGGATTTTGATATATCACAATTTGATTTTGTCCCCATTAGCTTAAACCAATTGTCAGCATAACTGACAGGGAACCTATAAAGGGAATTGTTAACAAAACCTGGGGACTATCTGAAGCTATCCCAGGAAACACTGTGAAATTATGTTTTTCACCCAAACACAAAAAGTTATTGCAGCCAAGCAGTTTTGTTGAGCAAAAACAGATACAGAAGCAATAAAAAAAATTTTAAAATATATATTACTTCACAGAAAACCAGAAAAAAACAGGTTAATGATGGACAATACAGATAAAATAAACCCATGAGACTAATAAAGGAGGTTAAAGAAATCATTGAAATATCAGCATTCAACAAATATGAAATATCAAAAGACATTTTTTAAATTATTAAAAACAACCAAAAAGTCTACTTTGGCCACATAGAGTTCAACTGCTTGGAGTAAATGGTAACAGCCAAAGTGTGTGAATTAGCTAGTTCTTTTTTGTATTTGGAGCAAAGTAGAAGTCTGTATCCAGTTTATATGCTGTCATGAAAGGACATTATGAAAGGACATTATTATTATCTGTAATTTTAACAGGAAATCTCACCCCCAGACTCTCCTTACATACATACTCACAAACATGCTATTTTCTGTTGTTGCTACTGAGCTAAGTGAGGAATTTTATTTAGCCATATGCACCCCTGAGGAAGGATGAGATGGACTAGAACAAAGTGGTCTGAGCAAATCAAAATCCACCTTCAACAGTGGAGGAAATTACAGCCATACAGAATTCCTGTGGATATCAAACTAGACTGTAGCAGTTGCAGCATCCAAAATAACATCCAGTAAATCTTCTTTTATTGAAGGTACTGCTCCAGAGAAAATAGATTAGAAGCTACAATTGAGACACTTTAGTCTCTAGATAGGAGATTGTCAAGCCGGTGCAAAAGAAGGCCACAAAAACAATCAGAGGGCTGGAGAACCTCTGCCATGAGAACAGGCTGAGAGAGTTGGAGTTTTTCAAGCTGGAGAAGGCTTGGGAGAGACCTTATTGCAGCATTTCAGTATTTAAAAGGGGCTTGTAAGAAGGGGAAAAACACTTTAGCAGGGCCTGTTGCAATAGGACAAGGGGTAATGGTTTTAAACTAAAAGAAGGTACATTTAGACGAGACATAAGGAAGAATGTGTTTTACAATGAAGTTGGTGAAACACTGAAACACGTTGCCCAGAGAGGTGGTAGATTCCCTGACTCTGGAAACATCCAAGGTCAGGATCAACAGGGCTCTGAGCAACCTGATCTAGCTGAAGATTTCCCTGCTTATTGTTGGGGCATTGGACTAGAGAACCTTTAACGGTCCCTTCCAACCAGAACTATTCTATTAGTCTATGATCTCTTCTCTACCTGGAAGTTGCCTAGCTAAAACCCTCTGCTAGGTATTCACAAGGATGTGAACTTAGACCTTCTGACAGAACACAGTTGCTACCTGGCTTGGATGTCCAGACGCTAAGATGGACAAAAAAGTAACGGGAGACCCAAAACATCATCCAAAAATTTGAAAACATGTTCCACAAGCTAATTGGTCTATTGACTGGAGGTTGAGAGGTATACATGAGAACTTGCATGTGAAGAAGATACTTGACAGTTTGGGACAGGAGAGAAAAGACATATATTTTCTTGAGTAAGAGTCCAAATAAAGTGTCTCTCCCTTGCCTGTTTCCCACCTCTAATACTAACAGACATAATAATCAATTTGTGCCCCCAAAGGCTTAGGGCATCAGAATGGCTAAACTCAGGAAAAACAGAGCAAAATGTGCAATGAAGAATATCAAGACACACAGGAAAACTGGACACCTCTTGTGAAAAGAAAATTTTCAATATTCTGTGCAGAGAACGAAGACGCACATTTTCGGATTTGCATCTTTCCTCATACTGCCTTAGTTGCTGATTACACTAACATTAGATGAAAACAGAATCAGACTCTAAAATACTACTTCTAATTTTTTTCTGCCAGACTCAATTGCATTCAAAATTAAAGGTATTTTCCTATTACTGTAACCTTGAAATATCATTCTACTACAGTAAAAGTTTTATTAGTTTTTATTATTTTATTTTATTACCAATATTGAATCGGAGTTTCTGTCAGAAAACCCACCTTTCCACTCTCCCTGGGACATTTCAGATTGCATCGCACTCTGATGCATGATATCTAAGGACCTCTCAGAAACAAATTCAGGGTTTCTTTTTTACGTAGAGTTTCTTTTTTCACTTTCTCTTGCTCGCTGTGTTGATGGCCCACAAGTTGAGGACCCAGGTAACAAAGTCCCTCTCACTGTAAGTGAAGACATGGTATGTGATCATCTAAGGAATCTGAAAATATACAAGTCCATGGGACCTGATGAAATACATCCCAGAGTCCTGAAAGCACTGGCTTACAAAGTTGCAAAACCACTTTCCATGATATTTGAAAAGTCATGGCAGTCAGGTGAGGTCCCTGCAGACTGGAAGAAAGGAAACATCACACCCATTTTTAAAAAGGGTAGAAAGGAGGACCCTGGGAACTACTGACCTGGTGGCCTTCTACGATGGAGTGAGTATGTCACTAGATAGGAGATGACCTATGGATGTGATCTATCTGGACTTCTGTAAGGCCTTTGACACGGTCCCCCATGACATCCTGCTTGCCAAATTGGAGAGATATGGATTTGATGGGTGGACTGTTCAGTGGATAAGGAATTGGCTAGATGGTCGTGTCCAGAGGGTGGTTCTCAATGGTTTGAAGTCCAGATGGAGAGCAGTGACAAGTGGTGTCCCTCAGGGGTCCGCGCTGGGACAAATTCTGTTTAACGTTTTTATCAATGACATGGACAAAGGGATTAAGAGCAACATCAGCAAGTTTGCAGATGACACCAAACTGTGTGGTGTTGTTGATACACCTGAGGGATGGGATGTCATCCAGAGAGGCCTGGACAGGCTGGATAGGTGGGCTCAAGTAAACAACATGAGGTTCAACGGGAGTAAGTGCAAGGTTATGCACCTGGGCTGGAACAATCCTCGCTATCAATACAGACTAGGCGACGAAGTATTAGAAAGCAACCCTGAGGAAAGGGACTTAGGGGTGCTGGTGGACGAGAAGCTGGACATGAGCAGGCAGTGTGCACTTGCAGCCCAGAAGGTCAATCACATCCCGGGCTGCACCAAAAGAAGTGTTGCCAGCAGGTCCAGAGAAGTGATTCTGCCACTTTACTCTGCTCTGGTGAGACCTCACCTGGAGTACTGTGTGCAGGTCTGGAGCCCTCAATAAAGAAGGACATGAACCTGATGCAGTGGGTCCAGAGGAAGGCCACAAAAATGATCAAGGGGTTGGAGCGCCTTTGCTATGAGAACAGGCTGAGGGAGCTGGGGTTTTTCAGCCTGGAGAAGAGGAGGCTCCAGGGACACCTAATAGCAACCTTCCAGTACCTGAAAGGGACTATAGGAAGGTTGTGGAGAGCCTATTTACAAAGGTCTGTAGTGACAGATGAGGAGCAGTGGGTTTAAACTGAAGAAAAATAGATTTAGATAGGATATTAGGAATAAGTTCTTTACAATGAGGGTGGTGGAGCACTGGAACAGGTTGCCCAGGGAGGTGGTTGAGGCCCCTTCCCTGGAGATATTCAAGGGGAGGCTCGATGAGGCCCTGGGCAACCTGGTCTAGTTGAGGGTATCCCTGCTGACTGCGGGGGGGTCACACTAGATGACCTTTGAAGGTCCCTTCCAGCCCAGATGATTCTATGATTCTATGACATCTGAGTGGTCACTTTTGAGTGCCAAGGTTTAAGAAAATATCATTTAGACATAGTCTCAGGGGCTATTCTGCCAGAAAAGAATAATTGAATATGGGAGGAATATGTGAAAGGGAAAAAAAAAACAACCTAGAAGTGGGAACAAGAATTCTTATGAATAGAAAGATTTAAAATCATATTAGAAAGTGACTCAGACATATTTAAGATTAACCCACTGATCTGTATGTAATTCAGTACATTCTTACTATCCTTTTTATTCCTTTATTTCCAGAATTATAATTACAAACATTAGCTGTTTTTTTTTTTTTAAGCGTTCTCTTTGCAATGGTTGAAGATAAAAGCATGGCAAAAGATAAAGTCAGTTTTTTCTAAACTATGTTGTTACACATGTTGAAACAAACAATCAGCTTGTGTTTAGGAATATCTACAAGCCAAAGGGTCAAACCTCATAATGGCTGTGATTTTTCATAACATTGAAAACAACAGGCACCCACACCAGGTACACAAAATATTGAGAGACTCTATACCGGTAAGAAAAACATATCTTGACTGAACTTTCATTGCTTTATGCAGAGCTGCATTTTCTACAGTTTAAAGCTCATTGTGTCTTTCCGTTTGAGATCTGGGAATAAATAACATTTCATTCCTTTCCCTGGAGCAGCGATAGGGAAGGATAAGACAGATTAATTCCAAAAGGTCCTTGAAAAGAGGCAGGAAAAAGCGTTGTACATAATACTAGAGAGGAAATTCACAAAAAAAATTAGATGTAATGGGGTCTCTAGAGCAGGCGTATACTGTTACAAGATATTTTGGGGAAGAAACATCCATAAGGAATATGCCTTCTTGAGGCTGCAGGAGGAGAGAGGTTCCAAGAAGTTTATTAACAGCGTGAGGCTCCACTAAGTTTGTACAGGGAAAAAGCAGCACAGATTCCTGTATTTCCTGCCTAATATCATCCTGCAGGTACAAAAGCCATCATTATTGTGATGCTGATAGATTTCACTTCCTAGCACAGGAGGTCCTTCCCTTTTTGAAGGAGCACTTGATGAAGGAAGCCAACCCTTGGAACCAAAAAGGCCACTCCACAATAATCACTTTGTCCATCAAACACAAGGCTGTGTCAGCTGCACTGAGGATCACCTGCAGCCTGATTGAGCTCAGATAGCACTTGCTGCCTTCTAATTGTCTGTCATTTTGGTTGCCTTAACCCCATTTGTTTAATGATTTTTTTTACTTTTTTTCCTCCTTTCACACTGCTGGTGTGATGTCAAAACATATCAAAAAATATTTGTGAAACTTATCAGAGCATTGCCAGATTGCACTCTCTTCCTTACATTAATAAAAAAAAAAAATCAAAAACTTTTTTATTTTAATTTGCTAAAAATTTACAGCACTTATCATTAGAATGACAAGTGTTGTGAAAGGCCACTGTGTGTTTTCCTCATTGTTTGTTTCTCTAAGCTTTGGAAGGTTTTTCACTAGGAAATGTATAATAATAAACTTTTGTGACGGCAGGTATTTTTTTATTTCCAGTGTATTTTACCTGGAATCACAGAATGATAAGAGGTTGTAAGGGACCTCTGGAGATCAGCTAGTTCAAGCCTCCAGCAGTTCCCTGCTCTTCTTGAACTCAGCAGCCCAGAACTGGGCCCAGTACTCCAGATGGGGCCTCACCAGGGCAGAGGGAGAGGGTGACCTGATGGCCACACTCTTCCTGATGCACCCCAGAATGCCATTGGCCTTCTTGGCCACAAAGGCACATTGCTGGCTCACGGTCATCCTGTTGTCCAGTAGGACTCGCAGGTCTTTTTCCTCAGAGTTGCTTTCCAGCAGGTCAGGCCCCAACCTGTACCGGTGCATGGGGTGCTGAGATGCAGCACCATACATTTGCCCTTGTTGAATTTCATCAGGTTCCTCTCTGCCCAACTCTCCAGGTCCCACTGCGTGGCAACATAGCCTTCTGGTGTGTCAGCCACCCCTTCCAGTTTTATGTCATCAGCAAACTTGCTCAGGGTACACTCCAACCCTTCATCCAGGTCATTGATGAATATATTGAAAAGGACTGGATGCAGTACTGACCCCCGGGGAGCACCACTTGTTACAGACCTCCAACTAGATTCTGTGCCACCAGTTATGACCCTCTGTGCTCTGTCCTTCAGCCAGTTTTCAATCTACTTCACTGTCCATTCATCTAACCCATACTTCCTAAGCTTACCTATAACGATGCTGTAGGAAATGGCACCAAAAGCCCTGCTGAAGTCAAGGTAGATGATATTCATCACTTTTCCCTCATCTATCCATCCCGTGATGCCATCGTACAACACTGTCAGGTCTGGAAAAAAGTTTGGGTTTTTTCTTTTCACCATCAAAAAAAGATACATTTCATTGTCAATCAGTTGAGCAAACCAATGAGAATAGATTAGCAGTGATTTAGAAAACAGAAGTTTGGTGAAACCAGTCCCAGAATATTGCTCTTATTGCCACTTGAACTTCATAAATAGTCAAAAATATTCTTACCACTAGGATGAGTCACTCCATAGAGAAGTCTCTTTTGCTTTAGTACACTTACTTTCTTCTCTATGATGTATAATGGGATTACTTTTTTCCTGAGTGCATTTGAACAAGTCACTCACACATTCAACAGGCCAAAGAAATTAAAAATCACCACTCTATTTATCATGCTAATTAATTATGTTTGAATGTTAGACAGATCGTGTGGTTACTGATAAACTAAATATCCCTACGTGATGTAAAATCATTAAAAATCATTAAAAATCCAGAACTGCTTTGTGGATAGACAAAGGGCTAAATTACATTCTGCTTACCTGAAATTTTCCTGCAATTTCAGCTGAATTAATTTGTTCATCATCCAACCACATAGCACATGCTTAAGTACAAGTAGGTAAGTAGAGCAGCATTGACCAATATCTCTAATGTCATGTACATCCTTCTGTATCAGGACATTTCTTCTTTTTTAAAATTTGCCATATTACTGTTAATGTACTGGTTAGCTTTTCCACAGCCACTGACTGATGCCAAGTGCAATATCCCTCTAAATTTGATGGGCCATAAAGTAAATATCCAGTTGAATGTGAAAGCATCTCTTGTTGATGATCAATGTATATTCTGTCTGTGTTTATACCGAACAACGGTGAAACAAAGTTGTACACAAAGACTTATAAGCACTATATTTACATACAGGAAATAATCCAATACCTGTTAGAAAAGGATACAGACAGTTGCAATCTTCAGATGTTGAGATTATTATGGAAAATATATACGCGTTTTGCCATTAATGAAATAAAACACAGAAAACATTACTTTTAAAGTCTTTTTTTTTTTCTCCCACAAACACAGGTGTACTTTGCATTTCTTACTTCCATGCTTTCACATGGAAAAAAAAAAAAAAACATGTTTTAACAAACTGAAAAACTGGGTAAATATTCCTAAAGGAAAAAGTTGACCAGTAATAGACACATAGGCAACACACTTGGCATTCTCTGATTCTTCCTCAGAACACTTTTCAGTTCTACAGATCTGTAACACACAGATCTCTCAAGGCGGAGCTGATGTCCTTGTCCTAAGTAGAGCTTAATAGCTTTTTCTTCCGGAAATCTGCCCAGTCACTTTTAGACATGCGTCATATTCTACCATCCACAGTCCCTGCTGGCAAGTAATTACCTCTCTATATAGAAGGAGCTGCACATTATCTATTCTTTTTTTTTCCCCTCTGTTTTTTGTTGACCCTACTATCTGCTAGTTTGAACTGATAATAATAGCTTTTTGTATTGGAAGAGACAGAGAACAATCTTTCCCAAATGCTCCGGATTTTGTAAGCCTTCGTATACCCTTAGATCATTTCTTTCTGAGCCTCGGGCACACTAGTTTATTTAATTAATCCTGAAACAGAAATCATTTAACATCTTTGATCGTTCTTATTTTCCGTCTCCATAAATTTCTTTTTTTTGCCTTCAAATAGGAAAATGAATTCTTCACACATTTCTGAAAACATAGGACTGCAGAATGATACAATAATTTTTTCTTTATTCCTTATATTTGACCTAACAGTTTTAGACTAAAATTATTTTTCTTCTTTCAGTGGACAAATTAAATATCTGACTCTCAGACATTAGCGTACATAAGAATACATAAGAACCTATAACGAAGCTAAGTGGAGGCAGAAGTTTACACAGAGTTTATTCAATTTAACTCATTACCTTTGGATATTGTCCAGAGCATCTGAGAGATTTATTTTTTTTTATCAGTTTTAATAGAGCCTGAGGATGAGCGACATACCATCCATACTCAACCAATGCAATGCACCCACTATATCATGATCATTTCAGGCAGTTTTCTTGCTTCCACTAGCATGCAATTCTAAGTATTTTTATATATGCTTTATTATTTAGATGACTTCTTCCACATTTCGTTTATCCAAGACTCACCATAGGTTTTGAGGGAGAGTGCTAAGATTAAGCAGGTGCAACAATTACTGGACAGCCTAACTCAAAAACGGAAATCCTTTGACTTTCTTAAGTACCCATGCTGCAGAACAAATTTTAATCTGACGTGATATAAAGTAATATGTATCTGGTGATATAAAGTAATATAAATAAAAGAAACAATGGTATAGATGTTATAAGGTATACCCCTAGCAAAAGGGCAACCATTTGCTCAAATGAAAATATAAGTATTTCTGACAGTGCCAGCTGGAAGATAGGTCTCACCTCAGCTTAACGATCCCAGTGAGAGAGGGAAAGAGGTCTTCTGGAAATGATCATGGCCAAGAAATGTACAACAATCTGTCGCTGTGCACAGTGTGTCCACACACTCAGGAGAACACCAGTCTTCAGTTAGACCTGAACTGTATCACAAGGTAGTACCAGAAAGGAAAGGATCTTCCCATTACACTGAAAGAAGAGTCATGGAATTAGAGAAAATAGTATTGAAGTGATACTTCAGGTGCCTACTGGGGCAACCAGCACTGGCAGAAGCAGTTTGACTCAGATTTATCTCACTGGGAGGCAGAGGGATATTTCTAAGTTTCTGTTTACTTTTCAGCTTTCTAGAAAGAAACAACAATGAAACCTGTGGTTGGCACACTAGTGAACTGCCAGACACCGTACAACATGACCTTAGATATTAAAGCATCATTCACAAATCACTCTCTCCAGCATAAAAGCAGCAGCGAAGTTTTTTCAAAAGGCTGAGTACCAGCATCAAGCTACAATTCATCTGCACAGTTGAGTTGACTGGACTAACATGCAGCCATGTAACAACATTGCTTATTACCACTAAAACGTATAAAAGAACACAGCCTGCATTCAGATTCTCTGCAACAGTAATGGACAACCAACAAATCCTTGCATAAAAGCACATTTAATATATACAGCAGAACAAACAGTTCTAGAGATCAATAAACTACTTATTGAGGAAAATGCATAGCCTGTAAAAGCAGAGTGAAGCATTTCCCTACTGTTATGAAGGAGCTAAAACCATCAGCTAAAGCCAGCAGCATGCACTTCTACTGTTTACTTTAGTCTTGAACAAAGTGACCGTATGCATAGATAGCCATGGAAAAATGAAGGCGGCATTTACACTTCAGTACAAAGTGGGAACAGTGACAGGGCCACTAACTCTCAACATCTCAACAGGCAACTATTTCAGCTAGAGGTTAAGATGTTAAAGCAGAAATTTTAAAATCCATCTGTTGAGACCTAAAGCAAAGTCAATAGACTTCCTGTCTGCAAAAAAAAAAAACATTATAAAATAAGCAAATAAATAACAAATTGATTGCATTAGGTCAAGACTTCACCCTAATGCTGCAAAGATATTTTTATTACATGGAAAAATCACCTTCTGCAGCAATTAAAAAAAAAATAATTATACAGTGGAGAGATATCAGCTAGTGCAACCAGCTTACAATTACATCTTCAGTTTTGTGCTGTACCTACCAAAAATGGTAATTCAAAGTATTTTGTTACTATCGTGGTTTGGGCCAGACTGGCCACTGAAACAAACAAGAGATGCTCTCTGACCTCTCTCCCTTCAGAAAGCATCTCCCTTTCATCAGAGTAGGAAAAGAGAAATAGACTTACGAGTTTAGAATAAGCTAAAGTACTCTAATAAGATATTAATAAAGAAAAGAAAATAATGAGAATATATACATTATATACAAAACCATATCAAGTTCCCAGGGTGACGATCACATCACCGACAGGCACTGGGAAAGCCCCAGAGTGGGCTGGAAAATGGACAGAAACTGGATTTCACGTCTGGATTCAGAAACATGCAGATCAGGATCAAAGGCAGATGAACAGACAGAGTACTCCTTGGACACCAGCCATCAAAGAAAGAGCCTGATCCCTTTGATCCCTCGGCTTTTATACTGAGCATGATGCAGATGNATTATAAAATAAGCAAATAAATAACAAATTGATTGCATTAGGTCAAGACTTCACCCTAATGCTGCAAAGATATTTTTATTACATGGAAAAATCACCTTCTGCAGCAATTAAAAAAAAAATAATTATACAGTGGAGAGATATCAGCTAGTGCAACCAGCTTACAATTACATCTTCAGTTTTGTGCTGTACCTACCAAAAATGGTAATTCAAAGTATTTTGTTACTATCGTGGTTTGGGCCAGACTGGCCACTGAAACAAACAAGAGATGCTCTCTGACCTCTCTCCCTTCAGAAAGCATCTCCCTTTCATCAGAGTAGGAAAAGAGAAATAGACTTACGAGTTTAGAATAAGCTAAAGTACTCTAATAAGATATTAATAAAGAAAAGAAAATAATGAGAATATATACATTATATACAAAACCATATCAAGTTCCCAGGGTGACGATCACATCACCGACAGGCACTGGGAAAGCCCCAGAGTGGGCTGGAAAATGGACAGAAACTGGATTTCACGTCTGGATTCGGAAACATGCAGATCAGGATCAAAGGCAGATGAACAGACAGAGTACTCCTTGGACACCAGCCATCAAAGAAAGAGCCTGATCCCTTTGATCCCTCGGCTTTTATACTGAGCATGATGCAGATGGGATGGAATAGCCCACTAGTTGGGTTTGGGTCACCTGTCCTGTACCCCTTCCCCATAGGAAGCTCTTCTGCTTCCGGCTCTCCAACAGGGTATATAACAAAGTGAGCTGACCTTGGTTGTTACAGCCATAAGGATAAGCAAAAGCCTCTGTATGCACCATTCCTTGGCATAAAGTATAAAGAATCAGGTTCTACCATTCCAGGAGCAAACTGCTTCTACAAAATATGCTGTTAATTTCAGAGTTCAGTTAGGTAGGAAAGGCTTAACTGCAAAGTAAAATTACTGAACAGAAAATTCGTTTTGTTTTACCTCAAACCAGGACACACACTTGTACCCTAAAACTATATTTGGTGAGGATTTGTTTCTGCTGTGTAGTTTTGTGCACACAGGAAGGAAAAACCTGTGCTTTGAGAGCACTAAGGAAGTAAGGCAACTAATGGGCATCAAAATTAAGTTGTCTGCCAAGGTCATACTGTATATGGCAAATTTAGGATTGAACTTCAATCTTTTTCATGCAAACTAGTAGTTTAACCAGAAAACCACCCTATCTATCAAATAATGTAATAAATAAAAATCTGGCAGATTATCTCAGCTAAGAAATGATACAATCCACGTGTTGAAGTGAAAATGGTTGCCAGTGATGAAATACATCGATGTGGCTTAAAAAATCCTGCTCAATAATTATCTATCCCAGTGATTTTTAGTTCATACAGTTCGGCAAGTGATTTTTTACTTTCTGATAATTTGGGGACTTTTTCTTTCTTTCATTGCACAAAGGGATGACGAAATGTATGGAGAGGCAACAAAATAAAAAGTGCTGAAAGTTCTTCACTTGTTCAAGAAAATAAACTCACAAAACATTAAGTGTTCTGTCAGAGAAGGGAGAATTCATATTCAACACAAGTTAAAAAAAACACCCTTAAAGAGAGCTATTAATTAGTCAGCTATAACATTTTTGAGACTTACTTGCAGAAAGCATTGTGGACTATCAGCTGCTGATAGACCATGAAATATTTCCACAGGTAAAATTTTCAATTTTATTACCAGCATTTTCCATCAATTATCTTAGGCTGCTCCCCAAAGAAAAAGAAAGAAAAACCCCAAAAGCCCTCTCAAGCTTGCATCTGTGGCAAATCTCTATTTAGCAACATACCCCTGAATAAATTCTGCAGTGAAGTCACACAGGCCCTGTAAAGCCACAGCAAGACTTAAAATTGCTTGTTTGATGGCAGTCTTTCACTTAGGGCTTCCAAGAACTACCACTCAAACGCAAACGGAATATTCCTGTGGTTGATACCTTCCATTTGCAATTCCAAGTGCAAGGCACTTTTTTGTAAACCTTTCATGAGCTCTCATCAATTTGTTTTATTATATGCTTGTACACTGACAAGTGGCATTGGGCCCAGTATTAAGTTTGCAATGCTCTGGGCATTCCTCTGACATCAATAACAAATTATTGCTAGAGAGGACCCTGAGCCTTGGAATTCTAAGTCAGGACCTAAGCTCTGCTCAGCACTCAGACCCAGGACCCCACTTACAGACTCCTAGGAAGACACTAATCTTGCAGCCAGCCCAAGTGATATCAAGAGACATCACTGATGACTCCTTTCTAGTCAAAAATCAAACAACGCTGATCACAGCCAGAGCTGCAATTAGTCAAATGGATTCTTTCTCACATCTAACAGCTTTTCAATACTGTTTTCAAAGTAGACTTTTTTATAAAGTAACACAGTGTTTATATTAACATCAGTCTGGACAAGTGTTAGCTGTTTACTTCAGTGCACTGTATGATTACGGGCAGTATAAAAATGCTATAAATCTCCTAGAAAACAAAGTTGTTTACCATTTATGTCTATCCAAAATGGCATTTTGCAGATAACAACCTGGGACAGTAAACTTGAACATGTAAGAAAAATATGGTGCCACGTAAAAACTGCCTAAAAATTACAGCCATACAGTTTGCTTGAAATTATAGCAAGTGTCTTTATATTAATGGAAAGTTATTTAAACTGCTGCTACATCAGTAGTATGGGGGTTTGGTTTTTTTGATGCCATGAATTATTTTGATTTGTCTCAGGGTTAATCTGGGGAATGTTTCATCAAATTCTTTGGCTACTTCTATGCTTTATTATAATACTTATATTATTCTCAGAGTTACCTAATGTTGGGTTGCTGAGAGAAAAAGTTTCTATTTGGATGTTTAATACTGACAGTGCCAACATATAATCTTTTTCAGAGCCAGTGTCAGGACTAAACGGGAGCAAATACCAGGTTTAAAGGACTATTTACAGTCTTTTTACCCTTCTGCTTTTCTTTCAACTTTGCTAACAATAGTACAAAATGTAGTGGTGGTTTTGTAAACACAGAAAAGCTGTCTGTTAGACAACAAACTGACAACCGTCTATAACCCTGGCCCTAAAACGGGAACCACTATTGAATTGATTCAGACTGAGCTAGATTAAAGTGTAACACAGCAAAAACCAGTAGCGCATATATGTCCAGTCACAAAATTAACCATTCTTTCCAGCCCTCCATTAAACTTTTATTACCTAGCATTTGTGACTTGCAATTGTATTAGCCATAGAAAACTGTGTCCAATGAACAGGTTGTAGTTACTCTTTATAAAGGTTTATGTTTCATTTTGAAGGGGAAACATATTTCAAAGCTTTTGTGACATAATTCGCTCCCTGATTTTGCAAAGGTGAATATACTTACAAAGCTTCTGTAAAATTTTTAATAAATTTCTTTTCCATATGTAAAAATAATTTCTTTAGGAATTGGTATCAATTAAGAGCTAATTATAGACAGCAAAGATAGCATATTTTTCAGCCCAGCAGTTTTCAGATGCTCAACAAAAGAGCAAAATAGGAGTTTCAATAAAACTCAGCAAGGCAAGAAACTGTAAATAATGTGGGTGAAAAAGGCTTGAAATGTCAATATGTTTTGTTATGAGTTTTCCAATTCAGCCCTTCTGTGGTAAGTGAATTATAATGAGAATCAAGACGGCGCCAAGGGTTTGAGAAGCTTGTTGAAAATGTAATTTACCTTTTGAGCTTGTCCCACCTATTATATGAAAGAGCAGCCACTGGGGAAAGGGCAGTGCACAGTCACAAAAGCACCTCTCTAAATCCCGTATATGCCTATACACGCACATATTTATAAATATGGGAGTCGTTGCTTTCCAAAGTAAAGTTCGTAAATTCATACCTAATCAGTGCTCCTTGTCCCTTTGGGATCAATCCATACCAGGGAGGGGCAGTCTACGGCTGTTCACGCTGTTTGAATGGCAGCAGAAGGGGAAGGCTGGCTGTGGGCCAGCGCGTCTGGGCTGGCTCCTGTCCAGCTCCCCAGGACTCATACCTTCAGAAGGAGAGCAATGGCACAACATTTGTTCCAATTCTCCTCTGGGCCTCCGAGACAATTACTTTTTTGGTCATTTTCCACTTCAAAGCGCCCAAAATAATGAAACAGTACTTCAAACCTGACAAAGTAATGTTTTTGTAGGGTGTTGGTTTTTTTCAATAATAATTTGATACTAAGGGTGCTTGTTTTGTGCCTCAGAGCAAGGCATGTAATGCATGCATTTATTCAGCTTATTAGCCCTTCTTTGCAGAGTTGTGCTTGTTTAAAGCTAGCTCAGGTACAGCGTTTCACTCATGAAATCCACCATGTTCACAGATATCAACACAAAAGGAGAAGATACTACCCTTCCTATCCTGTAGCACTTCTTTTGCGTTGCAGGGCCACCTCATTGCATGTATAGGCCAGAAGATGAAGCCTTTAGCTACAATCTTCTAGTCCTGTACAGCATTCCTTTAGGAGAATGGCTGTTGGCCCAAGTGGCCTTGAGGAAATGTCTCTATAGCATACATCTGTATCTTGGGATTCCTTTCACTGGGCCTCCTCTACTCAACTGTAGAAACAAGGTGATGATCTTCATTTGCAGATTCTCCGAACTACAGTCTCTTCACATAAACAAAAACAAATCCTCCAACCCTCTTCTCAGAACACTTCCAGCCAAAAAAAAGGAGAGGAAGAAAAGCAAAACCCAAACAAAATTAACGCAATTACTGCATGAAGTTTGTTGGGTGAGCATATTAGAGGACCAGCCAGCCAGCCTACACAGACTCTACAGTGTCGATGGTGAAAGGAACAGCACCAGCAAGAAAAAGTGAGGAAACAGGAAAGCTTGTGATATGAACGTATGAGTATTGCCGTCCTCCTCTGCCCAGCCACTGGGTGCCATAACATGTCTTGGAAATTCATGGTGGTAAGATTCCTGCCTATCTGAAAAATGTGGTTGAATGAGACCAATCAACTCAAGAAGTTCAGAGATCCTTATGACAGTAATGTACAACTTCTTAAGGAAGCAGAAACTCAGCCCAAAAGGGAAGTGATTAGTGTCTTTGCCAGTCACAGTAGATGCAGCTTTGTAATTTTCTGAACTGCCCATAGATTTCCTTTTTCTCCCTTTCAACTATTTCTTATTTGGGACTTCCCTGCCTCAGCCAATCTTTTAGCCTTCAATACTGTCATTGTCTTCTCAGAGGAAATGTACTGGAAAGCTTCCCAGAGTTGAGGTACACGGATATGATGTCCTATATCAGTGAGGGAAGAGGAGGTCCCAGCTAATCACTTGATAGCAAAAGCCATGGAAAACTGGAATTTAAAACCAAAATTTAGGGAATGAGGAAGCTTATCTATTTTTATGTACTTAGTGATGTAAAGAACCTGTGGGGATACTTGAAATTTAGGTACTATTAGAATTTTGTATATAACTCTTAATTAGACTGGCATGATTTGGGAGTAAATGCACAAAAATTAATGTCAGTCTACCAGAGAAACCAAGAGCTGAAGTATGCTTTTAATAATTATTGTGAAAAATTGCCTTCTCTGCATCTCATTTTGTACCGATTAGCCAAGCAATGAAATACAGAAATCAAATATATCCATTCACTGGCCTTCAGAAATGAGCACGATTGATCAAGCAAGACATAACTGGCTCTAAGTAATTTTTAAGCTCTGCTAAGCTTATACCGTTTTCATTAGGTCACGATTCTAATGCAACACAGTTTGAGCCAGACAGGTAAAAGAAAGTCTCCTCAGGTGACGCCAAAAAGCAACACAGTATTATTCCATATGAGAACAATAAAGCATAAAAGAAAAAAAAATCACCAAAGTTAACACAAAGGAAAGAAAGAAAAGTGGGGATCTAAAAAGTCAGGTTGAGTCAATGCATGATTCTGGATTTACTGCATGTTAATGAACAGCATGAACTCCGTGAGAGCTGCTCACTACTTGACAAGAAATCAAGCGTTCCTGAGCACAATTTTCTCATCTCCAATTTCCAAGACAAAACTGTTTCAGATTTCCTCCTATGGAGTGCCTGCACTGACTGCTACCCACATAATAAACATCGGAGTTGACAGTCTCTCATATCAGAAGTGCTTCCAGTCCAAGAAGCAATCTCCAGTCACAGGCAACACTAGCTACATCAGGACAGAACCAGTTTTACTAGGGGCAACTGTCTAACACAGTGCTCAAAGCATGGTAAGACAAGAATCATTTCCATTCATTTACGTGGGAGACTCGGTGTCACGTGGCTTGGAAACAGTACTAAAGATCCCCCTGAAAGGAGATAGATTATACAGCAGCAAAGAGTTATGATGGTAGATACCACCAAAACATCAGTCTTAACTAAATAATACCAGGATAAAAAGCTTCTAAGTCACCTTATGATACCCATGAGGTATCAAGGTGCACAACACAGTAACCGTTTTGTTTTTAATATACTCGGTGGAATTATTCTGTGGTATGTCACTGCATATCACTAGGCAGAGAGAAAGCAAGCAAGGTAAAGTGGTGACATGCCGAGGTTTTCTGCAAATAACACTCTGTTTTTGTTGGCGGAATTGAATGGTATTTGTTTGACATTTAATTAAAACTCAGGGCCACTAAACTCAAAGGCCTAATGATGTCACAGCACTTAATTTGTTAGAAAATACACTTCTAGCAGCTCTTTAGTTAGACAGTTTAGGAGAAGGAGGGAAAATAAAAGGTCAACAGGAGCATTTTTTGAGATACTTCTAACTTCTAGCCTTATCAATAAAAATAGCCATCCAGCTTTCTAAAATGGAATGCATGAAAAGCCATGAGCATGAAAATGCAATTACTCTCCTGTAAATTGGTAGCACATTAGTATGCTGGAAAGGAGAAGGAAAGTATAGCTTGGGCTTGGAGAGCCATAAGATTGATAGCCACCAGGAAAATGGTTTCTTTAATTAATTTTCTTCTGAAAATTATCCAGACTATTAAAACTTCTTTAATACTTGCATGCAGTGAGAGTCAATCCTGACTTATGAAAAGCTGCTGAAACATACAAGACAACACACAGCAAGAAATTCTGAAAGGCAAACTAATTAAGCCAGATTTTTAATATCTTTCTTATTAACAAATAATCATTTCCTTTTGACTATTTTCCCCCTTGAGAATTGAGAAGCATAACTGCAGGCTTATAGTCATTCCTCCTTTTTTGATGGAGCATTTTAGTATGTTATGTCACTGTCTAATAAATGAGCAAGGAAATAAAAATATTGATGCACTAGCATAGAGAAGAGAGAATATTATGACCAATAATAGCATTTGTAGTTACACAGGCTGAAATGATAATAAACAAAACATGGTTGGATGTGAATTGGTTCCTATTGAGAAGGGAGTATGTTGATCAACTGGCTTGATGCATTGTATTAGCACAAGATGAGAGGGAACAGGGACTGTAATCACAAGAACCACCAGAGACAGCAGCAGCATCAGTATTTAAAACTGCTTAAGTCCAACAGTTGGTAATTTCTTCATAATAGAAATTTTGGGCCCACATAACAAAAATAGCACCCCAGTAACAGGTTACATTAGAAAATGTGTCAAAGTGATACGCTAGACTGGGCATACTTCTGTGCTTCACAATAACACACCTGATATAAGTTCCAAGGAAAGATCTGCAGCTGTCCCAGTTCACAGCTCTATTTAGACCTCTTCTGTCTCCAGGGCTTCTTCAACCTCCCCTCCTTGTAATTTCAGCAGAGTTCTATGCAGACCTGGAGATGGCCATGGACTACATGGAGAACTCTACCACATGAAGCACTCCAGAAAATGTAGGCAGAATATCTTATCTCTTAATTCCAGGCAGACTTTGGTAGGATCCCAGAGTTGACAACTCCTAGTATACCCAGCAGCACAGCATTAGGCCCCGAGGAAAATTTCTTGATGATGAGGGAAAGTTTAACTGTCCCCAGCATCAACTAAGTGGGAGTTTCTAAAGGGCAGTTTTTAAACTTAGCATGAATGTAAATAGCCTGGTTCTTACTTCAGCCTGAGTAACTATAGCATATTATTTTCTTGCACCACAAAAAAGAAAGCTTTTCAAAAATATCACTTACTAGATTCAAGTTATTTTCTAAAATCACTCATATGTACCTGCTTTCACTTCTAAAGGTCATCAATATCTGTAGTTTTAATCCTGATGAGGAAAAGAAAATGATACACCACAAGGGAAGCAGTCAAAAACCACTACAGAAAGCACCGATAACTCAGTCTTGCAAATTAATAAGATAAAGATGATACAGCACATGTTCTAGTCCATTGTAGATCTGCTCCCTAGAAGATATTTTCTGTTCCTGAAACATATCTTTTTCCATATGGCCCAAAGAAAAAAGTGCCCTGACTGCTGTCTGTTACTTTCTGTAATATGATGAGATATTTTCTTAAGACCTATGGGCCCTATTAGAACTGGTATAGAAATGCAATCATATAAATACAGCCCAGTAGTTTTGGTATTACATACTGCCTTGGAACACAAATCACAAAACAAACCAAGTAAAACAAGATTGCCTATATTTTCCATGGTCAGAGGCAGCATCCAAGATCTCCGGCAAGGCACTGCTGCATTTGGGCAGAGGGAGTCATCATTCCCTTAAAGCAAAGTAGATCTAGCATTTCCATACAGTAAAAGGCACAGAGTGATGCCAAGCTGCAGATGACCTCTTTTTAAAAAAATACCGCTATGAAACATTCTCCTGTTTGCTAGTTTCTGAACACTGCAGTTGGCTTAGTTCAAAGACAATACAAAAAAGGAATCTCAGTTCCTTACAAAATCCAGGTACGCATTTACTTTGCCTCATGCGTTCTGCTACCGAACGCACCTGGTTTGAAAAGCAGAGCACAGAGAAGCACAGGGACAATGAGAAGGGGAAGAAGTTTGTGGCTAGGTAAAATAGAGCAACACCTCTCTTTTGTTCTCCACTGCAAAATGAGTCTTCAGTTCAGGAGAAAGGTACATGAATAAGTAGTTTGAGAAAGCACAAAGCAAGCTGCTGGGATCGGCTTGGCACTCCTGAGGAAAATCAGTGGTTTGCCACAGTAAAAGATGAAGATTTCTTTATGTCATACAAAGATAAAGATGCTGGAAGTGGGCCAGCTCCCTGGCAGATATAAATCAGAACCTGCCTGTTTTGACCAGAGTGAAAGCTTCAGCTAAGTGGCAAATTAAGTTAAAGGATGAGGAAGGTCAAATTTGAAATATTGACTGACTTAAAAATATTTTTTAATAATTCTATTTGTATCCACAAAAGGGTTTTCATTAAAAGTCAAATTTTATTTCTCTAAAAATATGAAGCGTAACAACAGAACAGTATATTACGTATTTTTCTAAGAATAAACATATAAAGACTTAATGTACTAATAGGAGAGGAAACACGATTGCAGTGCTGCAGATAAAGAACTGGGCATCTGAACAATGGCTTTCTGAAAGATTTCTCTGTGGCAGTAGAAAGGCACAGAAATCATAATTGTCAAGGATTAGCCATTCTTAGTGTGTCCCTTTGTAGGCAGAGCTGAAAGTGTTCAAAACAAAGAGGGCTACCACATATAATAGCACAGCAACAAAGGTCTGCCAGAAAGTCTGCTCTTGAATGGCAGTGAACATCACAACAGGTTCAGAGAAACAGGCAATGATTGGTTTTATGATCTAAAACAAGATTTTTGAAAATTCATCACATTTAAAAGGAGCTTAAAAGATAAAACAATGCAAGCACTGTATCAGATGCCTGCAAATATTTTTAATATTAAATCAGACATCATGACACGTAGTGTTGCTAGCAAAACAGAGAGGTCTGTCTAATTCTTTCTATTTTAAGCCATTCTTTGCAGTTGCTTATAACTTTTCAAAATTGTTTGGACTCTATATTTCCAATGCTTTCTCTTTACCTTAGGCTGTTTTGTTTTAATTTGAGAATTCAAGCCAACACGGTTCAGCTGCTGGAGAATGTTGTTACAGAATTGTTTTGGAGACTTCCTTCTGGAATGTAGATTAGTCGGTCCTAGGGTACACTAACATTAGCGTTTTGGTTCAATTCCATAGTGACATTTTTTTTTAAATGAATCCCCATAGTTAGTGCTTTTATTTGCATCATGAAGAAGTCCCGAAACAGACTGCAGTTGTATGAGATGAAAGTAAACTCATAAAACAAATTCCAACAGCACGCAATGTGTTTCTGCTGGGCTTTCAGTACTATGCACCCAGACAGGAATAAGCTAACGCAAAACCACAAACCAGGAAACCACCAGCCCTGGGCAAGGCAGAGAGCCAGAAGACTGATGCTTGTAACCAGTACTGTCCCAGGACCTCCCTGGTGGTTTGCCTGGTAGGCTACCACCAGTAAGCTCCATAGCCCAGGCCACCAAGCCTGCACGCTGACCTTCCTAGATTCTTGGCTTTCACACCAGTGCATCGTGCAGGAAACCAGATAATTGCTATTCTGTGAAAAAAATAAAAATCTTGAGTTCTGTCAGGATTCTGCCAAAACCCCATTCTCACACATCATTTCTATTTCCATAGAAAAACTTCCCTTGCACTGTAAATGCTAAGTCTGCTTCCATCACTTGAGGAGAGGGGAGCACAGACTCCCACTACATTATAACTGTGGTAATGCTGAGCTCAAGTGAAGAGGTAGAGGAGCTTGTTATAGGTGAGAAATCTTCCCATATAGGTAAAGTAATATACTTCAATTTCATTTTCTCAAGCACCAAAACTGGTTGGATTAAAGATTTTTGAGTTTGGGTTTTGTGTGATTTTGGTTTGGGGTTTTTTTAAATAAAAAGTCTGAGGCAGAAATCCATCACACCAAATTTCATTCCAAACAGTTAAAGTTTAACAAAAGTTAAAATTAGCAAGGAAAAGGAATTTTTTTTCTAAAAAGTCAGAAGCTCAAATGTTAATACCACAAAATGGTGCTCACCTCATTTATGTACTGTAGTGACAATTTAAAATATGTATTTAAATACATTAACTGTAGTTAAATAGGGTTTCTACTAGCTTTACTTGCACAAATCTCAGGTCGTCCACTTCAGAAAAATATTTGTGAAGTATATTGAGTGTAGTGTTTTTTGTCCGTAAGAGATGTTTTTTCTTTTGTGCCCTGAAGGATACAAATGCTGAACTACAATAATAATATAGCACCTTTTCTCCAGGGTATTCCAAAAGAGGACTTATTTATAATCTCTTTTTTACCCAATTTTCCATACATGTCCTTTTTTCTCATACAATTATTACTAAGATTAAAACTATACTTTAAGGAAAAAATAATAGTACCATGTTAATTCAACAGCATTAATCTTTTTGTTTTGCTGTGTGCATGAGTGGGCAAAGCTATAAAAACAGTGGAAATTAGCAAGTGTACATTTGTACAGTACTTCTAAATGCTCTTCCAGGCATATGCCTTCTCCACAACTGCAACCCTCTAATAAGCTGCATCAACCAGTGTCACAGTCAGATCCAGTCCTGATAAGCAGGGCACACCACAGGCATGACAAGAGTGAGAGTAAAGCAGGGATAAAGAGGAGAGGCGACATCCTCCTTTCTATCCCTCACAATCCAGATTCAGCTGATAGAATTGGCCAAATTGCACTGGACTCCTATGTATCAATGCAGGTCTGATGATGCAGTCACACAGCCTGACGAAAAGTCCATGAAGCACATCTAATCTTTCAGAGTCGGTCCTGTGTCCCAAGAGTGCATCGTCATGCCCTAATCACCTCCCTAATGGCTGTCTGAATGGAAGTTATTTTTTTTTTCATTACAGTGCCTCTGAAAAAGGAACAAGATCAATTTTAGCCTTGGCAACCAGGGCTGAACTTGTCTCATATGTACAGTACACAGATGCAATCATGCATTCAAGCACCATCTTGAGATGACTTTAGAGGAAAGCTAGTATGTGCCCAAGTGCGTAGTTGTTTCTTTGTGGCCCGTCTGCCCTATAACATCATCCCTTGCACATGGTCCTTTACTAGAAAAGGCTCACCACAATCACTACAAGAACAGAAAGGATGTGTAGGTGTTCCAACTTTGCTGTGGATGCCAGCAGCTAAATTATAGGCAGAGTATTAAGAGCAACACGGACACGAAGAGATGGATGAGAGAGCACACTAACCTCAATCCCACTCTCTGACCTGGAAATTTAAGTTAAACTGAGTGAGTCTGTTAGACATTAATCCATAGAGTTGAATGGAAGTTATATACGTCATCCATGTATACGTCATGTATACATCCATGTATACGTCAACGCAGGTTCAACAGCCCACACAACTACATGTGCCTTGACGCAGTTAATTCACAAATGAATAGCTGAAACCAAGCAAGACAGAGACAACATTAATGGGCCTTTGGAAGGGCACACGCCCTTTGGTTAAAACCATATGTCTGTAATTAGTCACTTTGAATCCTTGCTGGCAGTAAGCTCTTCTGCTCCTCTGTCTGGTAGCAACATCTTTCACCATTTCATTCCCATAGTGGTGGAAAAAAATGGGTCATTGGTTATTCGTAACTTCACCACCTTCTGACTGGATATTCACTATGTATTAGAGATTATGCTGAAATATCCATGTCTACAAAATGGGGTATGGGGAAATCTCAACCATTACAGAAATCTGAAACCCATCTCTTCAGCACCACAGGTGGCACTGAGAGCTTTAGGCCACTCCTTCACTCTAAACAAGCAAAAATAAGAGAACAAATATGCACTAAATGTCAGCCATATTTCTCAACATACAATTGAAACACATGGAGTACTGTGTCCAGCTCTGGAGTCCTCAACATAGAAAGGACATGGACCTGTTGGAACAGGTCCAGCAGAGGACCACAAAGAGGATCAGAAGGATGGAGCACCTATCCTACGAAGACAAGCTGAGAGAGCTGGGGTTGTTCAGCCTGGAGAAGGCTCCAGGGAGACCTTATACCAGCCTTCCAGTATCTGAAGGGAGCCTGCAGGAGAGCTAGAGAAGGACTGTTTTGTCAGGAAGTGTAGTGACAGGACAAGTGGTAACAGCTTTAAATTGGAAGAGGAGAGATTTAGATTAGATACCAGAAAGAAATTCTTTCCTGTGAGGGTGGTAAGACACTGGAAGAGGTTGCCCAGAGAAGCTGTGGATGCCCAATCCCTGGAAGTGTTGAAGACCAGGCTGGATGGGGCTTTGAGCAACCTGGTCTAGTGGGAGGTGTCCCTGCCCATGGCAGGGGGGGGTGGAACTGGATGATCTTTAAGGTCCCTTCCAACTCTAACAATTCTATGATTCTATGAAACTACTAAATAATACCAGACAATATGCCTGATATAAGAAATCAAATTCCATTCAAGATGCCACCAAGGCAGAGTTATAATTCTCACCTAAAGCTGTCTGAATCTAAATTATGCTACTAAACCCATCTTTCAAGCAGCTATGATGTGGACTATGATGTATTATATGTCTTTAACATCACCTCTTGAATCTAATGTGACAAAAACAGGTTCTGTGGCATATCCTGTATTATCTTTAGAAGGCACTGGATATTTAAAACAAAGTATACAGCATGGATAAAACTATTGTTTCTGGTGCTCCTCACTCTGCACTTATAATTTAAAGCATGGTTGCTATTCTACAGAATGTGTTTCTTTTGCCCTTCCTGCTAATAAGCTTTCTGCAACAGTGGGTATCATGTGCAGAAAACTAATACAAAGTGCATGACAGATCTCATTTGCACAGCAGATCTGCAGAGCAAATAAAAGCAAACATTCCTTCTCTATTTTATTTTATAAAGGAGAACAATTCAGTAGGTGAATAAATACTGGAGAGGTGTTTGCATTAACAAAAAGCAAATATATTTATTCTTGTATTTTCTTATTCTACTGCTAAACACTTTCAGAATTCCTGGTCTTATTGTGGTGATAGTATTTAAAAAAAGAGGACCAATGCAAATCTGTTCACCTGCACTCCACCAGGAGTGCAAGTCTGTATTCCAGGAAGACAGGAAGGACTATTTTTTGAAAATATTTTCATGTGACAGAAGGGATAAGCAGGATAAGGAGGGGGAAAAAAGGCATCCAGAAAGAGGTCAGGGGAAGAGATACTTCACAGAACAAGATGCCATTTTTGTTTGAATATATCTGACTAAAGACCAGCCTACATAAAGGTACGTACCTGCATTGTTTGGAGGCGATACTTCATACATGCCAACATTTAGCTGTAATAGATGAAAATAATTTAAAAATTTAAAGGCTGTGGAAAAATGAAAGGCACTTGTCTCTCTAGCAAGCAGGAGCAATCTGTTAATAAAAACACCTGTTAAGCAGTGCTATTCATACTGTAAAAGAAACAGAGATCTTTACGTGTCTTCACAGATAAGGCTGGACATGAATATCCTCTAGTCAGGTCAGAGATAATTCCTCTTTGAATTAAAATGTTACTTAAAAAAATAATTTAAAATTATGGAAATACATTTTTTCTGTACATAACTAACCTACCCACACTACACTATATCCAAACTGAATCTGTCCAAGCTCCAGCTCTAGTACTTCTGTTTTACACTTTTAGACTTTGTTATTGAACTTCTCTTTTTTATGTAACTAACTCTGTCACTGGTACTGTCACAATATCATCTTACTCTTGAGGACAGCTCTAAAACAGAGGAAATGAATAGGTGAGAGAAGAGCCAGTCACTAAATCCTATTTAAAAATCACATACCATCCACCGCATTGATCGCTGGAGAAACACAATAAGTAAGGGCTGTTGTAAGGGCTGTAGGATAAAGCATGAGGGTAATTTACCTTCCTCCTCTCCTCTAAAGTGACTGCCTTCATCTCTAAACTCAGCGGCAGTCAGTAATGTGCAGCAGAAATTACACTCTAATATGTAACTATGATTTTGCCCAGCCTGGCCCAAAAAAACCCCGCACCTCTCAGTGATGATCAGTCTAGAGTTTAGGCATGCACTACAGAAGTCATCATATAATTCTGTTTTATCACCTCTGCAGTAGAAAGATCATATAAATGTACATGGATTTTTGAACAGTAGAGAACATCCTGGTGGAAATAAACCCAAAACTTCCTGCTGGAGGAATTAACAGTTACGGGGCAGCAGGAGACAGGATAGGGAGGGGCAGAGAGATGGAGGAAAAAATAAGGAAGAAAAATCATTTCCATCTGAAATATTTCTAAGAACATATTTATATTTGGGACGTGAAGAGGAAACAGAAGCTACTAGATCTGCTTTTCAATGAATCTGGCATGCAGAAATACAGTTGCACAAGGAGTACACAAACCAGCTTGCAATGGTCACCTAAGAGCTTCTCAGCTTGACCATAAGGAGTGTAGGGAATTATTTTAATTTTCTTCTCACTTCTACCCCCCTTGCTTTCATAACCTTTGTAATTACTTTGTCACCAGTTATTTTCAATATCCAAAGGCAGACTTGCATTAAGAATACTTTCAGAGTATTGGTAAACAGCAAATGCCATTTCTTTATGGTATTTTAACATTTTCCAGGATTTAGGATTTCAATGTTCTCCCTTTCGATTTTGAAAGGGTAATAGGATGTGGTATGCTTGGCTCAACAGGCTATTTTGAAGAAATACAGAAATCTTATCTAAAGAGGGCTTTCCAACGGTTGATGCTTTAGAGGAAGAATCCCAAGAAGGCTTCGTGGTAGTCGGAAATAAGCTCGAACCCTGACTACACTGAGGGAATGGGTAATATTATAAGAGATATTGTAATGTCATTATAATGTGCTGCCAGTAACATGCCAGGGAGAAAGAAATAACAATGCTCACAGATGTATAGAAAGCATATGAAGGATAAGAATCATAGCAGCAACAGTGCTGATACCAAAACTCTCTTCTCATAGCAATAAATCTTGCCTTTTATTTTGGAACTGGAATAAGTTGCTCAAAATTTCTACAAACTCACAGTTTACTGCCATAATAAGCATAGACCAGAAACATTAGTACACCATAAAGGCAGGTGGACAACAAGATGATAAGTACTTTGTCTTCCTTTGATTCTCAGACATCATTCTTAGTAAGGTCTCAGCAAAATTGGTAGTACAATTAAACAAAGTAATTACAGTGGCATGTTTTTCTACCCCAGATGCAAAGGCTACTATCATACAATTTTATAGCTCAACGAAAGTGTGATGGATGAGGAGAAAGGTGAATTTTACAGCTCAGTATGAGATGTGCTAAACAACATATGAAGGAACGATGTTGTATTACTAATGGGAGATTTAAATGGGTTATGTACAATGTCTAGAGAACTGTTGAGTGGTTACTCAATATCTGCAATAGCGCATGAGAAGATGAAAAAGTATCAAGTGACTGGAAAAAAGGACTTAATTGTCAAACTGCCAGAGAGAGCAGTTCTGCCAGGTTGTAATAAGGAAGTTATTGGGACCTGCTGATTTAAGAATGTCTAGTTTAGTAGCTGTTACTTAATCTCCTTAATTACTGTTGGGAAGCAAAGCATATTACATCATCTAGTTCCTTCCCCCCTCTTCCCCAAATACAAATATTTATTGAACATGTCTGCCTTTTCTGCATTCACATGATCAATTCCACTATTGCCATCCAGCTACATACTGATAAAATTCTCAGGATTTATCTTGTTCTTCATATATTTAATCCTCTTATTTTTCTTAATTCTGCTGACTATAAATTTCACCTTCTGTCCTTCCCTTATCAGCTCTCTGCAATTTTCAATTTTTGATTTACATTATTAAATTCCTCTTTTATCCATTTGTTATATACATTTATTATTCATAGTAGCATTTGTGTCCCTTACAGTCACTTTCTAATCAGCGTGACTCACACTCTGCTGTGGGTTTGGGGGCATTTAGTAAAGCAAACATTTAGCAATTGCCATTCCCATTTTTGGTCATAATTGGTTTCCATTTTGTTGCAACTGACCTTTTCAGGGCACAAAAGAACAGACATTTGGTATCCAGTCCATTGGTATGCAACTAAAAACAAATCAAGGTCATTTGCACCAAAGTTTCCATGGGATTCTAAGACTGTGACCAATTCTAAGATACGTCGAAAGGAAAGCCTCAAACTTCACACAACCCTTTGAGTTAAAAAAGCAGCTAGTTTTATTTGCTCTGTTGAGATGTAACACTGATTTGGGAAAATCATAATCTGAAATTTCATAAATTCAAAGATTTCAGGGTTGGCATGGTGGTCCATCTGTGCTAATTCAGATGGAAGTCAATCACCATAATTCAGGTGAGATACCACACAGTACTTTGGGACATACAGAAAAGAAAAGCAGAGTATAGAAAGGAAGCAGGCAGCCAAGCTGGGTTTTTTTGTCCATATATTTTCTGATCCCTAGGCACAGTTTCAAGTCCAGTGAAGAAGCAGCATTTTAATTTTAAATCCAATTAGACATGGCCATTTACAGAAACCCAAGTTTTATGTACCCCACAGGGGGGTAGCTTTTCTAAGCTGCCTCCTGTAGCTTCTCATAGGAACTCTACAGCACTGCCCTCTGGGACAGTGTTTTAATAACGCTGCCTTGCTGAGTCTTGCAGGATTATTGGTCTAATAGATCCCAGTTATGACCAAGTCCTGAGGCATAAGTACCTCTGACAGACATTGTAGGTATAACTTAGCCACATCATTTTCCTTATTCAATAGTCTCCTTTCATACATTTCTCCCAGCAAATTTGCTCCTCTCCATTGCTACCCTTAATCTTTTGTTACCATAATCATTGCTTCTTTCACCTACCTATATCACAGGGTATTTGTGTCAAGTTCAAAAAAACAAAGGAAAATTCTGACCATCTAAAAACTCTAAATGTAAAAACCTAAATAAAATCAATTTTTTGAGAAGGTCAGAAAAGCAAAAAGAGGAGCTTTTTTCCAATGTTGATTTTCTGAACCTTGCAGCAGTGGGACTTATATATGTATCATACAAGGGAGGCAGAAGAAGGAAGCCAGATCAACAAAACCTCTTCCGGGATGATGAATTTATTTCATCAAAAGACACTATGAAACTTGTTTTTGCAGGCAAACATAATAAGTCTTCTCTTCATCTAGATACACCAAAAAAGTTGACCAGAAGAAGTGCCCTGTTTCATTTCATTAGGCAAGCCCTCATTAAATGTGCCATAGGCTGTGACGGAAGACATTCTACTGTAATACTAGACCTGAAACACAGTAAAACTTGGAAGGAGATAAAAAAAGGTTTTGTTTTAAAACACTGATTACAGTGTAAAGGTATGAAGCTCCCTGGATGCACAGAATGACAATGTCAGAGGAAGACTATTACCTTCATATTATTTCAGATTATATGTATGTATGCACATACACACTCACAGGGACACCTCTTTATCAGTTCTGCTAATATTCTTTTTTAATAAAGTTATTTAAATGTGTGGGTTTAGCAGTAGAGTTGATAGGTAGATTTGGTCTGACTGTTTTTATCTTCTAGAGAAGTTGTCCAAAATGGAAAAGGAGCTGGTAACAAGACTCACTACACTTCCTTGACAGACATCGCATTGTTTACTACAACTTGTGGCTTCATAGTTGCACATCACTTTCCCTCATGAAATTTCAGCGACAGATTTAAATTTTCACACTGATATTTCTCCTTCCTTGACAGTTCTGCCTTAGCAAATACTTAGTTACCTGTGTTTGACCTCATTCATGTACCCAAGTTGTATGCAATGAGAGTTAAAATAAATAAATAGATTCAAATGCTTCCAACTACTTGCATGTAACAACTAATGACATAATATTACTTCCAAAAAGCACAACTATTCCATCACTCAGCTTTAAAAAAAGAGGGCTTAGAGGCACTTCTGAAGAGTTTAGATACCTAGATAATTCTTTCAGGCATTCCTAAACACCTGATCATAAAATCATCTGATCAACTTAAGTCTCTTCTACCACCATATATCAGCACCGGTTTCTCATTTTGACCAGGTCATTATCCAGCTTTTGATGAAGATGAAGATGTTCTGACCTTTGTATACAAATATAATTATCAAAATTTAAGACTTGAAACTACTACATTTAGCATTTGGTGAAATTTTGCTCTTAAATCCTGAAATGACAAGCACTGTAGAAATCTAAATGTACCGATAAGAACAATTAAAATCCCACAGACTTCAAAAGTGTTAGAAAAACACCACATTTTTCTGCAAGCAATGAAATTAATTACACGTGGTTTCTTAAAAATCCTGTGGTTGATAGATTTTGGTGTTTAAGAAAACATAATTTCCAACAGAAGCCACTCACAACACAGGGAATTCAAGGACTCTACATGGATAGGTTCTTTGGCATCTCATAATACCTACTTCTCTGCTGGCACATTTTTAGGATCTTCCTTCTCTCCCTGGCTGTTTATTTCCAGAAGACTTGTATGCACACTTTTTTTTTTTTTTTTTTTTTTTTTTTTTTTTGAGATACCTACTTCTGCTGAAATTATTCAGTGGGTTCAATAATTTCTGACAGTGTAAAATCGGTAACTCAAGAGAAACAGATTTACCTGTTTATATTCATATACACAGAAAGCTTAATAACTCACACATGCATGGGAAAATGAACTAAAAAAGCAGCAAAGATGGAAACAATTAAAAACTTCTCCTAGTTGCTTGGCATGGTTTACTAGGGAAAAGTGGGCTTTACTGAAAGTCCAGATCTCTATGCTCTTTGAGACGATCATTACATATACTATAACGCAGACTTTCATATTTCTTACAATTGCTTGAGCTAACTGGTACTGGTAGCACTCTAATTACAGAAGTACAGAATTCATGGTTCACCATCCATTAAATTACCCTTCTTCCTACAGCTGAATTAGCTCATTTAAATCTAACTTGGATAACCTCAATACCAGTATGAACTGAAACATCTCTAGCTGTTGATGAAGAAGCAGGGTAAATTAGACAGAGTATCCTGGGATTTCAGTAATTTACAGAATCACAGAATCGTCATGGTTGGAAAAGACCTCTGAGATCACAGAGTACAACCATACACACATAAAAACCCCTTACAGTCTCAGCCACTAGAGCATGCCCTAAAGTGTATATCTACACATTTCTTAAATACCTCCAAGAATGGCAACTCAACCACCTCCCAGGGCAGGTTGTTCCAGTGCCTGACCACTCTTTCGGTAAAGTAATTCTTCCTAATATCTAATCTAAACCTCCGCTGACGCCTGTCCTTATTCATCTGGGAGAAAAGGCCAACACCCCCTTCTCTACAAACTCCTTTCAGGTAGCTGTAGAGGATAAAGAGGTCTCCCTTCAGCCTCCTCTTCTCCAAACTAAACATGCCTACTTCCCTCACCCTCTCCTCATACAACTCTAGACCCCTCACCAACTTGGTTGCTCTCCTCTGGACACGCTACAGCATTTCAGTGTCCTTCTTTCAGTGGGTGGCCCAGAACTAAACACAGTTCTCAAGGTGAGGCCTCACCAGTGCTCACCCTCTTAGAGGGGGTGCATGGTTTTCTAAGTAAACAGTACAAACTGTTCCTACAATGACCTTTACTTCTCAGAGGTTGTCTGGAGAAGCTGTGGATGTCCCTTCCCTGGAAGTTTTGAAGACCAGGCTGGATGAGGCTTTGAGCAACCTGGTCTATTGGGAGGTGTTCCTGCCCGTGGCAGGGGGGTTGAAACTTGATGATCATTAAGGTCCCTTCCAACCTAAACCATTCTCTGATTCTATGATTTGAAATTCAGTGAAATAAACATATAGTACTGAAATAAGTCATACTATGAATTCATAATGAATAGCACAGGAATAATCTAATAAATCACTATAATTTAAAACACTAGTAAAGATAACAATGGACTAATCAAACACTGCATACTCAGGTCTTAGAATCAACAGCTGCAAGAGGTAATGTTACAATTTTGAGCTATTAACAGGATAACAAAACAATGACTGTCCTCTACCTCCCCTTTGAAATTGTAACAATAAAAATGTGGCATTTGCCAATTGTAAGATTTGAAAGGGGGTAAATAATAGATAGCACTAAGGATATTTGTGATCCTGTTTTATTTATAGAAAGTTACTACTAGATTTCTCTAGGGTAATCTTACCAATGTTTCACAACTGATGTGTAGCAACAGTGTCTAAAAGAAAGAAATGAGACAATTTTATTTGTAGAGCTTCGTTCCTTTGCGTTTCAACTGGAATATTATTACAATTGTGATTACTGTACTGGAAGAGCCTAAATTAGGCTCCTAAGATTCCATAAATTGCAGAAGAAACTATTTGTCTCTTCTTTCAAAGATGCCATGGTTAGGGTTCTTTAAAGTCACCAAGATTTTTGAAGAAACAACATCTTACAAACCATAATGTAACATTATTGACACTGTTGGAAAATGGAAAGATGCTGCTGCCAGCAGTACAACCATCAAAAGGATTGTACTCTTCACACAGATTCTCATAAAGATTTTAATATATTTTGTATCGGTGTATTAAAATCTTCTCTTAAAAAAAATAATAATCTGACAGGATTCTGTCCATTGGATATTTTTCTCCGTAGTGATTCCAATACTCCGGTGTTTGAAAGAATAAATGGGGTTTACCTTCCAGTCACATGAAAGTAGCCTTTACATTTGAATTGAATAATTTCTTTGTTCCAATAGGAAAATATTAAGGATGTGAATTGTTGCAATTTATTATGACTGTCTGGATGCTAAGTACTTTCTCGTACTCTTTTAAGTTTGGTATCACTTCGTCATCTAGCAACTCAATCCTGTTTCCATGGCAAAAAAGAAAAGGTCAGTTGCAGCATGGATTGGTCATTCTTGACTTTATTTAGACTGTCTGAAAAAAATGCTGCAGAAAACACTAATGGAGATTTAACCCAGCGAGGAAAATAGAAAGCGAATGTAAAATAAATCTGTTGGTCAACTGACAAGACACAACCTTTCATTTAACACACAAAAAAAGGTCAGCAATGAATTCATAATATTGTATGAAACTTTCAGTGTGGAAATGATATGATAAAATTAGCTTGCCAGCAGCATGGAACCCACATGGTTCCTCAGAGCGGATGCTTGAAATTGCGATTGTGTCATTTTTGTTCTTTTGGTCAGTAACTGCAACGAGAGCACTCTTTTTCCCCCTCAGGAAGTATCAAGAAATAGACACAGAAAAAAGAAGTATCAGTCATTATTTTGTTATCTTTGACAATACCTAGCATATTCTGAAAATATCTGGAGAGGAACAAATGACAGGCTATATACTGCTGACTAGCCAGTGTGCTTTCACTCTTAAAACTCTATGCCAAATAAAAATTTGGTGTCATTCTGAAGTTTCTACTCTACGTATTGAGCTCTGTAAAATGTTTGAACTACTAATTATTCATACCTGATCCATCACAGACAGAAATTTAGCTAAAGACAGGGAAAAGGAAGGTAAAGCTTACTACACAACAGGAAAACGAAGGCATTAGTGGCAGGAAGTGTAACCAAAGCATAAGAAATGCAAAGATTGAGATTTCAGGGACTAGCCCCAGATGGAAGTCAAAATTCCTCTGTTGGCTAATGTAAAACAAGCAATACATGCCAAAATAGCAATCAGCAAGGTCTAAAGCATACTCATGCAAGCTTTAAAAAACTCCAGCAGTTTAACAAGACTGCAACAAGTACAGTTCACATGGCGTATCAGACTCCCCAGATCTTATTCGTGAATGTTGGGTTTCATTGTGATGGAGTTAATTTTCTTCCCAGTAGTTTGTATAGAACTATGTTTTGGATTTGCGCTGAAAACAGTGCTCATAACTGAGAGAAGTTTTAGTTATTGCTGAGCAGCGCTTATACAGTGTCAAGACCTGTTCTGCTCCTCATCCTGCCTTGCCTGCAAGCAGGTTGGGGGAGCACAGGAAGATGGGAGGAGACACAGCCAGGACAGCTGACCCCTACTGACCAAAAGGATATTCCATACTGTATGACCATCCCAGCAATAAAAGCTGGGGAAAGAAGGAGGAAGGGGGGGGACATTTGGAGTGATGACATTTGTCTTCCCAAGTAAACGTTATGTGTGATGGAGTCCTACTTTCCTGGGGACAGCTGGACACTTGCCTGCCAATACAAAGTACTGAATAAATTCCGTGTTTTGCTTTGCTTGCACAGGTGGCTTCTGCATTCCCTATTAAACTGTCTTTATCTCATCCCACAACTTTTCTAACTTTTACCCTTATAATTCTCTCCACTATCCCAGTGTGGGGGAGCGAGCAAGTGGCTAGGGGGTGCTTAGTTGCCAGCTGGAGCTAAATCATGACAGCGAACAAGAATAAACATAATGCACTCGGCATAAAAGTCACGTACATGCATCTTTTTGGATGTCTACACCTGTACACAGCTGACTTGTCCAATGCAGCCTCCAACCCTTTGAAATCTGTAGTCTCCAACAGTGGAAAATTACTAGGAAAGATCAACATTTACTTACACTGTCCTTAACAGGGTCCTAGTGTATACAGCACAACACTGGGACCATCCTTATAACTAAATCTCATGTTTCAGGTCACCTGCAGCAATTAGAGCCAATCCCTCCATCCCTGCCTTTGCACACATGAAGTAGGTGCAGTCTAGGGATGCTAGAGGTTTGTTGCTTATGGTTGCTTCAAAAAGGAAGTTGTCCAAACTGGGGATGACACACTAACATATCAGCAGCCTGTCACTCCGATGTGTTACTGAGAAAGAAGTCACAGTTTTATTTAGAAAGCCTGTCTGATTTGCCTTACTCACACAGTCAGGGATGTAAAGTTTTCAAAATTGTTTAGGGAAGAACTTTTTCTCCCCAGACAATGTGCATTCCAGCAGAGTTAGAGAAGAAGGGAGAGAAACAATTTTTCATCTTCAGCACAGTCACTACCAGAGTTATGCAGGAATATTTCACTCCATTATTACTCTTGCCATTAAAAGAACATAAATGTTTTAACTTAGTTTCATTTTACAGGTGCTTCATTTGTCTGAATTTATAGTAAGGAGCTGAAAAATTAAAAACTCTGTTTAACGATCCAGTAGTCTCTTCCAAAGATGCAGATTCACATGCTTTACTCAATGTTTGGAATCTGTTTTAATTTGAAAAGTGTGATGCTTCATACAAAGAAACTACATCTATATGCTTAGTTTTCATCAGCACAGGAAGTACAACCCTCTCAGAACACATGACAAAAACGGTGGAAGTTTGCTGTTGGTGGTATCTACTGTAGTAGCTACTCCTGTGACCCACTCAGTGCCCTGGAAAAAAAATAACATTACGGTCTTCATCTCACAGTTGGAGTTGTTTGTTTGCTGTTGGGTTTTTTTTTCCTTCCCATCCCAGACCCCTTACATGTGTCTGTTCCTTTTTTGATAACATCCCTTCTTAGCAAGGACTTCTAATATGCTTCACCTCTTAGAGTAGTATCTGCTGATTCCCCTAGTCACCAATGAATGAGTCTACTAACCGGAAGCTCATCCTACCAATCTCCCTAAGTTCCAGCACAAGAACCATGTCTTAAGGAATAAAATGCACTTAGTTCTTAGTACACTAGCGTACCCATCATCAACCTTTCTGTGGGTTTTTCTGCAGACACTATAACAGGAAGCATCCACTAAATCCACAGCTTCTCTAAGCTTTCTACTTTTAAAAAAAGCTACATTCCAAGACAACCTCTCCACCACTGATTTATCTACTCCTCATGTCTACTGCAGCTAGCAGAGACAATGGGACACAGCAAGCCTCACAGCTCATGTAAGGGCAGACTCTAACTTCCCACCCTACCCAGAGTTCTGGATGTTTGCTTTACATGGCTTTCTCTGCTGGTTCACATAGTGCTAACAGTGGTGTTTCCTCAATCTAGTTAACTATTGCATCGTTTTTAAAAAATTTGTAAGATGCCCCAATAGTCCAGCTAGTCTGTTCCCTGGAAGTCTGAATAATCAAGTTTATCACAGTGTCAGACATGCTGAAAGCACTTTTCTGCTTTCGATCTCATACCACCTTCAGTGTTGCTGCTTTTGTTTCAGACTGGAAGAAGGGCTCTTTTACCAGCTGCATCTGTTCGTGTAATAACAGACATTATCTCTTTCCACAGACTGTGAATAAACAAGTACTAAGCTGTTCAACTTTACAAAAATCTTAGTGTAGCTTTAAAGGAGTGAATCAAATACAGATTAGCAGGTATATTTTAAATGCCAAAACTGTATGAAAACAAAGATGTCTAATTAACAGAGAGTGAACAAGGGGAGCTGTTAGAGTAACACAAACTCAGCATGAGATCCTCCCTAGTATCTGTGAAAGCAAACAATAGAAAATGCCAAAAGGAATCCATTTAGCCCTCTTTGTTCAAAAGGTGTCTTCAGTAATACACTGATTTGTGCTTAAGCCTGGAAAAACATATATTGTAAATAAACTGAACTTCAAGAAAGGTATTTTTTGAGATTTAAGAGGCAAATCAATATAAAATGCTAGGTATATATTAATCATCCCACAATGCATATTGGACATTTAAGATATATTCAAGTAGTTGGCATATATTCTACCTGCTTCAGGCATATACGCTCACGTCCCACTGCATTGTGCTTATACACTGTTACACACCATCGGCTCAGTAAGGTGTTGCGATTCACTGGAGAGCACACAGTCTCCAGTGAACAAACTTAAAATGACAACTGACTCATTGTCTGACACCGGGTAATATTCTTTCCCTGTCTCCCTCTCCCAGCTCCCTCTCTCTGTGAATAAATGGGATTAATGCCAAAATAAGTGCTACTAATAGCCCTTTATTTTATTCTATAAATTATAGCATTGGCATTCTCCTATATCACTACATCATCATTTAACAGCTGCACTGCAGGAAATCCAAGCCCTAGCGCAATATGTACATGTACATATTACTGCTACTAATATGTCCAATTAAATACTGATTATCTAAAATTTTAGCATGTAATTGGTTTAGAGGCTTATAAATCACTGCAGCAGAAATATGGCAAGAGAAATGTAAAAAATCCTGAGAGGAAATACCTAACTACTATCAACATTCTCAGAAGATCCAAAGCAACAGTTTCAAATATTTATGTGTGTGTGTTTGTACATATATATATGCACATAAATGTATATAGACAACACGTATATATACAGCTATTCATTCTAGAAATGGATGAACACAACTTCAAACACTGGATGTGTGCTCAGAAAATCAGATTCTATTTGTACATAATCTATACTTTGAAAGTTATTGCTGCTCTCCTCTCTGCTATCCTGAATGTCTTCTGTCACCAGCTATTTTCAATTTTCAACCCTCAACAGAATAGGATATAATATTATCTCAGATCTAGCAAGTGACCATTCAGGTTAAGCACTGACCTCCTAATAATAACCCTGGGATGCATAGGTAATGTAAGCATGACAGTAATCTGAGACATCCCATTTTTATAGCCAATACTCTGTAGAAAATGGCAACAGATAAAAAAAAAAAAAATAGAGCACAGTAATTCAAAGACCATTCCACTATAAATTCACTCTTGTTCCACTAAAAGAGACTACTTCATCATTTAATCTATATATAACAAATTGGATGTGCCAAGTCAGACATCAATTAATATATTTAGAAAGCAACATCACATTATCTTAGCTAACTGATATCTGTTTAATTTGCTATGTTTTTCTGTTATGCTGAAGCATGTGGGGATACAACAAAAATGCCTACACTAACAAAAGTCTACAATTTTAACTTAATTACATAACAGCTAGCTTTGCTGTCTGTGCGTACTGTGAACAGTCACTTACTGTTTCTCATAGCAACCAATTTGTATTTAATAATGTAGCAGAATGACTTATCAGGCCTAAATTAAAAAGCTATATTTGATACATGCAGAAGCACATAATAATAATAGTCACTGATTAAATTAGCCAGCTTGGTACAAAAAAAGACTTGAATCGCAGGATCTGACACATCAGAGAAAGAAAAAGACATATTATTCCATCTAGTGCATCTACCTACTGATGCATAATTTATCTCAGGTTGTATTTTGAACTTTTTGTCTAGCCTTATTTCAAATGTCTCCAATAATAATACTTTCATTGCATTTCTACAAAGCTTAGCAAATCCTTTTCAGAAAAAGTTTACTTGAAGTGATGTTTAACTGATCTAACCTAAGAAATCCTTTGAGTTCCCATTTATAATGGTTAGGTACTGATAAAGAGTAATAGTCTCATTGTATCAACCCTGGGTTTTGTCCTATCTTTTCATATATACAAATATTGGTTAAGATAAAAAAAAAAAATCAACGACACACAGAGTTTGGCTCCAAATTACTGATGAGGATGCTGAAATTGCTAAGAGATGAACATCTGTCTTACAAATAAGCTCTACTCCTTTAGTTTGGCCCTCCCTAAAGACAGCATAATTCAAAAATCTTAACTCATGATGGAAAAGGGGAATTTACAATAAACATCACAGTTTGGGTAATGTTATTTTAAAGGAAAGAAAATTGAGCGTTAAACAAAGGAGTTGTGAGGGAAAAGGAGAGGTCAGAACTGTTCACCCAAGCAGTAGACAAAAAATAAATAGCTAGTCAAAGTTCTCATTAGAATAGAGATACATTTTAAATATGAAAAGTTACTTTGCCAAATTTTGTTCTGTAAGTCAGATTTTTTTTATATACAGAAAAGAGAACTCTTTTGACAAAGATCTAAAGGCCTGAAAGAATATAAGTATCTGAAATTACAAACATGCCTGATTCTTTAAAATAAGCAAACTTCATAACCCTCATGTAACACCTTAAATGCCATGTTCTTAGGAAAACAGAATATTCCTCGGGCTCTTTTAACAGGTTTCCTTCCCCTTTCAGAACTTGTCTCATTCTAAATCCTCAAAATGTCCATGTTCCCTGGATGACTTTTTTTGGTAGCCTCATTAAAATACTACCTGGCACACAGTGATGAAAACGAAATGAAAGCACAGCACACAAATATCTTCACACTGAGGAGATTCAGACTCATCTCTTTCCTCTCTTAAGAATGTACCCATGCACACACACAATGGAGGCCAGTAAAATTTAAGGAGAGAAGAACATTGTCACGTGGGATAAAAGATGCTTCAGTTCTCACGTTAAAGGCATGGTGCTCTACAAAGAGTTCAAGCTTTACTGGAGCTTAGAGCTTAGCAGAAGCCATAATTTCCTACATGGGACGTCCAGAGAGGACAGAGAGAGAGTTCCTTAGCTTTCATCATAGCACCAAAACCTATTTCAGTGATAAAACCAATGAACAATAGGACAAGAGGCAATGGGAGCAAGCTGGAACATAAGAGATTCCACTTAAATATGAGAAAAAACTTCTTCACGGTGAGGGTGACGGAACATTGGAAGGGGCTGCCCAGAGAGGTTGTGGAGTCTCCTTCCCTGGAGATATTCAAAACCCGCCTGGACATGTTCCTGTGTGACCTGATCTAGGTGTTCCTGCTCCGGCAGGGGGATTGGACTGGATGATCTTTCAAGGTCCCTTCCAATCCCTGAGATTCTGTGATTGCTTAACATAAGTGCATAAAGCTGTCCTGGGAGCAAGGGTTAGAGACAACAACTCCTCTCTGATCACGACTCTCCATGACAGTCAATAAGAGATTCATATCCCTTACAATGGTGCGGCTTTAACAGGAAGAGAGCATTTACTTCCTGCGCAGAAAGAGATGACTAGGACACTAGTCAGTTTTTGCTGGGAGAGCAACACTTTTCTAGAGTTAAAAAAAATGTTGAATTTAAACCTTCCAGATGGAGGACAGCCTTGCAACTGCGTACCTGAATGACTGCTGTAATTGCTAAGCTACTGTATAAAAAAGCAGTAATATTAAAAGTGCTTGTGACCATAAGCTGCAGATCTTGAAAGCATGCTGAGTATACTTTAGATATATAGAGGGAATGATAAAGCAGAATGGGCCAATTTGAAACAGGAAAGTCCAGAAAATTAAGCTGAGTTATGGCAGCATCCTTCTGAAAAGTGATTTAGTGCAAGACTGGAGTGTGTTTGAAGGAGGAAAATTAGACTATATGATAATATCTAGCAGATTTTTAGGAATATTAATAGCTTTTAATGATATTATTTACCAAGTGATTTTATTGTACCTGCTTTGTGGAGTAAAAGAATCTATCTCTGACACAAACAAACCAGTCAAGATAAACATTTAGACATAAAGACCACTTACTGCAACAAGTAGTTCCAATGCCTCCATTCAATGCCAAGGGAAATAGCACAGACACGGCAGGTCATCCTGCTTCCAATATTCAGTGAGAGCTAGTTCTCCGTGTGGTTCTGTAAAGAGAGGAAAGCCCTGATCTCATTTGGAATTTGTATACCCATCTCAGAAGAAGGCCGTGTAGTCTGATCAGGAAGCTAAACTTATATTTCGCCCTTCAAAATACATATCGTAGGTGGCTCCTCCCAAATTGTAAGCTTGTGAGAATCCCATCTTACGTGCCTGACTTACCCCATACACTGTACAATTTATACTGCTGACTCAGGCCAGGGGGTGCCACCCTGAGAACCAGCTGAAACTAAAGCACTGCAAAGCATCACAAATTGAATTTCTCTGTGCATTAGTTCCAAAGTCTTTACTACAGCTAATGCTGAAGTCTCACCCTAGCTAGTGGCCAAAGGCCAAGGAGATAGGCTCTCTTACTGCACATCAGTGAAAGAATTGGTAATTACATTCTCACTGCCAGGAATACTGCCCTCAGATACAACTACTTTAGGCATTTGTGAAAAGGGGTTAATAACAATACCGTGACTCACAACCAGGTTTGGTCCAGCTGGATCTTTTAACAGATGATACATTGAAGGGCAGAAAGAAAACATGACAATTATGCATCCTGGTCCAGTCTGCAAAGAAGAAAATTACAGAAAAGACTCATCCTCTCTCCCAGCAAAAACTTTCTGCTTGTAATTGAGAAAATCTAAACTGAAAGACAATAAATCTGAAACAAAAATCAATAAAGCCTTATAGTGTGATTTATAATGAGACACTTTTCAAAGGAAGCTGGCACTTTAAAAGCCAGGCTGTTCTCTCTGATTAAAGATTTTCACCATGGAAATGGCTGGCTGGGAAGTGGCAGGTTTACAGGGTAGGCAGCCATCATTCATTAATCAAAGCAAAACTTAATACAAAATTACTTTCTCAGTTATATAGCACATTCAAAACAAGATTTTGGGGTTTACTATCAAAGGAATTCTTGTCCACAGAACCCAACTAGCAATCTTACCTTAAGCAAATACTTCTCTTACTACCTTTCTAAACAGTTTCTTGAACACAAATGTCATTAATGTAGTACAGATCTTAACAATAGGATACTGCATTTGATTATTTATTAGTCAAATAAAAGGAGAAAAACCTCAACGTATTTAAGTGGGGTAATTCTTGCAAAAACCTTAGATTTTAGTAAATGATTCAGAGGGTTAAGATTCCATCATATTTTGAGGGTTTTAGACTTTTTTGCTCCTAAGGATAAAAACATCCCATGTATCTTTTAAAATTAACAGGTGGCTCCTTATAGCAAAAACGCTAAAACAGAAGTAGCAACAGCTGTGAAGGAGGATATCAAAATCAAGAATATTAAGATGAAGCATCATTTGTTTTTATAAAGAGATGTTTATTTTGTGCTAATGGATGCAATTAATAGCAGCATATGCTAGAGTGTTCATAGAATCAGTAATTAATGTAGCATTAATTTCAATGGCTTTTTAAATGCATTTGCAATGCTACACACATTCAGAACTGCCATCAAACACAAAACAACTTGCTTAATAAATCAACAGCCTCAATCACGTTTTTCTACAACATGAATGTTACAGGTACTTCAGCTAAGTCTTGAATTTAATAGTAAGAGCAGAAGCAAGTGCTTTGTGCTTCTAATTGAATAGTTTAGGCATTTAAAATGTTGATCATGGGAGTGAGTGGTAACTATTTAAGTTAAGAACAGCTGTGAACTGACATCATTAATGTTCATCTACCTTAATTTATGCTTTTAACAATATGGTTGTTTTCAACAAAATTTAAATTAAAGAAAACTAGACTTAAATCTGAAAGTAAAGATTATTGCATAAAAAATTATACTGTACTGAGCTGTAAATGGCATGTCCCCACTGGAATAATTGCAGCCTTTAAAGTTTAACTCTACAGTTCTCAGGTAGTAGAGTGTGAATAATTAAACCTGTAGCTATCTAATAATAATTAAGACTTTGTCCTTCTATACTGTATCTATAAAATGGTTTCCGTGGTCCTTCCAAACATTAATGAATGGACTGAAACACGCTGTGAGGCACAGTACGTTAGTAAGTACTTGCTTGCATCATACAGATGAGAAAACTCAGGCGCAAATGCAGTGCAGGGTGGTCTGAAAATTAATATCTTGATAAGAGGCTACAAGTGGCTGCAAAGCCATATAAGTCCTAGGGCCTTGACATTTACTGGGTGTGCAAAATGCATGTAACCCACACTGACTTGATATTCCATGAAAGTAGAAATCAGATCCTGCTATAAACAAAGGTATTTCTCAGGAGGGATATTCACATGCAATCTGGACTAACATCAGTGAACTATGTATTGCATTGATTCTTTATTTTTCTTTTTTTTTTTTTCCTTTTTTGAGCAAGCGACTCCTGTCAGCCTTCAACACTCCTCTGGCCTGTCTTGTATCCTCATCTGCAAATTTGGGACAGAAAACTATCTAAAATAATGCTTACTCAAGCAGCAGACTATGCACTATGGCCTGAAATATCAACAACAGCCTAAACAAGAGTTTGGGAATCCCTTCTATAGGATAAGTTCATCTATGTGTGGTGAGGATCTCTTGCATATAGCCAGTTTCCTCCCTCTTCTGCCTTCCCAAAATCACAAATCTCCCTCTTTCTCCATCTTGTCACAGGTTGTCTGCTAAGAGCAGTCGTAAGACTCCTGCCTGTGAACAGAAGCTAAAAGTAGCTGGAACATGCCCTGAAGAATCACAAGAAATTCCCTTTCTTGAATACAAGCCCAATTTTATTACACAGGGCAGACTGCCTAGACTTCCTACGAGGCACCTGTGCGTTTCAGAAATGTTTGGCAGAAGTAGCAGGTTAGTCTATGGCCATACAACCACAGTGGAGCCCATGGTCTCCAAGAGGGGCAGAGACAACCAGTGGTTACATTCTTTTGAGAAGGCCACTATACACACAGTCAGCGTAGGTTTCTCATCAAATCCAGATTAACAGTTAATTTATCCAAAATGTTTTTTTTTCTCAGGAATTGCTTCTATTTTGCCCAGGTTTTATCTAACCAGATCTGGTAAACGGATATTAATTCAAAAGCAGAACCAGCAATGAAATTCACATTTCCTCATGGTCAGGCCTATATCCAGGTTCAGAGATCACATGTTTTTTCTTATCTGAGCAGGTCTGTACTCTGCAGATTTAAATTAGTTTCTGGAATTCTCTCAACAGAAAACGCCCATCATATTTGGCACCTTGACAAGAGTAACACCCTGGACATACAATGCCTAAGCAAAACCAACTGGCATTGCAGGTGTAGTCGAAGTCTTCAGAGCTTCTGCAATGCAGACAACAAGCAGCGGAGTTTTGACTATTCTGAGAAGTAGACAGAGTAGGAAAAGAGAAGCTTGAGTTGCTCTGTGGCCAGTCTGATAGGGTTGAAGTAGCTCATGAATCCCAAATTATTTCATTCTAAGAAGCAACATCTCTTGCCTAAGACTGCAGCTGGGGAACCATTTTCTGATGTAGAGCTGTAATAGCTCACACTAAATGCTTTCTTACTCCCAGGGAGGCAACAGACACAGAGAATGACACTTTTTTTTTTTCCCAGCAAGACATTTTTATTATGGAAAATATCTTTTCTTAAATTTCTTGAAGGTGATGAGGGCTTCTGATTCAGAAGCTTCAATGACTCAGGAATTTAAAATGGGAGGAGTTAATAAATTCCTTTCATGTCTGACACAAACTAAATTTCTACTCTGGATTTTTTTTTTCCTTTTTTATGGTGAGGAGGAGAGCAGTAATTTATTAAATTTCATGTTACCTTGCATGAATTGAAGTAAAAGAAAACCCCAGCTATATAGCTACATAGCCACTACCAAAAGCTTCTGGTACAGAAATAATTCAGGCAACCAACAGACATGGTATGAATAGTATCCTGAGCACAATTCAGCACATTAGAGTTTTTAGATACTTGGGCAGGAATGTATATGCTTAAGATCCTCAAACAAGAAATGCAACTTGACCTCTAAATTCAGCAATAAACCAGACTGGCTTTGTTAGCATAAAGACAAAGCAAGTCATTCAATACAGTCAATTAAGGAACGAATCACACTAAAATGTGAAAGACTTATTTTCAAATTCTATTACTTTCTCCAGGGTTCAGTTCATTGTGGATTTGACTGTGTACTTTTCCAACTGCGCACAGCATTGTACAATATTCTACAGCACTCATGTTGCCAATTAAAATTCATGCACTGTTTGAACGAGAAATGCATTAGCCATAGACTTACCTGTATAAATATTTAACATTTCCATATTCTCTTGGAAATTCAATGCCAATGAAATCATAACTTTTCTAAAATTGCCCAAATTACAGCATTTGATAAAAAAAATGTCCATTCTATAGCGATTTATGAAAAAGTATGGTTATTACTTATTATCATTACCATGGCTCCATTTTGAAATGAAGTTCACCTGAACAAACATGTGAGTTGTCCTCCCATTTAGTCACAGGAAGCAACTAGACATTTCAGGGATACTGTTGGAGGCCTGGTAACAGTGGCCTGTAAGCAATTTCCAAATTTTCTGGGGTGGACCGGGGCCCTGATAAAGGAGCAATCAAGAAGATCTGGCACTTCCTTCAGACCTTGTTTAGGAATTCAAAAGGAAAAGGCCTGAGCTGCTGGGAGTGGCATATGTGAAAGCACTATCCTCCCTGCCCCTGTGCCATCATGCTTTCATTAGCATCTTGTGTTACTATTTGTAGACTGCAGCAGATGACAGGACACTGACAGGTACTGCAGCCACAAATATGGGATACCTAGACAGCTGAACAATATGTCTTTATAATGTAAAGCATGGGTGTGAGCACAGGTGTGGAAAAAGAGAGAGATGAAAGAATCCTCCTTCGAACATTATTTGAAAATACTTCCTATTTGAGCTAATGTAGTTCTTTCCAAAAGTGATCATGTACAAAAACACCCAGTAGGGCTGCTTGGCTAGCTTTGCCCTCTCACTAGAATATAGAATAATAGAATTGTCTAGGTTGGAAGGGATCTTTTGGATCATCAACTCCAGCCATCAGGCCTAGCACTGACAAAAACACGACTAAACCACATCACTAAGCACCACGTCTACACGTCTTTTAAATACGTCCAGGGATGGCAATTCCACCGCTTTCCTGGGCAGCCTGTTCCAATGTTTAATAATGCTTTCAGTGTAAAAATTTTTCTTAATATCCTATCTAAACCTTCCCTGGTGCAACTTGAGGCCAGTTCCTCTTGTCCTATCACCTGTTACTTGGGAGAAAGGACCAACCCCAAAATCTCTACAACCTCCTTTCAGGTAGTTGTAGAGAGTGATAAGGTCTCCCCTCAGCCTCCTTTCCTCCAGACTAAACAACCTGAGCTACCTCAGCCACTCCTCATAAAATTCGTTCTCTAGACCCCCTCACTAGCTTTGTTGCCAGCTTCCCAGGCTCAAGGGTACAATGAACGTTCAGACAGACCCTACAAGTTTCTTCACAGTTCAACAAAACTCAGTTGTAAGGTATAATAACCCAGGTAAGGTAGTGCCCTCTGCTCGGGAAGCATCCTGTGGGACAGACTCTGCCATCCACCTACATTCTGCAGGTGTTTCAAGTATGGGCATTTCTGGAAGCTGGTTTTGAAGGGAGTTTTTCTTCTGACATACTACTGTAACACATTGAACAATCATCAACTGGACACTAGGCCAAAGAGATGCAATCTCCAGAGCTTTCTAATGGCCAAGACCATATTTCAGCTATAAGGACAAAAATAACACGTTTGGAAACGATCGAACCCTGAAGAGTAATAAAGCATCTCTCCCTGTGTACCACAAAAGCTCTTGTGACTGTGAGTCACTTCAGAACCTTACTTTCATCATCTCATTAATAACTCTGAATATCAAGACATCACCAGTGAAAGACTCTAAGACAGGGACAAATGAGTAGGTGAGTATGAGTGGTCAGCCTGGGGAAGTCTCCAATTTTCAGTGCAGGGAGTAAGGGAGCTGTTGGCTTGAGTCAGAGACAGCCTTTTTCAAAGGGAGAATTCAATATGGGAGCCCTCTCTTGTGTGTTCTAAAGTTAATAAAGATACATAGAAAGTGTGTGAAGGAAATTATTCACAAGGGGTTTCTTCCAGGATCTAAGCATAACAGTAACAAAAGGGTTTTGGCTTTTGGTGTGCGTATCTCAGTATCTGCCCCTAGCCTGTCCCAAAAATTAGGATTTAACAATCAAACCACCACAGGCTATGCAAATTCTACACACTGATGTGGCTCCTGCTTGGCTTTCAACTTTATACGTTCTGAGATTTTATTCAATCTCTCTTCAAACATGTGAGGTGAACCACGAATTGTACTTCCCTATGAACAAAGATTTTCTTCAGCATATATCAAGCTGTCAGTCATCCCTTCTCTAAATGGAAACCAGCTTTTGGGGAGATAAAAATGACTCCACAGAGAGAACCGCACACATTAAGAATTCAAACTAGTAGGCCTAGACACCAATCCATGCAGATGTGATTGAAAGATTAGGGTCATAAAACACAACCAGAGTACCTTCAAGAGTCTCCTTCTGTATGAAGATGGTTCTTCTGTGGTTTCTTTTGTATTTATAATTTCCTTGACTCAGTAGTCTCTTGATGAAAACCGTAAGTAGTTGAAAGTCTTTATAAAATACTTTCAAAATAAATAAATAAATAAAATTCTTCTCATTACTGTGAGTTATCTATTGAAACTTACATCTTTCAGGTATAAAGTTAGCTTTTTGTGAATTATTTTATAAACAAGTAATTGATAAACAATATGGGCATTTTTAAATTTCCTTGTGCTGCCATTTCAGTTTAATACATGGTATTGACTCCATCAAAATGTTTCTCAGTCTTGGTCTTGCAATTCTTGAATCACTTATGTTCTGATAATACAAATAAAAAAAAATGGGCTAGCATTATCTCCAAATAGCCCTAGAAAGAAGGAGAGGGTGGTCTACATAAGCATGAAAATCTGGCACCATTTAGATACTTGCCTCACACTATGTCAAAGAAAATTTTTAGATTTTACAGTATCTAATTTAATCCTACTAGAAATGGCACATTGACCCTGTTCCCAGGATAAGCATGTCTACTTTTTGCTTTCTCTTATTACATCCTTAGCTTCCTCAGGAAGTATGTAATTATTTGTTAGTGATTTGCCTTTGTTATAGAATCATAGAATGGTTAGAGTCGACAGGAAGTAATTTTGCTGACAAATAAGTGTTTTGGTTTACGCCTTCGCTTTTACACAGACACTAACTTCCAATTTGAACAGATACTTTATTAATTTTCTCACTCTTAATGATGGTTTCAAACATGAGGATACTCACTGCTCAGTCAGTCAAAGCGGCAGTTCACCCCAAACATCCCAGAAACCACAGGCACATCAGCAGCTCCAGTGCCTGTACACTTACTGTCACTGATGAGAATCAAACTGGGATTTGTCTTCACTGTTTCAAAAGCAAATGCCCCTTTTCAGCCATCCTAATAGCTAAGACTCTTCCTCAGTGAACAGCTGGTGTTTCATCATGGATCCCTCTTCCTATAGCAATGTCACACACTCCCACTTGCAGCACTTCCCCATTGAAAATGAGATGTGATTCTGTATTGCAGACTACAGTCCCCAGGGCTAAACCATATTAATGAAGTTTCTTCATAATCCCGAAAGATAGACAGAAAAAAACTAAGACAGAAAAGTGTTAAATTCCATGTCTCACAGCTGCCAAACCACCTACAATATGCACAAATAAATTTTCCATCTAAACATCAGGAAACGCTTCTTTGCTGTGCAGATGAACAAGCACTAGCGCAGGTCACCTAGTGAGGTTGTGGAGCCTACCTCCGTAGGGATATTTAAAAGCCAAAACAGGGACCCTGGCAACAACCTTGAGGTGGCTCTGCCTGAGCAAGGGGTTGAATCAGATGTCCTCCAGAGGCCCCTTCCAACCTCAACCATTCTGTGATTCTCTATGATTCTGTGACCAGCATTCTTTTCTATTCATTCTTTCTAAAGTGTTTTCATCACATGAAAGTGATGGTCTCCTTCATGGGGACCACACAGCAGTCAGGAAACAGTGCACATGAGTGTGGCTCAAGCAGAACATCCCAGACTAGTCAAATCGTTTCTGTGGTCGAAGGAAGGGCACTGCCCTGAACTTCAAAGATGCTTATGCAAATTAATGGACATATTTATTATCTAGCCAAGCCTCTTAGAGCCTATATTGGATTTAACTCTCCAGAAGCCTGTCTAGATAGTTAATCTAAAGCCAACAGAAAAGCTCCATTTGACTTCAGGAAGCTTTGAAGCAGCTTTGTGATTGACACAGAGCCTTCAGGAAATTTGGGCATAAATTAGATGTTGCTTTGAAATTCCTGCAAACACGAAAATGAGTTAGGCAAGTCAACTGCCTTTTGAAAAACCCTACTCACCTACATGTGGTGTATGTATATTGCCAACATAGACCAGTTTGGTTATGGTAGGAGTATAAAGACAGGAGAGAGGTGAAAGCAGAGGGTGTTTCTCACAAATCTTCCTCTTCATTCGTGACTACTCTTCCTGTTTCTCAAACGGCATATTTTCTTGTCTTTCCCCCCACCCCAAACACTCCCAATAACCCTCTTCTCTTAGGCAGATTAGTCCATTACTGCGCACAAACCCTTGATTGCTTTGGCTTTCTGCTTCGACAGCTACTTATTAGGCATTTCCAAGTTTGCCATGAGCTGCTGCCACTGATGCTGTGTTGTTGGTTTTTTCTTACCTTAAGCCTCTATGTTTCTTAGTTTGGCAGACATCGCTGCACATTATTTAAACTGAACTACTATTAGGTAATAATATTCATAAATACTTTACTTTTTTCCCCTCCCTTTTCCCTACTCTTCCAGGCTTGGCAACTGAAGCAACGGGCAAGGAAGGAGAGTAACTTAGGTGAAACAAGAAACAATATAAAGTACTTTCTGATTTCCTAAAGAGTATCTTTATCTCTGCCTTCCTCCCACACATACTGTACAAACTCCACTGCCTAAGGGTCCATTTGTTGGCCTGAAAGTAGCATCAAATAAAAACTATAATGACCAGCAAACCACCTTTTTTGTTAAATAGAACATCTAACACAGGCAAGTAAAGGAAAACCACTATTCAAGGGCATAGTCCCTTGACTAATCTACAGAAGCAACAGAGACTCTGAATGAAAACTTCTGGTTTAAGGGAGTTATTTTAACCAAAAAATCAGAACTACCAGCATGTCATATTCATTTTTCTGAATTTTGTCAAATAGCTCAGATGGAGAAAACAAAAGTTAAGGCAAGAAAGTATTTTCTTATGATGTTATGTACTTTCTGTGCCTCAGTTTGAATTACACTTTTAACATTTCCTTCAAATCATTAACCAAAAAAAAACCACAAAGAAATCTATACCAGAAAAAAAAAAAAGTGCTGAAATCCAATGACAGATCTCACTGAGGGATGAAGATAACACTTCATTCAACACAAAGTAATACTTATTGTGTCTTCTACATTCATCAACAAATAAAAACTGTTAACTTGCCCTTGGCTGTTCTTAACTAGCATGCCAGTAAACAAAAATTTCTCATGACTAAATGTGAAGTAACTTTGGAAAAAACCCACATGCAATTAACTGGTTATATAAAGGATGAAGAGTAATTGTTCACCACATTTCCCAGATTTTCTCAATCATCAACTGGCCAAGAGGAATCTCTGAAGCAAGTATATCATATTTAAGGTTCTGTATTTTTCCCATGAAGTTAAACGTAAATTTCACAAAAAATGTTTCCTCTTTTCATAGCTATAAAAGTGCGACAGGGTGAAAACTCTACATTTGCTGTGTTTACAATTAAATAGAGATGTTTGGTTTTAATTGAATACATAAACTCTGTAATAGTAATTTTGGAGATGTGAACAAAATATATTATTTTATACTAGTGCCACAAGGGCTCTTCGTGCAATACTCACCTTGCTGATTCAGTTCAGAATATCTTACTGTTTTCAATAATGCCTAATGCTTTTACAACTTGTTCATTTCTTCTGGCTACAGCCCTTCTTTCAGTCTATGAAGAATTGCGGTACCTGTTTAAGTACTCTAGGCTGACCGTTTTCTCCTTTGCCAGTTTGTTTCAACCGTGCTTTCTAAACAATACATAGACCTGGAGTAGATTTGAGCGATTACTACTGCTTGTCATTCTTAAAGACAAATGCAAACCACAGATTAAGATCCAAATTGACTGTTGTCGTAAGCGTAAGATTCTGTTGGTAGCATGCACACAGTTCTCATAGTGACAAAAACAAGTGCCATTAGATTACTTTTTCCATCATATTTAAAGAATGCAGTTCTGAAACCAGAACTAATTTCAGTGAGTTAGGCAATAAACAGCAGTTTGGGAAGAATCCCACTAATTTCCTTCCTGGGCGCCTCTTCTGGCACCCAAATGCTATTGTAATTCTGTTCTTTGGAAAAAAAAAAATAAAAAAAATTCCTGTTTTATAGGTTTTTTGCCTGGCTAAAGCCAAATAGCATATTGAGACCTCCATAGTAATGTTGCCTGGGATTTATTTCTCCAAAGATTTTATGTTTTTTAAGATATGAAGCTTAGCTGGTTAATAATAAAAATAATAAGCTCTCTAATATTTTAGTTTCCATGGAAGATCATACTCTTTTTTTTAATTTTGTCTATGTTCAGAAAAAGCAAAGACTGTTTTTGTCACATCTCAATATCCTTGCAGTAAATAAACGCCAATATCTTAAAATTTCTTATGTCTCACAAAAATATTGTTTGTTTACTGGTATAAAGTAAAGAAATTATTCAATACAAACAAATGACTGGCTGTTTTATTTAAGAGCTACAAGAGGTAAAGTATCGTCAAAGTATCTGACAGCTGTATCAAAAAATCCTGTTTCTTTTTCCTTTTAAAAACACAGTGATGATCTCTACAACACCGTATGTATCATTCTTTTGTTTCTTACCGTGACTCTAAATAAGATATGCTAAATTCACTCCATGTTGCAAGGTAGCAAACTGCAGATTTCAAAATCAAATCCATTTTTAACCCTTTTCTTCACAACAGGCCTAATGAGGGAGACAGTTTCTACATATCACTATGATGTGATAGAAAATACTGGACTTTTAATAATAACAGCAATTCAAAAATATCAGCTGCAAAAGCATACAAGACCTGGTGGGATTTTTGCTTTTTTTTTTTTTTTTTTCTTTTTTACCCAGCCTGGTTTTATACTGACCTGAAAAACTTACTGCAGTCCTGTATTTTGATAAAAAGATATCAGCGTCTTCATACTGTGTGATACTTGAAAATCAAATCAGGCTCCATATTTTCAGCTTTACATTATACCAATATGTAGCCCTCAGCAGAAAGTCCAGGCTAAGATTTGCTTTTACACTTGAGTGGCAGGCACAGTCCACACAGGTGCTGCAAATAATATGATTGTTTCTCTACATTATTAATATATTAATATACTGCACCATTACCAGTGTCAGACACCACACTGGAGGCAAATTTAATACAATTTCTATGCAGGTGACAAATAATTAATGATCAGATGCATGCTTTACAATGATTCTAGCAGGCTTTTTCAGTATGCAATCTTCTCTATGTGAAAATAGACAGAAATTATTTCAAGTGAATGAAGAGTATCACAACAATACAGTAATATATGTATATATGTCAATCAAAATTCCAACCACATTATTAACAAAAAATGCATAAGGTAATACTACCAAATAATTGTAAAGAAATATCCCCTGGAAAAGGGTAACTTGCCAGCAAAACAGCAAGTTTCCATTTTGAGGAATAATTCTAAATAGCTTTTAGAATTACTTAAGAAAAGACTCTGTTTTGAGGAAATGGCTGTCTATAAATTGTAAATACAGATGATCCACTCTGACGGATAATTTCTTACTCCATCTCACTGTAAAGATTCTTTATATTCATAATATATTCTTAGTGCAAGGCTGAAATCCTTGCCTTGCCAATCCCGACTTTATTCCTTTGGAGAAAAGCAACACTTTCTTAGAGATTATTTTCTTTTCTGTCTCAGGAAAAAACATGCTAAGTCAAATTGGAATGAAATCATTAAGTAATGTAAGCATTTCAGATCAACTGTGAAGCTGGAGAAAACCAATGATTGGCTCTTGGTTTCATAATACTTTTGTTTTATCAAATATTAATCTTTCTCTAATACTGTTTCCCTCAGGTTATGAAATACAAAGGTGAAAAATTATGAGGTAACCAAATGGTACAGGGTGTTGGGTTCCTCCCACTCCCCCCAGGGAAACAGAACACTTTAGCCTTTTTCGTGGTTAACAATAATTATAACAACGACTGCTTGCGAAGTTTATTCTGAACTGGCAGAGCAAGGAATAGTTTTCTACTAGTTTGGGTTTGACTTTCCCTTTTAACTCATTATTTCCATTAGTAAAAAGGAATAGTTTCATATCTCTAAAACCAGACAATGCTACGCTTTGGATTCTCACTCTCTCCAGACCACTTGCATACTATTGTGAAGACCTAATGGGATTCTTATGCAAGGGAGAAAACTTCCTGGGCAACGTAAAAGTGGTGCATTGCAGATCTCCACACAAGTGTGCAATTATTTTCAGAAAGGCACTGATATTTTTCAAGTAATATTTTTTCAGACAGTTTTTGAACTGAAAGAGAACAAATACTGTAATTCAGCTAGATTATTGTACTCATCTGGAACTAAGGGTACAACCAGCTTTCTTATTTTAGATTTTCATTCCAGTGGTTATTTTATTACAAAAAAATAAGTTATTTGTTCTTCTCCTTCAGAGTTTATATTTATGCATTTTTTTTCATCTCTTGTTTTATTTTTTTTTTATTACATCATTGAGAGACCCAGTTTGTTACTCTAAACTGTTTATTGTTAAGTTCACTCCTTTGGTTGACCCCAGCCATTACCTAAGCACCCACCCAGCCATTTGCTTACTGCCCCCCCTATAACGGGACAGGGGAGACAACAGGAAAAGCAAGAGTGAGAACAATTTGTGGGTCCAGTTAAAGATCATTTAATAAGTGAAGGATAGAGAAAAAAACCCCACAAGTGACAATAAAGAAAAAAAGGCAATCACTCAGCACCTCCCACAACCAGACAGATGCCCAGACAGTCTCTGACTTATGACTACTTTGTTAAAGCTAGACCCTCAGGTTTTATCACTGAGTAGGATCGTAGGAGGTACGGAATGTCAGTTGGGGTCACCTGTCCTGGCTGTATAACCTCACAACCCCTTGCCCACTCCCCTACTTACTGTGGGGGGCAGAATGAGAAACAGAGAAGGCCTTGATGCTGTGTAAGCACTGTTCAACAACAGCTAAACCACCTTTTTGTTATCAACACAGTTTGAGTTATAAATCTAAAGCACAGCAGATTATGATCTCCTATGAAGAAGACCAACTTTGTCCCAGCTGGACCCAGTAGCCTTTGTAGCAGGGCTAAAAAGAGAGATACACAGTCCCATGTTAACTCTCCTTTTGAACTATTAATGGCACAAAGTTAAGAACAAACAAAAATTCTGTCTGGGTTAATTTTACTTACAGGGACTATCAGTATAAAGCTGTGAATCTGGGATGGTTATTACTTACATTTGCCAATGACAGAGGAAGGAAAATATTTTTTCCAACTCTCCATTTGAGAACCACAACTATTCATCTGAATCTTGGACAATAACTAATATATTTCCACTATGTAATACTTGCCATTTTATTTCACACACCACAGTAGAAAAGAATTGCATTTTATTGAATTTCCTTTCCCAATACAGAATTATTCTCTACAATGCACTTTTGCCTGCCCTATTTTCCCTGTTTTTATTGGCTTCACAATGGAGCTTCCATCAATTTCAGAATAGGAAATGTTTTAAAGTTTCTTGGGTCAAAAAAAAATTTCATTAGGGTTAATTTCAGGTTGAAAGGTAATTCCACAATTTTTTGACTAATTTTATGGTTCTGAAGTTCTTTTCTCTTATTACTCAGTCATCCAGTTCCACATGTCACTGGCAGTTATTCTACCTAATGCCGTTTTTTCTACTCAAATAAAATAGAAGATGGACTGTCTTTTCACCAATTCAAAGAGATGACAATAAAGTTTCTTGGGTCGCAACAATACTGCTCTTCAGAGACCAAGTCTCTTCCCATTTTTATGGGATTTCCAGCAGTTTCAGTACACATAAAACCTATGTTCATTCCCGATTTCTTCTTTTTTTATCATGAATTTTGATAAAAGGAAACGATTAAAAGGTTATTATGTATTTTAGAAACTCAGCTGCACATATACAGCCGGCCTTCTCCAGCATGAAACCCATGGCACTTTAAGTCATTCTTGCTTAGTCTAAGCTCCTTTGCATAAAATGCTCTGGGGAATAACAATATCCAACCTTGTTTTCTCTGTATCACAAACTGCCAGATGCCACTCGAGGATGCTACACTCAGCTTCTGCTATAAAGCTTTGCTTTGTGGAGATGCTATTTCAAATGAGCCGTGAAGTATTACATTCTTGAGGAGCAAAGGAACTTTGCCTGCTTCTTTCTGTGGCACAACAGCCAAAATCACAGAAGAAACAGCAGAAGAGTCTTTAACGGATTCAAAGCTGTGTTTATAACTTGGAAAACAACTGTCACTTTGTAGGTTTGGGTGTCATCCAGGAATTGAAAGCTGAACGTTAAGAGCACTGAAGAGTAAAATGTTGTCACAGGCCTTGGCAAGATGGGCTCCAACAACAGAAAAAGCAAATTGTGATAATTGATATAACCCAAAGTGTGAAAGTCATAGTTGTTCAACTGGCAATTAGAAGTTCATATGCTACATTAATTAAAATATTCACTTTTTCTGCAGTATTTTTGAGAAGATTGTGTGGTACTAAAAAATAAGCATAAGCTTTAATATTTAATTTCTTGAACTGGGTATTTCCATTATTGCTAAATTTAACTGGTAATAGTTGGTACTAAGGAAAAATGTTTTACAGTTCCCCTCTTAATAGGAAATAAAAATGTAACTGCAAAACCAGTATTTTCACAATTACCTGGGGTGAACAAGCACATATTAGGAAAATTAATACTTTCAGCAACATTATCCATCACCAAGAATAAAGGTGATAAAGCAAAGGAGGACATTCTTAGGAAGTTTAGTTTTAACAAAGGGACACACAAATCATTTCAACAGAGAACATAATAGAAAGTTTGTGAAATTACGTCATACGTATATATGGAAAATTGTTATGCTTCCGATATCTGAAAAGATTTTGCAACAGTGAAATTACAGAGACCGCTCAATTTTTTTTAGTTAAATATAACTTTATAAGTAGAGAAAAGACCCAGGAAGGGAAAATACAGATCTCAGTCAAGAATTCAAAATCAGTTGTCACTGATGCTGTGTCAATATACACCTCCACCTGAAATGAACTTCATGGTTTTGAACGATAAATTTAATTATTAAAAGATAGCATCTTTGATTTTTCTATCTATTAACGTGAAAAGTCTGAAGTTCTTCAAAATAAATCTTGAAAGTCATTTATCAGCACTAACAATGTGGGAGTGTTTACATTTTCAGTTCTGTGTTGCAAAAGTATCCTGGACACAGGGAGACTACTCACATGCAAAGCCATGTTAGGGTATTGCTGCTTCTTCTACAGACTTCTTTAGAGAGTAATTTAGAGAAGCTTGGGTTAGGGTCTCAGAGTCATCCTGATATTAAGGATCATTTCCCTGTTGTCATAGATCATTTATGACATGATAAAACCTCATCTTATATCAATTTTTCAAGTTAGAACAGGTTTACAGTGGTTTTGATGAAAAGGCACAGGTGCCATTTATGCATGCTGGTAAAGTAGGCACTTACACTGAGATCCCAAAGGGAAAAAAATAAAAATCATTTGAATTTTAGATGCCTACCTGGGGCTAGAGAAGAGCTGTTATCTTGCTTACATAAAAAGAAGAGATTATTTGCTCATTAAGTGTCACGTTACAGTACTTAATATCAGTTTGATTGTGCAATTCCACTTGTTAGCAGATTCATTTTAGGAAGCTTTTTACTGTTTAGGGTCATAAAAAATGTTTTAAGTACCAATATGCCAGAGGTTGATGCTGAACCATTCACTTATGTGAAACCTAATAGTGTTTAAAACAATGATTCAGTGATTAGGTCGTCTCCTGGGACCAAAAAACCCTAAGGTCTAGTTCCTGTTCACCTGATGATCTTCATGCCCTTATCTATTTAGATTGAAATTAGTAGGCTATTAGCTTCAAAACTTTTTACCAAGAAGTGTATTGCAAAAGAGAAGTTTTGAAAATATTACACTTTAAATACTGCTCTGGGTGAAGATTATTTCTCTGGATGGTCATTATGGCATTCAGAAAATTGTACAGGTCCACAAATAGCTTCCTGCTCCACATTTCCTACCAAATTGGATAAAACTGACAACTCAGAGAAAACAACATCTGTGGCTTTGGAGGCTGAAGAAGGTATTGGCTGCTGGAATTATTTTGGAGTGTGCGAGATTTATTTTTCTCTGAGAAATGAGATCAGTTTTGTTTCTCTTCATCAGTGTAACTACGATCAAACTCAAGTACCACAGCCATATTCCCAGCTTGCCAAAGCCTAAATGTGGGATGACAAAGATTTTTGGCACAAACTCAAATAGAGGGACAAAAAAATTATTTTACTAGGCAACTGAAACAAAAGCAAGAGGATTTTACTGATGAGAAATAAACTCTTCCTGTAATCTCAGCCTCATGATCTCTTAGAAAAGTCACTCAAAGTGCTGATAATTTGCAAGGGAGGTACCTAACTTCAGAGTTAATAGGGGATACTGTTCTTCAAAATAAGAACCATCCAGCTTGTAAGGGATCCAGGGTTTATCGAAGATTTCCCAAATACGTTCACCTTTACCCAAACGTTTTTTGGTTTTTTTTAAAAAAAAAAAAAGACTTAGAAACCTATTGACTATGTATAGAATGATAGTGACTCATACAGCGTGTGAGTCCATGCTGTGGACACTCTCAATGACGTTATGCCTTTTTTTCTTTTTTAAATTGTCACTACACTGATGAAGACAAGTAAAAAAACTGGAATAGAAAACTCTTCCAATATCAGAGGAAGTTAGCTCTTTTCCCCTGCAAAGTGCAGAAAACTAGTTGAGTTTAAAAAAAAAAAAATTAAGTAAAGCAAATTCCATTATTTTAGTTCTTCATGGCATCTCAGCCTTGTAAAATGGCCTTAGCAATTTATTTCCAATGACAAAAAAACCCCTAGTGATAATCACAGAAACTGAACAGGAAGCTTTTTGATGCGACTGGTTTTATTTACTGAGACTAGAAAAACAGATACACTTCATCTCTCTGTCTTCTATCAATCACATTCTTTGCTTCCTCACCAACTGATTCAATGGAGATTGACACTGCATACCACGATCAGGTTTTCTTCCTTAGGCTTTTCCTCTGCTTCACAACAGCACACAACTATTAAATTGAAACTGGACATTCATGAAAATATTCATAAACTACATAGTCTTTGGCAATGAATATGGCTCTGCTGGCAATAACCAGTCATTTCATATCAACTGCCTGCATCTTACATATCATGCTGGTGGTAACCAACTTAATAGAAACCAATGTCATTGTTATCACAGCCGAAGTATCAGAAGCCATGGGTTTTGGACAATAGAGCAGGATTTGCTTTTCCATAAGACACATTTCAAAGAAAACCCTAAGTGTTTCAGGAAACACACTGTAGTTTATTACGCAGTGCTCTTCTGCCAGAGGTTCTACTAAGCCAATATTCTCTGATAATGTTTAGGGAAACTACTATTTTAAAGAAAAAGTTGCATTTAAGAAGTTTTGAGGGCTTTTTTTTAAACTCACCAAAACAAACACATAATCTTCCCCCCCCCACTGCCTCTCCTTTCTTTTCTTTGTTTTGAATCAACCAGGATGCACAATAAAAATGCTAATGTTAAAATAATATGAATTTCCAGACCCAGGGTGTAGGAATAGCCTTGGTACATGTGGATACAAGTAGGAGCTTGCAAGGGCATTGTCTGATCCAAACCAAGACTTCTCCCTTTGTTAGATTATAAAGTGTTCTTTGGAAAACTTGTTTTGCTATGTCTTTTTGGCCTGCTGGCAACATGCGCAGTCACTACTAATATTCATTTCTGCATGGAATAAAGTTGCTTTTCAAATGTAATTTTCTGTATTGACTGGCTTTCAATTTCTGTATAATCATTTGTATCTTTCCTGCAAAAAGCATTTAACGAAAAGGGGAGATCTGCCCAATTCATTTCCAGAAAACTGGGCATAATGCTTACAATTTGCATTGTAATTACTTATGAAAAAAATACTTATGCAATTCATTTGGTTACCGTAACTCATTTGTCAGATATAATTGAAACGACCTCAGGTGGCAGGTTAAAATAGCGCAGTTCAGGCAAGCAAAAACTAAACTTTTCACAAAATAGAATATTCAGTAAATTCTAATGCACAAGAAAGCACACATAAACCTTCTTAGTCATCTATTGCAAATAAGCAAGATAGAATTATACTAATTATTTCTTACTCGGGAGGTAAGAATGAGAGGAACAAAGTAATGATAATTTTGAAATTATCTGGTTGAAATATCTCAATTGCGAATATTCTGAAAATAATTTCAAAAAATTATTTCATGGTGTAACTTTGTTGGAATTTAACCAATGATGAATCTGACCCCACATTTTTACAAAATATATCAAGAATGTTGCATATATAGGACTGTTAATACACAAAGTATTCTTAAAACCAAATACACATTCTCTTCTCTGAAAAATTTACAATGGGACAGGACTGTTAGCCATTACTTATGCCATTGATGCATATCTTTTAATTGAACAGATCTATTAAAATCACCAGATCTACTCATGCAGGCAGTAGTTCATCAAATCACAGAATGGCTTGGGTTGGAAAGGACCTCTAAAGGTCACCTAGTCTAATCCCCCTGCAATGAACAAGAGTATCTTCAACTGCATCCCGTTGCTCAGAGCGCCATGCAAGCTGACCTTGAATGTTTCCAGGAGCGGGGCATTTACAACTTCTCTGGGCAACCCATTCCACTGTTTCACCACTCTCATTGTAAAAAAATTCCTTTCTTATGTCTAGTCTAAATCTACCCTCTTTTAATTTAAAACCATTATCCCTTGTCCTAGAGCTATAGGCCCCACTAAAAAGTCTATCCCAGATTCTCTTATAAGCCCCCTTACAATGTAGGTATTGAAAGGTCACGATCAGCAGCCCAAGTTAAAGTAAGATTATGTGCACAGAATTTTTTGAAAATCTAATAAAAAATTCAAGTCTTTAGGAAAAGCAACAGCACAGACCAATGTAAAGCCACTCCAATAAACCTCCATTGACCAAGTTCCACATGCATGATCTTCAAATAGGTAACAGAGCAGTCAAAATGCTCCTTCTCACTCTTTCCTTTGTGAACAAAGTACTAAGTGTGACTGATGAGCACCAAAACATGCTTTACATTATAACAGAAGCCAAAGTTAATGCCATTGATAACTGGACTATGCATGGAGGTCGCATGTCTCCTTCATCTTTGCTAATGTTTCTCTAAGCATATTGCAATCCAAACACTCCATAGTGGAATACTCAAGATGGAAGTACATGTTTGTTCCCCCATAGTCCCATCAGTTAGACTGGTATCAGGTCCCGCTTAGGAAATGCCCTACCAGGTGTATCTAAGTGCCAGCCAAGGATAAAAGGATAAGGGGGCAGGTTGCTGAAGTGCCATATTTGTCAAAATTTCATTGCATTTGCAAAGGAAAGCATCTCATTACTTGTAAAAGGCAGGAATTCTAAGCTGACACAATGGATTAAAAAAAAAAAAAAATCTTTAGAAATGCCACTTTTGGCTTCCTACCAAAAGACTTTTTATGATGCTAGTGAGCCAGTGCAGCCAAGGCCTTTGGAGATACCACTTGAAACACTGTGGTTATACCCTTTTAAACAGCTGTTAACACATCTTAGAGATTTACAAAAGGACTGGCTTGAATTTTATATGATGTACTCAGAAAGAATATCTTAGTTTCAAAAACCAATGGGACACAAAGAATAAGAAAACTTGGTTAGATATCAATCTGAAAAAAAAACTGTTTATGTGCGACCTCTGTATTAGAAGCTGTTAACAATGTGCCAAGGAAAACAGACACTTAAAACCAGTAATCTATGGGAAAGACTGAGGAGATAGAAGAAAAGCCTTCTGGGCAAGCAGGGATTTTTTAGTTTTCCTCAGAAAATGATTTGTTCAGAAGCTGCCTGATCTCCAGCAGCCTTTCATGGCACTCATAGCAGGTGTTTCATCTTAGCTGTGCTAGCCTTTTTATTTTCTTCCCTTACGGTACTCACTTTCTGCTTTGTCATCAGTTCAATGTCATTCATTACCAAGAATATTCTCTCAATCGGCACATTAGTGCCTTGGAAAGAAATGCCAATGCGAATCTGGAGAATGCTCAGAGAATGTGAAAACTAAAAAGGGATTTCTTTTATTAGATTAAAATATCTCAGTGTCTCTCCTGTATGTCTTCTACCCTCCTGCCAGTCAGTCTTATAACTTCATTTTGCCCTTTATTAGAGGATCTAAACTTTTATGTATCATTTATAACTCTTTCCCTAGCAATTAAAATCATTGAAATCTTTCTCACCTTACCATTATGGGATGTATAAAAAAGTAATATTCTTCAGAACACACCCTTGCAAGGACTGTGGTCACGAATACAGTCGGTTATGGACCTTTTCCTCTGTGGACTGTGGGGTTTATTTACAGTATTAACCCTAAAACACAGTAATACTCCTAAAGGCTCCATGCACTGTAATTTCCTGATTGTAACTTCCTTACTAATCAGAGAGATTTATAACAGAATTCTGGCATGTTCTTTCTTTTGCTGATGCATTGAACTAAAACCACACATTTACTATGTGGGTCTCCAATTCATGAGAATTATCTCATGAAGCAAATCTTCAGTCTATGTCTCAGAGCCATACTGGACAAACAGCTGAAGATGACTCGAGACGACACAAGGAGAATGTGAAAAAAAAAAAAAAAAAAAAAAAAAAAAAAAAAAAGGCATAAAGGCATCCTTTCCCCCATTTTCTTTCTTTCCAGTCAGGCAGAACTGGCTACTAGAACTTGAAAATATTTAACTATGAGGTTTGTATGCCAGCAAACATGTGAAAAGTCTGTAATTTTGATTGACTACTAAGAAAGGGAAAAAGTATCCTTCCTTTCTTTTTCATAAGGATCCTGGTCAGCAGGGAAGGAGCGCTGAACTTAATTTACCCCATCTGCCTTGATTCTTCCCAAATATCACAGATTCATAGAATAGTTTGGGTTGGAAGGACCTTAAAGATTCTCCACTTCAAAACCTCCTGCCATGGGCAGGGACACTAGATCAAGTTGCTCAAAGCCTCATCCAACCTGACTTTGAACACTTCCAGGGAGGGGGCAACCTGTTCCAGTGACTCACCACCCTCAAAGAATTTCTTCCTAATATCTACTCTAAATCTGCCCTCTTTCAGTTTAAAACTTTTACCCTTCATCCCTGTCCATTTTTCCTATTTTTCCCCTTTAAGTACTGAAAGGCCTCAATAAGGTGTCCCCACATCCTGCTCCTTCTCCAGGCTGTACAGCCCCAACTGTCTCAGCCTGTCCTCATAGGAGAGGTGCTCTAGCCCCCTGATCATCTTCATTGCCCACCTCTGGACTTGCTCCAACAGGTCCATGGGGTACTCCAGAGTGGAGTTGGAGAGCAGAATCGCCTCCTTACACTTGCTGGCCACACTTACTTTAATGCAGCTCAGGCTGTGATTGAATTTTTAGGCTGCAAGTGCACATTTCCAGCTTATATTCAGTTTTTCATCCACCAGTATCCCCAAGTTCTTCTCCACAGGGCCGTTCTTGATACTCTCATCACCCAGCCTGTATCTATGTTTCCCTGCAATAAAGTGTCTCTGTAATAAACAGGGGATTAAGTAGCAAATTCCACTTGCATACATAAAAGTCCACATAAATGACACTGGTAAGTGATTAAATGTGCAGACATTAATTTATGTTTTTGAAGATTGCAACAGAATAGCAGAGGCTCAGGTTGTGTAAAAAAAATGTGGAAAAAATAATCAGAAGTTTCCTATCACGTCTTTCCAGAACATTTACTTATCGAAGTGATAAGTAAGCTACGGCTGGCCAGTAGGACAATAAGCCTATTTTGAATATGAAAGGCAGAAATCTAGGTACAATTATACAACAAAGCCAGTAAAGAATGACTAGGGAGATCATCCTCTTGGCAAGAAAAAAAACAAAAACAAAAACAAAAACCAGCTGAACTCTTAAGGAAGACATTTTCATTCATCTAAAACAAGCGCAAGGAAAGAAAGTCCATTCCATCAGTGGTCTTAAGAGTTTTCTATTCTGCCCATTCTTATCTCTCGCACTTATCATCCCAGCCTGGCCCACACAAGACATTTCTGCTCTCTGTTATTCTTTCTGAGAGAACATGGTAGTACAAGTTTCATTGAAACCTTTTCCCAAACCCTGTTAGCAATCAGTTAGTCACACTCCAAATAAGAAATGGGTAGCAGGGCAAATGCCTGTTGGTTGTAAAACCAATTTTTCTCTTTTCTTCTTGTCTAACGAGATAAGCCTTGAGCTCTCCCCTTCCACGGGAAGTTTGTGCAATTCAGTCAACAGCATATAATTTATAGTGACAGAATCTGAAATAGTGGCAGATGAATAATCTAAACAGCTACAGTTGTGATTTGATGTTATGACCAGAAGCTGACATTGCCAGAAATTGTTGAGTCTGGGAGGAAACTGTTATCAAGTATCTCAAGTTATATAAAGAAACATTACAACTGGCATTTATAGTATTTCTGTTACGTGTATAGCTGACAACAGAAGGAAAACTCTGCCTTCTGATCTTAATGTAGACAGTATAGAAAAAGGAAAGCAATCCCAATTGTGCCTCTAGGCTGTTGGGAATAACACCACTTTCTCATGACTCAGTTTCCCCACGTATAAAATAAGGATAATGATAACCAACCTCTTTTACAAACCTGGAAAGCTATGGCTAAAAAGCAATACAAAATGATGATTCATGATTTCTTTCCACCTTTCTTTCTGAACTATAAGCTTAATTCTGTTGACAATGTGTCTTATTTAGCTAAATGTAAAGCTACAGGAATTACATGGATACTGTACAGGTCTAAATTAGCAGCTATTTATCTCTAGTTGCAATAAATACAGATTCAAATCTAAAAGCCCAGAGTCAAGAAAACATCACAATTTAGGCATCTTCTAGATTCTTGTGATTGGCCTCTGGTTTTTAGTTTTTCTGTAATGGTCAGAAAATCATTAGAAAAAGAAGAAATATTGGAGCTATGGATTCTTTAGGTGCCTTAAACTCCAGATAAGAACTTCCCAGTCACTGAGATAGTCAGTACTAAGGGGGTTATATTTTAAAATAGCACTGTTTAGCAGTTTAGAAAGCTAAGAACAAAAACTACTTCCAATTGTAATTAAAAAAATAATAAACAGGAAATCCTGATTCTTCCAAATGAAATTTAACCCAGGTATTTCAAATGTGCAGAAAAAGTGACAAACAAAGACATGAGATCACAGAAAAGGCTGTACAGATTCAGACCAAACATTCATCTCCTCCAGTATCTCATACCTAGTGGTGGTCAATAGCAGGTGCTTAAGGAAGAGGGGGAAAAAAAAGGCTTTTGGGGTGAGGGGTTTTTTTGTGTCCATGACAAACCTTCATACCAGAAAAAGACATGGCTATATATTAGTTATCGTGATTAATGGAAAGACCTCAAAATTTCTCCTCTCTGAAACTGATTTTTCACCTTTCTCTTACAGTCCAGTATTCCATTTCTTCTACAGTTTAATTTTTTTTTTTTTCCTGTTCAATATGCTCTCGTATTATGGTATCAAACTTCCTAATTTGTTTTACAAAGTAAGGCTGCTCAACACTCCCTTTAAAGACTTTCAAGTCCACTCTGTTTTGACCAAGGGTGCTGGAGAACACTTCATCTCCAGGCATGCGGCCTTTTCCGCTTACCAGTCCTCCTCTAGCCTGGATACTGACAAAACAATTTACAGATCATTTGTTTTTTTCCCCTAACTCAGGCTGGGTTCCATATAAGAATAACAATTTAACACAATATCACAACACAACTTTCATGTTTTGTCCATGGTTCATTTCAACTCTCTCCACTAGTCATCCCTAGCATCATATTAAGTCTGGAGGACTGCCATTCTTGGACTGTGCATACTGCCAGCCATCTGAACCAGAAACATCAAATAAACACACAAAAGAGCTGCTTCTCTGCCACGGGTAGATGAAACAAATCTGTGCCCTGACATGAAAGCACAGAGATGTCTCACACACAATACAGATCAGTGAGGACCATCTGGTTGGTTTCATTTCCAGCCAGACACCAAAATGGGGAAAGTTATCACACTACAAGGAAGGATTTTCCTATTTTGGGTTTACTGTAACATGCTGGAATGTATACTGTGTCAATGATTTGCTTAATACCCAGCTGTAAAAAATCAAAGAAAATAGATTGGGTTGTAAAGCTAGTAACAGACTCCAATTCTAAAGAGACAAAACTTCTCAGTGGAAAGGGTTATGCAGCAGAATTTACAGAAATACAAATCCAGAAACTAAGAAAATACATAAACTGATGTTAGGTTCATAGCCACCATTTTTAGAATGCCTCAGATGGCATTAGCGATGATAACGAACTCACGGACGGTGAAAACGGGATGGTAAATCAGAGCTTTCCCATTTGGAAGTGGTTTGCATTCTACCAACACATAACAGATCACTTCTGGTGCAACTGAATTCTCACCCACCTGATCTGCAACGACTTCAGGAAAAATGGCTGACGGCAATCAGTGATCCCCATTCACAACAGTAATTATATGTCAACTAGCCATCTGAAGAATAATGTCAAAAGGCAATGAAGTTTAAAGAAAAAGTTGTGACATGCTAGATAGTTGATTCACGGAACAGATCAGTCTAGAAAAGCTTGAAAAGCAGGCAACTTTAATTCCTCTAAAGATTAACTGCAGTTATGCTAAAAGCAAGCATGCTTCTGATCCTAATCATTAAAACTGAAATCCAGCCAGCACCATAGGACAGAAGTATGACATTGAAACAAGCATAGCAGCATCTACACTTCAGAGATGGCATCATGCAAACAAGAAAGCTATCCCCCAAAACGGCCTTCAAAAATTTAAAATTAATTTAGACGCTATTTCAAGGAAGGAAAGCAAAATCATTGAAGGGATGAATATTAGACAGAGCTAAGTAGGAGTAAAGTGAGATGGGCAAGACTGAAAAGCTACTTTGAATCAGTGTTATCTTTTTTGAATCTAGAAATATAAACCTCTGAAGTCCATAAATTGTGGTAAGTCGATTTAGAATGGTATACTTTCTCCTTTAAATTGCCAATTCATTTATTTTTGACAAGTATTCTGAAGTTACCATATGCGACACCCACGTGAATATTATTAATTAGGAGTTTTTTCTGGGTGAAATCTTAGTCTTGTTAGAGCTAATGAGACTGTATTTTTTTTTAATATTCTTCTGTCAAGTATACACCATTATAAAGTTGCTGAACCTGGGACATAGCAAGCTGGGTCCAAGCTGCCTCCCTCCTTCACAGTAGCACTCCTGTTAGACATCTCTCACCATTGCTCTGTCTGTAAGAACTGCAGAATCAAGTTTTGATTCGATTTTGAAAAATGATGACATACGGCACAAACGGGTATTTATTTCAATAATCTTATCCACTTAGTGTAAATCCGGCTGGATTTAGTTCATCCCTAGTGTAGCTATACTGACATTAACATTCTGACTCTAGTGGAATTGCACTAGAAATGAATTGGGCATACTAACTGCAACAGGGCTACATACAACATTAATCAGTACAGAATATGTCTGTCACTTAAAATTGGGGATTTTTTTTGTTATGATAACGCTATATGGAAATGTAAAATCAGCAGGTGGCACTTTAATATGTTTATATTGTACAGATATTTGCTGTACAGGTCATAAAATATGAAAGTTTGTGTTGCAAAATCTGATGACACACAATGCATTTCACTGACTACCTCGTATCACTGGTAGTCTAATTACATCTTTTCCCACAGGAAAAGGTTATTAAAGTAGCATCAGAAACTGTGCTTGTTTTTGTACATAAGTGCACTCAGTGGCTAAATGCATACACACGAACAGAGGTATGTGAGTATGTCTCTATTTATAGCCTTATTTGTGTTCACTGAACATACTGGGACTGTTGAAGTCTAATTAAATTTGTTTCCCCAAAAAAATTTTTATCAGCTGAATCTGCTCATTTTAATTTATGTGCATCACTTATTACCTTCCCTTGTGCTCCCCACATGCTTGTGCTATCAATCCTGTGTCTCATGAGAAGCTCCCCAAGGTGGGACACCAATCTTCTTATGACTGTGCACAGGGTGATCACCAGCAGAGGTCTATATATGCTATCAAGCTACACATAAATTAGGATGATGGTACAGCTTTGCCATGTAAGGTGATACGGGTCATGTATATTCAGTGCCACCTAGTGAAGTTTATAGTTGTCAGCTTGCTCATAATATGAACATTAGGTAGGTGTTAGTGTTCCTGAGAGGTTACTTCAAGTGTTGCGTTTTCACATGAAGTCAAAAGATCATCTTCTAAAGCTGAGGAAGAGATCCAGCTAAAGCAGGAGCATTTTTTTTGTCCTACCTTCCTCCCTTTAAATCACAGAACTTACCTAAGAGGTGGGGTTTTTCTGCACACGTCCTTTGACCTCAGTGGAAGTTGCAATGGCTTTTACCTGACAAATTTTATCTGCATTTTTTGTCTTAAGAAATTAAGTCAAACTCAGGGAATATGTATGCACTCTGTACATGCGATGAGAATTGCACTGACTTTTTTTTTTTTGTTTAGTTCATTTAATCTTATATTTTGTGTGCCATAATATATATATATATAAACATATATGAGTACAGGACTAATAGAGTTAACTTTGAAATAGCCAACATTTTTTAAAATCAGTTTCCTAAGATCACAGGCTTGTTTTCTCAAAATGCTGGATTGACACCAGTGAGAGTTCTGATGTGTTTTGGAGTGTAGAACATCAAGACACTCTGAATTTTCATGACAGCTTTAACAGCACAGATTTAAGCATCATTTTCAGAAAGCCATCACTGCTGATTTTTATAGGTAATAATATGTCCACAGTTACAGTGAGGTCTCCTAAAGGCTGCGAGGACAGGTAATTATGTCTACATTACATGAAGTTAATTCAAAACACTTGTATGCTACATATTTATTAACTTCATGAATACAGCACCTGGGAAACAGAGTCAATTGTGCTAGATGCTGTGTAAACACAAGGGGAAATTGCCTTTGCAGTAGTTCCTTTAGCATGGTGCATTCCATTAAAATGAACTACTTAGCTATTAGAAACAATTCATATTTTGTCATTACATGTGCATTCAAGTGACATTATTTACATATTTTATCTCAGAATCCAGTACTTGCATGATTCATTTAAATACATACACATATAGGATGTGCTGCAAGAAAGCAGTAAGAGCTGTATATTTTGTTGGGACGATGAAAGATAATTCATGTAACACAGAAATCATTCATTGTTATTGAACATAACCATTGGCCTTAATGCATTGACTCTTAATTGAATTTGTTTTGTTACACCATATTTTTAGGTGGTTATTCCTATCTGGAATGACATGTAACTAAAACTTAAAGCACTCAGGTCTTGTACAACTGTAATTAAAAAAATTAGACAAACGTCCATCCATATATATATATGTACACACACATATACACTGTCCTTACACATGCTTTTTCCCTCAAAATCATGCCTACGTTTTAGCATGGCAACTCAATGGCATGAAATCCAGAGGAAGACTTGAAACGTTAATACACACTTCAACACATCCCCCAGACTTACTTCTTTTTAAACAGTAACCAGTATTCACTCATTAGTTAATCATAAAATACAAAGGGTTTGGTGCATGTATAATAAATAATGTCAAAATTTGGTAGGAATTTCAAAATTCCAGGGGAAATTAAAAGAAAAGCCAACCTCCAACAGCTATGGACATTTTGTCCCTGTTTAGTGATAAAATTTACTCGAGAGAGCAAGTTACAATCTTATTTGCAAACTAGGTTTTGTGAAAAAAGCTACCTATTTTGTAAAACCAAGTCTCATGAAAAAATGTCAGTCAAGCACAAAACACAGCAGCAGATCAGCTGAGGAAAAATTGCAGAGATCAATGACAAGTACAGTCTGCATTGATCACATCTGGGAGCCAACGTCATCCCTGTGGAAGTGACTGGTAAACCTTCTCATTTTGCTGCCAGCAAGCAAATTACTTGACAATCAGATACCACCCAATGATGATGGCTGTTTTGACAGAGATTTCTTTTTTTGCCTTAAACTTTCCTCTACAAAAGGTTTCATCGTTCAAAAGGGACATCATCAACTTTCAACTTCAAAATTTTACTCATGTTGAAGTTATTAGTACCTCCTGAGGAAAGCGTTTCTCCTTTAAGTGAATTTCCAGCTAGTTTACATACATACATACTGAAGAAAATATATATCAATAATACTCCCCCACCATCATTCTGCAGTCTGACAGAATAAACATTCTGCAAGGAGTAAATTGTGTTTGATGAAACAGAAACAAAACCAAAATACTCTCCAAACTCTAACCAAAACTTTCCCAATCCCTGAAAAGCTAAAAAAATGGATCAAGCATTAGCTCTGCAGTTCCATGTTCTGGCAGGCAGAGGACACAGATCTCTCAAAAATACTCCAAGAGACCTTTTCCTCCCAAAGATGTCTGGCTATATCAGAGGCTTTTGGCTCCGGGAAGCTGTTGGTGTTTTCTCTTCCATAGAGAGCTGTTTCTGGCACATCACCTTGTAGAAGATCAAGCCCTGCCAGCTCTGTTTAACAAATACAGGAGAGTTCTTTGTAATGAAGATCAAACAAGCATCTGGCTTTGGGAAAAATAATCATCCCCACCAGCATCATCCAACTAATGAATGTGCCTTTGTCGAGCTACACTTACAACATGAAGGACACATCTTCTAACAATGTTTTTCCTGGCTAAACTGGAGGTTTCAAGTCTTTCTACAGGCTTTTCTAGTGTTTCAACAAAGACACAGCTTCATGGACAGTTCCCTTCTCAAGTACAATTGCTCAGTTCTTGCCCTTTTTCCACTAGTTTACTGAACAGCACCAGTGTAAGAGCATCAAAGCTTCATCACGGAAAGAATTAGAAAGGTGTCTATTATCACATCTGTAGGTTTTTTAATATGAAAAAATAATAAAGCATTAGGACTGACCTTCAGTGAGTAGTAGAGAGAGTGAACAGAAGGTTAATATAGATTTACATCTTATAGGTGTATCTTTAGTCAGACATCAATACGAATCTACAGAGTGAGTAAGTGCCTGAGCGCAAAGAGGTTGTGCGTATCTGAATCTGACCAGAAGCAGAGTTGCCAGGTATCCCACTCTTCATCAGAATTCCATCTATATGACAGTATAAAAAGGCAGTATAAAACACTTTATATGACCGTGTAAACCTATTCTCCCCTTTTAAGTTTTTGACATGTTGCTTTCCTTAGGCAAAGTCCTCAGCCAATATCTAGTTTTGGTTTCTACTGAAGCATACTGGAATTGACATACCTTTCAGCAAATGTTTTGCATCATTGAACTGATTCTTACTAAGATGTCTAGAAGACCTCTTAAACTCTTCACTAAGCTAAAACAATAGCATGGTATGCATTAAAGTTAGTCAGATATTCTCTTGAAAAGTGACTGCTCTTTGCAGAATGCAAGGCTGGTTTACACAATGGGAAAAATAGTTCCCTTCTCTCAGTGGCACATCAAGGGCTTCCACCTTAGTTTTGGCCCCCTGGGAACTGTGGTTGTTTAAAAGTGAAAATTGACTTGGTCGTTTCTATTAATTCTGCTGAGCCCAAAAACAAAAGTCCATATTTAACATGTGCTCCTGAAGGGTGCTGGGTACCTTCTGAAAAAGGGATAGACATCTATAATTTGTCAGGAATTTAATACACTAAATAAACATCTGTGCTACTAACACTGTCAAGGCCCGATTGATCTCAGGATTCCACCAGGCAAAAGTCCTATTAATTTTTTATATCAGTGTGAATAAAAACAAATTTTTACTCTCCACCAATGAAACTGATGGAAAATCTGCCATTAGCTTTATTACAAAGGTTATTAGGCCCCCAAAAAGAGATATCAGAATATCAGCTGAGGTTGGGAGTTTTGTGAAGAAGTAATGTACAATTTTGAGAAGTAATTTGCAAAAGTCTTTAGTTAGGTCTAAATAAAATATCACTATGGAATGTCTCTTTCCATTTTCATATCCTTTTATGCTGCTCAATGGTAACAAAACACTAGCACACAGTTACCAACAAAACAGAAACCAGCAATGATCTCAGATATGAGAGTAGAGATTAAGCACTCATCCGTTACCTATAGGTTATGATCCTAATAATGTCTCAAAATCCAAGAGAAAGTTTATTCAGGGAGATCTATCTGCCTGTGAGAAAAGGACAGTGTTAATTAGAGATCTATTCTCTATCAGCACGTTATTGTCTTCTTGTTCCCACCACTTCCAATGAAATTATGTCAGACTGCACTGAAACCTGAAGGAGATATAAGCAGAAAGATTCCCTAGGCTGCTTAAGAGAAAGATTATTTCATAATGATGTTTCAGGCTCCCCAACTGACAGTCTCATTGTCCAAGGTTTTCACTGTACACCTCTCTCCTACAATCCGTGCTTTTCCTTCTAGATTTCAACATTTACTTGCTAAGAGTGAGGTGCACCCTTACTTCAGACTACAAAGCCAATACAATATCTTGAAATCAAATACAATAGGCATCACTGGAGTTAGAAAAGGGAAGATTTGCTGGAATCTTCAGGACTATATTGTTGCAGAGGCTTGATGAGCTTAAAAAAAAAATATATCAATGCTTTAAGAACTCTTCAGCCTGCAGTTGTGACAATGATGAAAAAATTAATACAAACTGGATGTAGTAAATCAAATAGCTTTCCACAAATACCTGTCTTAGATTATCAAGTGAAGCATTTTCCAGGCTTTGAAAAACATACTATAATGCAGTAATGGCAATAAAGCAGATTCTCAGCCCAAGTGCTTTCAATTTCATCTAGGTTCAGTTATGAAACCAAGCAACCAGATCACTGACAATTAAAGCTGCTTGATAAAACTGGTTACATTTATTTTGACAGCCCTTTGTCTGAAAAAATTGTTCAGCATAATTTACTCTCACCAAGCCCTTGATATATTCTATGCCCATTTTGCACCTGACAGGTGCATACAGCTAAGGGGACAAAAATCACAAAGTACACAGGGAGCTGAACAGAGAAATGTATGGTCCTGATCCCCATGTCTGTTCTCCATCACAGCTAAATCATCTTCCTACACACTTATAAAAATTTTCAGTCAAGACATACATTAACACCAAAGAGTTAATACATATAAAACTAATAGTCCTGGGTACACCAGAGATATCAGTAAATAAATAACCTAATCTGAAGAGGATTTTAGTATCTTTTTCAATATGTAGTGATCATACTCTCTAAATAAATATAAGTGGAAGAATTCTTTAAGAAAGGATTAACCTCCCAAATCTATGTAACTGAGAATCTGAATCATTCACCCTGGAAAGAGAGTATTGACAGCTTCTATTACAAGGGAGTTTATGCAGATTTTTTCTTACTACTTGGCTCTTATCTCTCTGCGGCTGTTTCACTCAAGGCAACATGCAGAAACACAGCTCAGCTTTCATTTTCCACCTCATCCCTTAATCCCCTGAATTCTATTGTGTTTATCACTTCATCAGGAACCCAGAAAGGCTGATTGGGCCAAAGAAATTGTATTTACGATCTTCTTGAAGGAGCAGCACTCTGTATATGAATAATAAATCAACAGGCAAGCTTTGTCAATTTTTGTGAAAATGGGAAGTTTGTGAGCCATTTAATGTGATCTTAATAGACCAGCCCTTGCTTTCTCTTCAAAGCATGCACTGTGACTTTTCCCAATCGCTCAGGCCCTGAACTGCATTTTCCCTGTTCAAAGAACATGCTGTGTTTCCCAAAGCTACCTAACACGAGACAGCAATATTCCTTTCATTAATTTGTGTTGCTGTATATTTAAAAAAAAAATTTGTGCTACACACTAAGAAGGAAACCAGAAACCCACGTGCTGGCTCCCATAATGACATTTTCCATAGCAGTTAATTATTGAATTTGTTGCTATAAAGGCTTTGCCTTTGCAAGCAGCGGGTTATCGGCAGTGTGATACCAACAACACATCTAATTACTGCACCCTACTCAGTCAGGCCAAAAACCCTACAGCCCTTACCCATGCAATAACAGCATAATTGACTGTTTTAACAGACATGGAATTAGGCTCTGGGTGTTACTATCAGTTAAAAACTGAAGTTTCCATTTTCCTAATTTATTTTCCTTTTCTCTTTTCTCTGCTGTTCTGTTGGACACTTGGTTGACTTTGAAATATTTTCATAACACAGCTCTTTTACCAAAACTATTTCCTTTTTTCCAACCATTTTGGTCTCTCTTTTGTTTGCTGAACACTTTCATTTCTTCAAGCTTTCTTTGGCATTGTTGTAAAATGTCATAACAATAAAGACATTCTGATACATATTCTGATATGTATAAGAAAGAAATGAGAGCTCTCCTAATATCGATAGATACATATTAAATCTTAGCACAGATTTACTAAGGAGCTAGATTAAACAAGACCTTAAGAGTCCATTTCATTTCTTTGCTTTCCGCAGCAGTACAAACGGAGGACTCAACCGATGGGTAGATCTCATGCAGGATTAAATTAAAAGGATCTGATTTTATCCAAAGGACTAAATCCGAGGTATTTCTTATCTACAAGATACAGAGGGAAAAAAAATTAAAAAGAGCCTTCACTATGAAAGATGTGAACTTGCACATTTGCACAGGTTAAATACCTGGTAATTTGCTGCAGAATGATATGGTACATTCTAAGGATCATTTGCACTTGTTCACTGCTCAACTACTATTTGATTATGAATAAACCACAGCAAACAAATCCAAGCTACTGTCTTCTTTCAGTGCAACCACTTTAACATTTTTCATAGTGTGGAATTTGTCTATTTCTACTGGGTTTTCCCTCGATAAGCAAAATTCTAGGCCAGTGTTTTCCAAACTGCTTACCCTGTGGTTGCCATTCCTGGCCTTACTCCTTTCCAGCTGCTGACCAAGCTATCTCTGGAAGTAGAAATACACATTACTGCAACAAGTGGAGATTTCAGCACAGTGCCTTTTCAGAAATAACACAGCTACACACTAATTTACACTAAGTAGACAGAGTAGTTCAGTAAGAACTACTTAAGAGATTTCCAGTGTAAGATTTCGCTTTGATTTAGAAATGAATATTATGTTCTTGTTCCTTCTTGTACCCACCCTATAATCCTCACCCAAGGCATAGAACAACTTTGGGAATCCTTTCTTTATCAGCCTGTGGGTCTGAGTCAGACAGCCTTTCCCTAAACATTCTTTCAGATGGGCACTGCAGCATCATCTGCCGATGCTGCTGTCTGTGGCAGCTCTTCAAATTACACCATCTGAGCACTGCGGCATTTTCCCAGGATGCACAAATAGCATCATAGCTCCGCACAACTTCAAAAAAGAGCGTGTTGTGTTCAGTGCGTTCCAGAGTCCAAGCAAATTGTAGTAACCAAATAAGTAATCAGTTAAAATACTGGACTTTGTGATGTCTTTTGTGTATTGCTGAGGGGTCTAACACAACAGTTTGCGGGAAACCAAAGAAAAATATCTCCTGTATCTAGAAATGTAATGAAACGCTAGCAGAACTGTGACAAGGAAAATATCTCCTCAGTTAGTATGTCATTTGAGATTTATGTCTGACAACAGAAGCAAAACATGAGAAAATGCATGGAGTAGCTGACTATTGATCATTATGGGTGTTGAGGAGCTGCAACAGCATCCACTTTAAAAAAAAAAAGGTGGTGCAGTAGTCTTCATGAGAAGATTATCAACATTAGATGATTTCAACACCTACAAATTAGGCACTGCAGCCCTTGACTTTTGATTCCCACAGTTGGAATGCAGAATCCAGAGGTGCGAAGTACGAATCGGAACCTGTAAGTTAACAAAGACCTTACACATGTCACCTGCTTTGCACTAACATAAATTTTTAGGCAGGATGTAGACGACAAGCTCAATCCTTATAGCTGAAATTAAAAACCCAAGTCTGTCAAGACCAATTGTATCCACTTATTTTCAAGGAAGGATTTGATTCTGGTGGATTCTTTGGTAGTTGTAACTGAGGTCTCTCTTGTCCAGAGAAGCAGAGGATTTTAGACAGACTCCCTCTCTTCACTGTTTCCCAGTTGGACAGGTCTATGTGCTTTTCACTGCCTAATTTAAAACCTGTTTATAGTGACACTTAGCACTTCAGAAAAGTGTAACTTGGCATTCTAGCTTTTCAGGGAGCCAGATGCTCAATATTTAGTTGCTGCAACACACCTAACTATTAACTTTTACATAGTCTGATTGCTTTATGCATTTGGTTTTGCTTATTCCACATCCAAATGCAAACCCCGTCTGCCCCTTGGATTTCTTAATCTTCAGCATTAATTTCCCCTAGAGATGAAATCCAAATGCTTCTAACCAAACCTCTTAAAGGCAGTTCTGCTTCAGCCCAAAGAAAGTAAACAGGCTTAAATCAAAACTATTAGTCATTAACTACACTTACTGAAGGGTTGGTAAGTACTTTGTCTCATCAAATTCCCCTTACTGAGTTATTTGGGTCTCAGCATAGCGTGTTTTTAAACGATCATACAGTACCAACAAGGGCAGTCTGAAAAGACTTCCTATGTGTAGGAATACAAATAGGTTACAAAACACTTCAATTACATTTCTGATTCATGGAGTAACTCTGTTCCCACAGCTCCTATTCTCCTAAATTAAAAGAAGCACTTTTGTATCTTAACAGTGGTCACTTGCTTTGCTTCAAAGCAACGAAGTAATTGGTAGCCTACAGCTCCTCTAGCCACACAGTCACTGACTTATAACATGCATTACACTCTTTGCTTCTGCTTCGCCCTCTCACTGTACCTACAACAGAAATGCCATTTGAAAGTAAATTCCATTTAAATCAGCCATTCAGAAGTCACTGACACTTTCACTTCCGTAGCAGATACATCATGCATTGATGACCTTGGAAAATTAGCAATTTAGGAGGTGTGCTTTGTATAAGATGTACGGAAACCCAACTTCCATCTAGTAGATTTGTTTCCAGCTGTAAACACTGAAAAATCCCAGAGACTGAGACACAGTCTAAATGGATGTTAACAAAATCCTTGTCTATGCAAAAGGTTAAATCCACCTGGATGTCTTTCAGCACAAACAGTTCTTCCATTTTCCTTTTACAAATACTACAAAACTATGAAGGATCCTTTGCAGGATATGCAATTATTTTGCAGACAGATTTTACCTGGATACACATTGCTGTTCATTAAAACAAATACATACTAACTATTTCTAAAATATGGGGCACTTATAGAACAGCTAATACATCCAAAAGTGTGATTTTTCCTGTTTATAGGGAAACTACAGTTTTGTACCAAGCAATTGGTACAAATTGGTACACTTTTGTACCAAACAATTGTATCAATTGACAGTTTTTGGTTTAAATTTTACATCTAGTACATTAAAAATACTGGTATCTTATATTCAAAAAACAGTATTAACAAGCAAGGATATTTCTGCCCAGGCCTACAAGGAGAAATCAATCAATGGCTTTTGATTTTCTCTTCTGTTAAGCCCTCAATGGCTTAAATTCCTGCCTGAGATCACCTGAGGTATATAGGAGAAAGTACAGCATATAGCAATGCTCATTTATAGACACATTTATGAATAAATTAAAGTTAATTTTAGCTTCCTAATAAACATTGCTTAGTTACATCCACCATCTCTCTATACCCTTGTCCTCAAATTGACTTGGGATGCATCTTATAAGCAGCAAGTATATTCCGCTTCCGTAATCCCTTTCCTATTTTCCTTCTTGGCCTCGTTCGGTAACTGCAGTATTCTCACAGGTGGTGGATTTGAATGCACTGACTGCTGAGGAGAGTTTTGACCCCGAATTTCTCACACCCAAGGCTGTTCCACTCTTGTTTCTATAAATTAGCTTTTTGCCAGTGTGTACTGAGCTTCCTTCATATGTCAAGCTCTTAAGGGGCTAGAGGGTGACTTAGTCCTGTTTTAAAAGATAGAGCTTACCAGCCACATGCAGTTCTGTGTACCAGTGTACCAATGCAAGCAGAATTCANAAAAAAAAAAAAAAACAGATCCCCATTGCCTCTTAGTTCATTTAGTCACCTCAGTTTTCCCTTAATCTTACTTTGCAGCTTTACACTTTCATTTGTTGAATTTGTACTTCAGTTGATCTCAGATCAGTCAACACATTTATCAGCCCAAGACAGTGTCAGACACAGAAGTGGGATTCGCTATTGTTTACAGAGGTTCACATGAAACTCATTATCACAAGATATTGGAAACATCACCACGAACTCTAGTTTCACTTGGAAGCATCCAAATGAACTTAAATAGGCCTGATATTTTAGGCAGGAAGATGTGATACTCTAAAATTAGTCACCAGATTTGTAGGAGAAAAATGTCATTGATATTTAATGTTAACAGGAGAGTATCTGTATTATGTCTGAGAGTATAGTATATTCAATGCTAAAATAGAGTTTTTGTGAAGTCGGAGCACAACCAGTACTCTCTTCCTTGACAAACTTTATCCCAAGCACATGTTTAATTTGCTTCTACTATGGTCTATAACATATGGCTTATCTTGCCTTGACATCTCCAGTGATGAAAGCTGACATAAGAAATATCAGGGCAAGATGACTACTGCTCCAAACCTTTTTCTCTTTCAGTACAGATATGTGAGATACATAGTGGTCTTATGAGAGAAGCAATACTTGGTAGAATGTGGCCTTTACGGATATGGTGTCTTTAATGTAAATAAAAACAGAACAAAGGGAAACGCTGAACATAATCTAGAAAGAATGTCTTTCTAATTCTCTTTGCTGCTATGACTTAGTACTTCAAAGGAGGCAACTGAACAGCTCAGGCAACTGACTGGCTGTATTCCACAGCACTTAGCAGACACAGGGGATGCTGAGTGTCTGCCTCTTTACCTCCAATTACCATAACCAATTTGCTACTAATCACTTCCAGGCAGACCACCACCAAAGTCAGTTGAATTCAGTGGAGCTGATGGATCACACTGCTTAAATCCTGTTGTGAAGAATCAGGCTGAACCTTCTGATCTTTCCTGTTCAAACATTTTAGAACAGACATTTCTTTGCAGATACATGATTCAAGAAGTTATGAAATTAGAAACTTAAAACACCCCATGACAGCAATGAATTCTGAATGCTTTAATAGTTTACTGGAAGTGACCTTTTTGTAACTAAAGAGAAATAGTATTCATGGAATTAAAGAAAAATATGATGATGGACATGCATTAAAGAACACTGCAATGTGAATCCAAAACTGAACATAACCAGAAGTATCATTTTAACATGTGGTCTAGCACCTGAGCTCTTGCTTGAAACAGGCAGAAAGCGATCTGGCAACAGACATTAGCCAGTACCATTTTCTTACAGCTTCATCCAGGCATAAAGAATTGAGGATCACAACTGCCTTTTGTCATAGCAGCCCAGCCCAGCTGTGTGTCCACCACCAGACTGTTTATTTTCCATCTACCTAACCCAGAAATCTCACTAAAAAGTGAGATACCAGCAGACAAAAAATTCCTTCTCTGAGTTTAGTAGTTTGATGGAGAAATAGAAACACTGTTGACTAAAGAAACCAATTACCACACCTATTTTTCCACATATGCCAATTTCCTTCAATATGGTATTTACTGTATTTAATTAGAAAATTAATCTTTCTTTCAATGCCCAATATGTAGTAGACTGTGTTGCAAAAGCAAAGTAGGAGTTTTGGAGCTCCTGGAAGCCCCCAAGTGCTCAACGTATCTGACAAAATCAACTGGATTCTTAAATAACCTACTGTGGGTTTACTAATCTAATTTACTTCCCCTCTTCTGAAAGTCTTCATAATGATGTCTACAAATCTGGGGTCATGCTAAAGTCAGAGCACACTAAACTTCAGCACTTAATGCAAATATCTTACTAAGTCCCATAAATGTTTAGATGTTTAATGGATGGAGGCCTAAATTTTCATGCAATAAAACAAAAAGGGGAAAAAGAATTACAGCATAGGTGCTGTACACACTGTGTACAGTGATTAATGGGGTTTGAAACTACTTGAAAGGACATTGTGGAGAAGTTGGTGGTGGTCTCTTCTCACAGGTAACAGAACGAGAGGGAATGGCTTCAAGCTGCTACTGGGTAGGTTTAGGCTGAAGATTAGGAAAGAATTTTTTCACAGAAAGAATGGTCAGACACTGGAAGAGGCTGCCCAGGGAGGTGATTGAGTCCCCATCCCTGAATGTATTTAAATGTGGTGTTGAGGGATATGGTGTAGGGGACAACTTCGTAAGTAGGGCTGATGGTTGGACTTGATGATGCCAAGGGTCTTTTCCAACCTGAATGATTCTATGATTTTGATTTTTCTTTCTTTCAGAATAACATCTCCAGCATTTTCTGGCAAGTGAATTTAAACAGAATTAAAAGCTTTCCAACAATGCTGAAAAAAAACCACAGAAAACACCTATGTCATATCTATTTAACTCAAACTAAACAGTTGTTTCACTTCATACTTTTATTTTACCTTCTTATTGATCTTATCACATTTTTAAATGAAAAATTATTTTAGCTTCAAACTGAAATGTTAAGAAATTTTGTGGTTGAAAAAATTCAAAAGAAAATAAGCTTGCATTTACAAAGCAAAGGTTCAAGAGCAGAAAGAAAACCTAATGCCAGTTGTGAAAGCTTTTTCACAGCATTTTACATGCATATGTAAACAGCAAAACAGGGACTCTGCTACCAGANTTTGGCAAATTAAAATTGGAAATGAACAATATTTACTTAAAAAATGCAACTTGGACACAGGCTAATTGTCTTCCTAAAAACAGACTAGAGAAGTCACAGTTAAGTGCTTAAAGCAGAATGTGTTTGTACATAATTTAGCCTGAGTTGTTAGCACAGGATACTTTTTTTTTTTCCAGTTAATTTAACATTTCTGTCTTTTATTACCTCTATTTCTATCCCCTTACCCCTTCCACAGTTGTTCTGCTGCTTGCATTAGTATCTTTGAAGTTTCCTACAATGGCTTACATCACCCATATCTTTTCTATGGCATCCCATCCCCTCAAAATGAGTCATTATTAACAATTGTATATAAACTCAAGAGGAATTTTTAAATTAGTTGATTTCAGCATAAATTAAGAGAATGATTGTTAAAAATGAAGCTTACAGCAAGTTAGTACAATGTATATCGGGTTCAGACCTTAAGGCAACTATAACTGTGTCATCATGATCTTCACTGAAACAAAGCATATGCATTGTCTTGTTTTACATTTCTTTAGTTCTGTTTTACATTTCTTTAGTTCTGGCATTGTTCTAAAACCTGTTAACAGGTGCTTTTTGAAAGATTTAATTAAAAACATTTTCCCTGAAACTGTTTTATTTCTTTTAAATGTCCATGAAACAGGAATCATATTAATTTGTTTCAATACTGCTAAATACAAAGTTTCTTTTCAGATATTTAATTTTAATTGGTCAGTTTAAAGAAGCTTTACATGTGTAGAAAGTTTAAAAAGTTGTTTGTTAAATACTTCAGTTATAATTCATTTAAAAATCCTATTATGTTTGGTTACACAAGACTGCATTTAATATACTTAAAGATGCAGTACTCCTTAGCTGTGACATATTTATGGGCTGCACATTAAAAAGTTTATAAAATAAGGCAGTATATTCTCAGTGTCAAACAGCTTTCAATGAAGACAATTATTCAGACTGTCTGTTTGTAATTAGGTATGAAATAATTTATGATTATGAAGATAAGTGAGTAAATTTTTTTAGAATACTGTATTTTCTTACAGAAAGGCTCCCATAATATAGCCAGAGTTCATAAATTACTCACCTTAGATTTCAGGCAAATTTCTTGAGGAATTAGTAAACATATGGATTCAATCTCAATAGTGTGGGTCACAAATAATGAACAGGAAGAATGCTACCAAGGGATCCTCCACAAACTGCTGAAAATAAATCCAGGCTTGACATTGATCTGGGACTGGGAGCTGATACCATCTGTGCCCCTTAGAAAAGTGATGAGGACAGAACCTCAAAAAGTTCATCTTAGATAAAGATTCAAAGGGTGGATGCTTATCTCTTTAATAGCCAGTTTTATCAGCTAGTCTACAAACTGAGCTGGAAACCTTTCATGATTAGACTCTCTTCTAAGATTTCCATTGAAGTTTCACACAGGCTACATGTCCTGCAAAAATAGTATCTATCAAGGCATTACAAGCCTTCAGTGACAACAAAAATATGCATAGTAAAAGACTTTATCCTAGCCATATGAGATTCAATGAAACATGCAGTCTAAGTAACAGTTTGGTTTATTTGATCCATTATTTTTCATCTAAATTTTTATGCACATTAGTAGAGTTTACATCTCCTTATAAGGCCTGAATATTGCAATATTATGGGCAGAATGGAAAGCCATCCAGTGGTTCAGGAAAATAAGGTCACATGGAAGGACGCTTGTCCTATTTTGCCTTTATCTAGGCCCACAGAAAGGCTCCATCAAGGACGTTCTTAGCTATGTTCCACAGACAGGGAAAGAGGCAGGTTGAAAGACCATGTCAGCTTCCACCTCCATGCAAAGCCCTGTAGATGATCTCAGCCAGAGGTTCTTAGTCAAAACCTCACAAATAAAGAGCAAGTAAGAAGAAAGCGGATCCTAAAAAGCTCCACAGAGAAACTGGCCACACAATTAAAATATGGCATAAATCTCTTAAAAGTTTTCTAGAGGAGCTTGTTTTACATGTAGATTAAATCCCTAACAATTTGACTATTAAGAAGCTATTTGTTTTCCATGGGCATGCAAAGAATTTGGAATAATTACAGTTAAAAGAGATTTTCTTGCTACTCAGAAAATTACAATTTCTAAAGGTATTAAAGTCACCCTACTGGAAAAAAAGTCACCTCTGACATTAAAATAAGTCTCAGAAATTTTACCTAACATGTAAGCTTTTTCCCCCTGTAAAATTACCAGTTTCAAAAAAGAGGGGTTGGTAATGAATGTGCTTCTTCAACCATGACAATAGTATTGCTACTTCATTCTCATAATGTTATGGGACCCCAGGCAGCTCCCAGCTTCATCCTGGAATGATGGCATATTTCACGATTATGTCCAGCTCTGGCAGATAAGAGCATTTATATGCTAATAACAGCAATATGGGTAGCTCTAGAATTTCACCATAAGCAGTGAAGCTTTTAATCACAATAAGCCTTATGGGCCCAATTTATCTACTTTAAAAAAAAAAAAAAATCATAATACCTACATAGGTGTTCCAAAACGTATTTCTTTTACATCAACTTTTAGGGCCACGTAAAATATTAAGTGAATGGGAAGTGAAAGTATTAGGTACCTCAGAGGACTGGATTATTAATCAGAGGTGGATTATGCATAACTTCTTCAAATCACAAGAGAAAATGAAAGCTACGTCATGGTGACTGCATGGTATTTGGGTAAATGGAGAACAAAAAACTACTCCATGAACCCACTAAATCTTCTTTCTAGAGGAAATATTAATCTACAGCTGCAACTGGAATTATATAGGCTTTAAAGGAACACAACTCTCCTTAACACTCACCATGCCGCCTGTAAAAGTTTTTTGGTCTGTTTATAGCAGTAACTATTAGGAGTATGCCTTTTGTATAATTGACAGCATTGTGTATCCAGGTGGTCTCACTGTTTCAGTTCTACATTCAGTTAGGACCCATCTAGCACAGAAACTCACTTGTAATTCTACCACCATGCTGTTGTGGGCTGACTTGAAGAGCACAATAGCAATTTACACTTCCTACCACCAGGGTGGCTGGACAGTGGCTTGCACTGGAGGGGGTGAAGGGGTGGGGGTAACGTTAAGAAAAAAAAAAAAAGAAAAGCTAAGAAAAAGAATTTGAGCTGTGTTCACATCAACTATTATAGGTAACAAACTTAGTTTCAGTGAATTTATGTAACATCCCACCTCTCTCCATTAGCTGAACCAGTAAATCAACTGTTTGCTCTGAAACAGTCATTCACAAATGTGCTTTAGAAATCCCTCACACAATCTTCTGGATATACTTCAAGAGCATCTGGTCAATCTTGTAGAAATATAAGAAACAGCAGTTCAGTATTGCTCACACAAATGACAAATGTTACAAACACACAAGAATAAAATAAGCAAACCAGACCTCAATGGTTTCATTCTTTGAAATACATGGAGCAAATGAAGCCTAGCCTGTAATTACATCCCAAAGAGTACCACAGATAGCAAAACCTGACAGTTTGTTGTTTAGCTTATATAGGTATTGATTCCAGTCTCCTCTAGAAAGGATAATAGGCAACAGAGAAAGTTAATACCTTGAACAGAGTCTTCGGAGGCAAAATCCAGGGTTTTCCTATTCTTTCATCTTCAGTTTTCTTGGTAGCCTGATTTACCTCCATTTCTTTGAATACCCACACAAAGCTGGGTTATTCCTACAGTTTTCCTCTTTAAAGCTGTCCTAATTAGAAAATAAGAAATTCCCCAGCACAAGAGATTCCACAGCTAGCTCTGAGTGGGAACAGCTGGCCAAGTGTGGTGTTACTGTCCTTTAAGCATTTGTAATCACTGATTGGCACAGGTGGACACTTGACCTTTCAAAGATCCTTTGGGTTAGATATTATGGCTCTCCTCAAGGCCATCTTAGTTCATAACAGGAACCAATATACCACCTCAGAAATAAAGATCAAGAAATACAATGAAAACATATTCCTTCCCTTCCCATCTCTTAGGCAGTTTAAGCTCCTCCGTTAAAGTCTTTTCAGGATCTGACATTGCATATCTAAAATTGTAATCAACAGAATATGGTATTAGTATAAAATTTTTTAGACCTGGAGATAAGAAGCAACATTAAAAAACTGACTCAAACTACTCCAGCCATCTCCTGAATACACAGCTCAGCCCATTGCTAGCCTGAAGGCTGGGTTAAACATCGAGGCATAGCTCCTGTCTAATACTGGAGTTTCTCACAGTGAAGGCAACATCCAGCATCTGATGGCTGGGAAAATCTTGACCCAGCTACCTTGCTAGCAGGGCTTGCACTGCATGAACCCCACCAAAAATAAACTGAGATTACCCTAAAATATCAAGCCAATGCACTCTAATGCCAGCCTCTAAGGCTTTCAGCTACCATAGTGATAGCAACATTATAATAACCTGGAGAGAACAAAAAGGTAAGATTTACTATTTACATTCCAGCTGAACGACAGCAGGAATAACAAAGAAAACTACACACAGCAAATGTTTGGCAAGTCATTAGTGCAGTTCTAGAACATGCTCAGATATCACAGTGATATAAGGACTACAGAGTTTATAAAATCCATGATAAGAAAGATGCCTTTGACATTTTTTCAATCCTTAAAATGGCTTAAAGCGTTCATATAATATGAGTGAGAATTTGAACTTCTTGGTTGCCATCAAAGAAAAACACTTGGAGAGTCAGCCCACAGAGTCTTAAATCATGCAACAACTATGTAATATGCACAGCTGAACTCTGGTTATCCTTATTAAACAACCTGTTAGCAGTCAATGAGAATTTAAATTACAATCTTCTTCAATTTAAATGCATAATTAGGAAACTTAATTTGAACCATTATTTTACACGAGCCAACCCACTAAAATAAAATGACTCATCATTATTTTAAAGAGATGAAATTGTGAAAAATAGCTAAAAAGCTCAGAATAATCCAGACTCGGTTTGCTTTTATCTTTTTTCCTCTGACAGGAAGCATTGGTTGGCAGTACTACAACTAAACTGTGCTTGCCGTAGTCCACAGCTGGCCTTGTGTTATTTGTCCTTTTTGATGTGTTTTAGCCAGTGTGAACATTTGTTGGAAATTCTTGATCTGTTTTAAATGATCCTGTGATTGAATTTTGGTGTAAATAAAGAGTTGCACGGATATGATTGCGCAATAGCCAAGGACTAACAAAAAGTGAAGGGATTAGGCTACTTTTGAGACACCAATGTACTTCCCTAAAAATTATCCTTTCCTTTTCATTCATTCCCACTTCAAGGCCAAGTGCTGGGTCCTGCTCTTGGGTCACACCAACTCCATGCAGCACGACAGGTTTGAAAAAGAGTGGCTGGAAAGGTACCGGTGGAAAAGGACCCAGGGGTATTGGTTAACAGCCAGCTGAATATGAGCCAGCAGTGTGCCCAGGTGGCCGAGAAGGCCAACAGCATCCTGATTTGTATCAGAAATAGTGTGGCTAGCAGGACCAGGGAAGTGATTGTCCCCATGTACTCAGCACTGGGTGAGGCTGCACCTCTTGTACTGTGTGTAGTTTTGGGCACCTCCCTACAAAGAAGACTGAGGTGCTGGAGCAGGTCCAGAGAAGGACAATAAAACTGGTGAGGGGTGTGGAGAACAAGTCTTATAAAAAGAGTCTGAAGGATCTGGGGTTGTTCAGCCTGGAGAAAAGGAGGTTGATGGGAGACCTTATTGTTCTCTACAATTACCTGAAAGGAAGTTGTAGTGAGGTGGGGGTCGGTCTCTTCTCCCACATAACAAGCAATAGGAGAAAAGGAAATAGCCTGAAGCTGTGCAAGGGATGGTTTAAATTGGATATTAGAAACATTCTTCACCAGATGAGTTGGTCAAGCATTGCAACAGGCTGCCAAGGGAAGTGGATGAGTCACCATCCCTGAAGGTTTTCAAAACACCTGTAGAAGTAGAACTTACGGACATGGCTTAGTGGTGGGCCTGGCAGTGTTGACGTTGGACTCAATGATCTTAAAGAACAAAACTAATTTAATTTGTGATTCTATGATTCATTTTCACATGTATAGCCTGCAGTTTGCCATATGCATATAAAAATATGGTAATGGGGCAGAAGAATTACTCTCGTCACTGGAAGACTTCTGTATGAAAGATTTTTTCAGCCTATAGATGTAGCCAGGAGAAAACTCACCTCAGAAGACACATGCTCTGACTACCCTGTCACAGAGCCAAGCAACGTGGCCTGAAAGGTCTCTTCAAAGGATTTTCAAAGGCTGGAGTTACAGACTTGATTAGTTATAGCTATTGTGCAGGCCACGGGAAACTGGAGGAGAAAGTCAGCAAAAAGCAGATAAATAGAATGAGGCAAGCAGATAAACATTTTTGAAACAAGTTATTGGAGAAGTCTGAAAACTTCAGGGTACCTACTTTATTCGGAGGTACATGTACAATAAATATATATTTCTCCTACTCTTCTCCAAAACCATTTATCTTTCTTTCTTAATTTCCAAGTAAAATTAAATAAGTACGTTTCCAGCAGTGCTAAAGCATGAAAACTTTACCACAAGAGGTGTAAAGTTTTCTACTTCTAAGCAAGTAAATTTGAAACGTTAGAGTAGAAATAGTTTTATAACATTATCTGCAACGGTCACTTCTGCTTCTGTAATGAGGATTCTAATGATAACACAGCAAATCCCAAATGATTTCTGCTTGTACAGATTTGCAATATTACAAATAGAGCTAGCCAGACCATACAGTCATGCTTCAGCTGCACGAATGTCTCAGATGAGCCTGTTCTAATGACAGATACACAAGACCTGACACTGCCTTTGCTCAAAGCAATGCTTAGGGAAAGGTTTGAATTGCTGCTACTTTTCAGTTCTCATTTTTTTGCAGATGATTCAGTACTTTGAGGATCTTACTTGGGTTGATGTTGAGTGCCAGACAGAATGAAAAGTTTTTTCGAGATAAAACTTCCTTGGATGATAACATTTCAAGCCCAAGTATTATGCCGCTGGCAGAAATAAAATGTTTATCCCAAAGCCAGTTATTTATTTTATATTTTAAGAGATTGCAGCCCTTAAGAACTACAGCTCAGTGCTTATCCTCTCAGAAGCACACACTTGAATGAAAACAGGATGGAATCAACAAAATTGCAGGGAAGAAGAGCCAAACTCTCCTTTGGTGTAAAACTGCTTCCAGGGACCTAAGCTGATATATAGCAGCTGACAGTTTGGCTTCTGCTTTTTTGGAAAAAAAAAACCACAATTCTCTCAGACACTAGTTCCAGTCTCTGGAGATACAGTGGCATTTGAGAATCTTTTTAAACATCTTGTAATTGTCTTTGAAATCTATTAATATGTAAAAGAGAAACAAGCAATATATCAACTGACTGACTTGTTCAAACAAAGCTTCACAGCACAAATAGCAGACCAGGCACGTTCTTGTGGCTTTACACCCCTGCAGCTGCAGAGGGGAAGACCACTGCAGTTACACACAACAAAGTTGCACAATGGCTTAAGATGAATCAACACCATCATCTTATAAAAATTGTAGAAGCAGAAAGTTACCAATATTCTCATCACAATCTTTCATTTTGTGCCATAATCTTTCTAAGGCAACATGCTCACACTACAAATCTTGTATTTATGTTCTAAGTAAAGTTTCTGTTGTCCAGCCTTTCCTATTTACTCTCTCCACACAGTTAAAACATCTGTCCAAATTCTCCTCAAGCAGTATTATTATTTCTTGCCTTGTTAATGACAGTCGATCCTCCCTTACAGGCTGTTGGAACTCTACCGCAAAGAGTGTTACTTAAGCTACATCACTTCTCTGTTGATCCCTCTTATTCTTTCTCTTCACTGACATGGCCTCTCATAATCCATTTCTTCTCTAATTTCTATTTCTTGTTGCATATCAGCCCATGATGCCAAACTCCTTTACACCAGTGGGCCTTTTAGAGTGTCACTCTGTAAATGAAGGAGTCTGCATTAATATCAACACCACTCCCTAGACTGGGACTGTCAAGCAGATAATGACACCCTCTGCTACCATTCTTAAAACTTCTCACCTCTTCTTCTGAGCATCTTATGTGTCTAAACTAAGCTATGCAAGTAGAATCTCTACTTTATTAAAGCCAGAGTATTGACAACAACTGTTAGCCAATCACCTTGAAACTGAATATTCATGTAAAATTTGTATACACATTGGAAGGCACACTGAAGTGGAATTGCTCTGCTTCTCTTAACCAATACTGTGCCTCCAATACTACATGGGGACCAGTATGCTTGTTGGAGTCATGGGTACATCACATCTTATTTCAGGCCAAAGGAAGCCGAGAAAGAAATCATCTAGAGCTAAATTTAACCCTTAAATTGACACTTGTCTTGATCTCAACTTCTACTCCTATGCCTCATATCACTGAAGAAAACAGTTATTTAAAAATCTTCTGTTTATTATCTGAGGTTTGTTTATGGACTTCATTCCTATACAATGCTAAAGACAAGTTGCTTAGTTACATTTTTGTGAATAAATAATTTACTTTTCTGATATTCCTGCAGCATAGTTGCCCCTTAACGAATAATGCTAAAAGGTAATGGTTTTTTTAAGTAAGAACTTTTCTACTCCTCTGGACTGTAAATAATAAATTTAAAACCACATTTCCTTAAATATATTCATGTCTATAAGGCACAGAGAAAACAAGGGGAAGAAAAAAAGAAAGAATTGAATGTCAAAACAGTCAACTGATGCTAATTTTCTAGTATATTCCAAGGCAGATTAGGCACAAATTAAATTTTGCACTAGATTTGCATAGCTGTTACTGCTTCATTTGAATCTAGGGGGTTTGATTAGTTTGAATTATTGAGGTGCCACATGAATAGTGCCAAACTAGTTGATTGCATTCTTGATGGAGTTACAGTATATTTGTATGGGTACATGTAGCCACCATTATTATTCTTATACTAAGGCTAAATAAATGTGCCTTTCTGATAGGAAATGGTGTCTATGATCTTTCATTCGTATCATGTTATTAAAGATTTTTCTTAGGATACAATGAAATCTGGCTAAAGGGGAAAAAATAAAAATAATTTGCTGAGCACCAATGCTTCAATTAATTAACTTCTGTTTCTGTAAATAGCCATAAGTGAAAGAATCAAACTATTATGTTTTGTAGATGAATGATCAGCAAATGCTCAAACTCATCTGTCATGGTCTAGTTCTGTAGCCTGACAAGAAAAACGAAGCCAGCATTTTCTGAATTCATAAGAAGTTTGGGTTGCAGTTTACATAAAATCCACATTTAATTAAGAGTGGAAGCAGCGGAGGGATTGAATCCCTCTTCACCTTGGCAGTAGGGTAACGGGCTTATCATCTGTCCTCCACAGACTTGAAAGGTTAACACAAAGTGTATACATGTTTTCACGTCACCTAACCCTTGGATCAATCATGTTCTCAACTGAACATAGTGGGTCAACATTTCTGTGGTCAGAATTTTTCATGAGGGACATGTTATTTTTCTAGGGGTTTAAACACTCACTCTGGTCACTCAGTTATTCTGCCAGGATAACCTTTACCAAAAGAGACCCTAGAAATAAAACAGACACTGTGCCTGCAGAATGAAAACTCATTTTTCTTCTGGGTTTTTTTCTTTAAGAAGTAAAATTATTCCATAGCCCTAGATAACAGTATATGTATTTATATAAGTCACTGAGGAGGAGAGGTCCTTGTAAGTGTGTGTACTTCTTACTTATATACACTGCTTACAGCACTGTACCAATATCATAACTACATTTCTAGGAAGCAGCTTTGCTCATCCCAGGTGAATGGGTTCCTTGCAGAGACATGTTACCCACAAGCAGCTCTATTTACAGATCCAGAGCACCTGCAAATGAAGAGACAAATATATAAGACCTCAGGAAAAGGATGAAAGTCTCTTTTGTCATCAAATCATAGAATCACATGCAGATATAATTAATTTACACAGATTTTGTGGCTACAACTATGTTCCTCAACTCTAGTAGCACCTCCAACACCCCTCCTTTAAAACAATATCATGATATATATAGGTATCTTTCTTTTACATAAATGTATAGATATATAAATGTGATATGAATTTATATACAATATATATTATATATATTATTACAATATGTATAAGTCACCAACATATATACACACATATGTGTGCATGTGTGTATATATATATACACACATATTAAAAAAGCACTATCACTCAAGCAAAAGTGCTTTTAAATAAAACCCATAGATTTTCAGACAATGGGTCTTCAAAACACTAGGAGCTTTGGAGAATCAATTATTGGACTGCTGTTCTGGTTTTGTCTGGAACAGATTTACTTTTCTTCGTAGTAACTAATATGGTGCTATGTTTTGGATTTGTGCTGAAAACAGTGTTGATAGTAGAGGGATGCTTTAGTTCTTCTTGAGCAGTGCTTACACAGCATCAAGGCCTTTTCTGCTTCTCACACCACCCCATCAGTGAGCAGGTTGGGCATGCTCAAGAAGTTTGGAGGAGACACAGCTAGGACAGCTGACCCCAACTGCCCAAAGGGATATTCCATACCATATGACATTATGCTCAACAATAAAAGCTGGGGAAAGTAGTAGGAAGGGGGGGACATTTGAAGTATTGACATTTGTCTTCCCAAATAACTGTTACAGGTGATGGAGCCCTGCTTTCCTGGAGATGATTGAATACTTGCTGCTACTAGGAAGCAGGGAACGAATTCTTTCTTTTGCTCTGCTTGTATATGCAGCTTTTGCTTTACCCATTTAAACCATGTAACATGTAGGGGCTTGAGGATCTATCTGCTATCACTTGCAGAAGCGAAAAGCACTCATTTCATCCAGGCAAAACATTCCAGAATATATTTCTCATTAAATCCTTCTCTTGCAACCATAGTGTAAAAAGATTTCATTAAAAATTTACCAGTGGTTCTAGACAGGCTCTATCAAAAACAGTTCTGTTCAGGAATGAAAACTGGAGTTACTGAAAAAAAACCAACCCTTACATACTGTCCTGCTTCTGCACATTGATGGTAAACCACTGTACTCATATCAGTAATACTGCCTTTCCACCCACAGCGGTGGCATGAAAGAACAACTCTCTGAATCATTTCCAGAAGCCTTTCATATTATTCCACTGCATAATTCTTATAATGCTTTTAAGCTGCTACTCTTCACAAGTCACATAAATGCTCCCCTGTCTCTAGAGTTGCTGTGAATATTCTTCCTTCCTGTTCTCTGATCTCCTTCACTTCGAAAACCACATTTCATCTTTACTGAAAGATTACTTAGCTACAGGATAGCAAACTGAATTGCAGGTAACTGCAGGTCCAGTGCTAAAAAAAAAAAAAAAATAAAATAAATAAAATAAAATAAAAAAAACCCACCAGAATAATTGTCACTGGATTCTGCAACCACATTCTTTATTCCATTGCACAAAACTGGTTTGTCTTGCCCTTGGTGGAATTTCAGTGGCATATCTACCAGCAAAAATTGATGAACCTTCATTGTTGAGTGCATCTTTTGATGAGGAAATTATAATTTTTTTTGAAACAGGAGCAAAACCATCATCCAACAACCTGGTTTTTTTGCACTTTTCTTCTTACTGTCTCTTTTGAAAAGAAGAAAATAAACAAGTGATAATAAAAAAATAAAAGCTAAATATTAAAAAAATGAAGGAAAGATATGCCTCCTGTCTCTTTGAGTGATGTTCAGAAGTTCAGCTGCATCAAACTTAACTGACCTATTCACTTAGAAGATGTAAGCACGTATTGTAAAATTACTACTGAAAAATCATCTGAGGGAGAAAACAAACTTGGTAGGTCTGCAGACTGAATTCACCTTTAAATCAACATTGAGCCAGCTTCCCAGAATGCTAAAAGATAATGATAATGATCTAATGGAAAGGCTGCACTTTATATAAGATGTAAAATGAAGCAGTATTCAGAGGTTATGAGCCAGATCATAAAAATTCTGAAAGTCATATTTCCAAAAAGAAAAAAGTAAAAAAAAATTATAGAGGTTAGTTTCTGATCTCTCAATCTTTAATACTCACTTGGCAACGTAGCAATGGAGGGGGTGGAGGAAACAAACATGCTTTAAAGGGATAGCTAACAAAGCAGCAGCTGGCTTCATAGTTTTGAACACCCCAGTCCTATATACCTATGACACCATGTTTTAAACTTTCTCTTGACCCCACAAGGTAAAAACTTATTTGTTCTGAATGGTGGCTGAAATTCTCAGGCCAGCACCTACTGGTTCAGCAGCCAATGCTGTAATTACAAAATTCTGTAATCACAAAAATCACAATAATATTTAGGCAGCTAGAAACCTTTTTGAGGTCTTCAATACTTTGCTTAATTAAAACTACCATAATCTTCTTCCATGATTATAGGTGTACTATTTTTAACAGCAAAAGCCAATTATTGTTGTAATTACTTATTGTTCATCTTAAAATGGCAATCTACACTTGTTCCAGTTTGATAAAGGAGGTCAATAAATGACAATGCATGCCCTTCAGTATTGCAACAGCATGACTTTGTTAGTATTTTCATATTCTAAATATGGACTTATTTACAAATCATAGAAGGGCTGTTCAGGAGGGATTCAGTATGGAGGTTTAGAGCTCAGAAATTCAGCTGGATTCCCTACTTTGTTTGCCTCTACTGAGGTTAACAGATGTTCTTCTCCTGACACCAACCCCTTCATCACACACTGCCCACCTTAGCACAGGGGCAAGGCTCTCCAGAGCCATGTATAAGAAGATAACATGCAGCAGAAGTTATGAAAGTAACCCTTTTCCACTTGTCCTATGTGACCTTGCTCTTTTCATCTTTGCTCAGTTCACAGACCCAGAAGCTCCTGGCACAGGAGGGAAAGAGTAAGCCCCAGGTACCTCCTTGGCTCTGGTCTTTTCAAGACTCCTGCCACTGCCTCAACAAGCCTTGACTTCATAATCATTTGACAAAGAAAGGGAAACACAGCCTCAGTGCAAAAAGCAGTTGTACTAAGAGGTCATCTAGTACATCCCTTACATCCCCATCCCAAGGTGGGACCCAATATATCTAATTCATTCAATCAAGCAGACATCTCTTTTTTTACTTCAGAACACAGTAATTTCTACCTGCTCAAACAAAAACCAGAAATCATGGGATTAGAATAACGAAGGGTCTTCCACTATGACTAACTATATTTAACATCTATATTTATGTGGGTTTGAGTGTGTGCAGGCATGCATATAATTAGTTTTTTTTATTTATACAGATATTTATTTAATCACTTTCCTTCCAACACTCAAACCATACTAAGCAGGTCAGTGTCTGACAGCCTTCTGAAACACCACCTTCTGGGCTATTCTTTTTCAACTGGGCTGATAAGGATCTTCAGTAGCATTTGAATGTCATACCCAATCATATGTCTTTTGTCTCATCACTGGCTGACATCAAGGCAGTGGGGCTTTGAGATGATATTTCCTCCCCTGTTCTGCTCAGTTCAGTCAAGCTAGGGTGGTTATCTTAACTTCCATTCTCTTTGTTCTTTCCAAAGTGTAACATCATCGTAAGGGGAACCAGGACTACCTGAAATGAGTCCCACACATTGAGTTTTTAATTCATATCTGTTGACAGCACTTCTCCTCCTGAGATTGCAGTCACCTCATTCTTTCTCTGTGTCTCACCAGTTTTAAATAAATCAAGCCATTTCTCCTGTATTGACCTGACAGTTTCCTTTTAAGTAATTGTATTTTATCACAATAATGAGTAAATCAGTAAATCTAACCACTTGCCTTCCACTTAACCAGCCTCTGGGCAAGGTTAAATTGTCACTGCAGCAAAGAAGTTTTACCTTGTCCCTCTGTATTTCTGCTTTGTCTGCGCTCTACAGCTGGAGCCAACAGATAACATCACCTATAAATGTCAGCTTGAGTATCATCAATCTCACCCATTTCAAATCTTTTTGGTCACAGAGCAGTTTATCCAGAGATGTCTTTTAGTTTTTAAGCATTATAGCCCAGGAGGAGACCTCTCTACTCTTCACACGCAAGGGGGAAGGCATCAAGGAATGCAAGAAAATTATAATATAAATCTCAAGGGAAACAATTTCCTTTTTCCTAAAATCAATCATAGTGGCATTCATATGAAGAAATAGCATGAAGCTTCTTCATCTCTTCTGTTTATTCGGTTTATGCATCTTGCAGAAGCATTTAGAAGCTAGCAAGTTATTTTCTAGGTGATGAAAACACCAAAGATACAGGATTAAGCTACAGTAATTAGTTGTCCAAATCAGACAACATCTGCATAGACTTTCTAATGAGTTGTAAGCCTGATCTATAAAACGGGACACCAAAGCAGTTCCAATAATTTGCTTGTACTATTTGACATTATATTTTTATTGTTAGAACCATGCTTTTTATTGTTAGAATCCAACTAATGTCCTTACAGTCCGATAGAGCCTTCCTATACATATTTGGTCTCCTTCTCTCTAATTCAAGTTTTTCATGTTTTGCCAGAGACCTACAAAGGAAGAAGTACCCAAATTGAAAAGATTGAAAAAAAATATACTCTATCTCCAAGAGATTATCAGTCTCACCAAAAACCTATTTTCTTGAGATGACTAGCCAAGTTCAACACATTCTAGTTTAGGTTAAATAAAATCTGGGTTATATTCTACAGTAATGCCTCTTCCTTTTGTTCCTGAATTCCCAGATACTTCTAGTCAGGGACCTGCTCCATAGAAACTGTTATTTCCCAGATTTGTATTTTCATAGCAGCTAAAACAATTTGACCTCAGAAGAAAAAATGAATCACTGATTTTCTATGCATTAAGTATCTTATATATCTTGTACCACATTGACCAGCCTCTTAATGAGCCTTCTTTGCCAGCATTATTGGAGAAGAACAAAAACTTGTCTTCCCTAGTCCACAGAGCCAAGGGATGTTATGTAGTTTGTGGAGGAACCTGATTATCAGAGAGGAGGACAAAAGCCTTTGCAAGTTAATGGCAAAGCGTCTAGTGCTTGTGAGGCCCCTGAAGCATATGTGAGTTTAGGATGAAGATTATTTTTTTTTCCTACTTACTCCTTTGTTCTTATAAATGCCCACAATACACACCTGGGGAGGAAATCCGTGGAGTCATCTGTCAAATCCCTCTTTGGGAAGATTAACTGAAACATTAGGGAGATTAAACAAACATACTATGTTTTCATCCCCAAATATCAATGCCAGACAGATGAGTTGATGTTTTCTTCACACAGGATGCCGTGTGACGTGACAGTGTCAGTTTATTTACAGTCCACCTAATCACAACTTATAGAAAGGTGCATTGAGAGATACTGCGCAAGAAATCCGTATCACCCAGAAAGGAAACCAGCTCTTGCTGAATTCATTATGGCAATTGCCTCTGAATAACACTTAAACACAAAACAGCTGAACAGTTTTAGTTTTGGTTTTTTCGCAGAACTTTTTTCCTCTCCCCTTAGTAGCTCAAAGAACTCTCCCTCCACTACAGTTATTCCACTGAATAATATTAAATTCCTGATTTGGGGGAAAAAAACATAGGAAAAAAAGAAAAATATTTTCTATGTGGGAATTTGAAGATGATTCTCTAATCCAAGCTGCATATAGCATATATTCACACTATATAATCCTAAATTATATAGATCTATAAATTGTTATGTATATGAAGCTGCAGAATGCTGATGAGATTTCCGTATTAGTTTAAAAAAAAAAAAAAGGTTAATAACTACTTTTAAGGCATTATTTTACTTTTAAAAATACACAGAAAATTCAAAACAGATGGACTGTAAAATAATTCTAAATATAAATTTTTAAAATGGTTTCCATTACATGTATAGCCTTTGCCTTGTACTTGCTGTTAGCTAAGTTTATTCAACAACGTGATGCAAACAGGATGTCTGGATGCTGCCATTTCCTTCCTCTTCTTCCTTGCTGGACACAGAAAACTCTTCATAGATAGCAATTATCAAGTGACCAAAGGATCTGTTGGTATTAATTTCTCCAAGTTAAATTTAGTCTGATACTCAGACTATCACATTATATATCAAGGCATGGGAGAGGAATATCTCATTCCTAACATGGAACTAATGCAAATTTAGAAGAAAAAAACATGTAAAGATGATTGCTTTTTCAGTCCAAGAACACAACAAAACCACCAGCGTGTGCTGACATTGATGCCCAATCCTCCATTTTGCATATGCATCTTAACTGGCACACTGTAGCTGTGCTTTCTAGTCTTAATGGTTAGAGGACATGGTTAACAGAGGCCCATGTCTGCTGTAAGGTCTTTCACATCAGAAGAAACATGCAAGAAAGAAACACATAAAATGCTTTCCCTTACCACTTCCTATATGTAAAGAGACCATTTACATGCAGCTTCTCCAGAAAAAAAAAGCTTGAGAGTGTGTAAGAGGGGATCGCAGCTCACAAAGATAAGCTGAATGGTTTTCTCAGGGCTAGAAAACCAGAGTCAATGCCAGACAAGAAAGGGAGGCTGGATGTCACGAGCCCAATTCTTCTTTGACTATAACCCCATACCAGTGATGTCGATAGATTTCCACACAAAAAAGCAAGCAATAGAAGCCCTGGATCTGTTAGCATGTACCTTTTTCCAATTCTACAAACTGTTAGAGTTTTCTACTATTTTTTTCTTTCTGAATAATTATCCATTTACGCTGACAAAGCTCTCTATTTACCTCTTATAAACATAACAGCATTTTCATCTCTATCCCTATTTTGAATCTACCATATCTTTAGTGTTTTTCTCACAATGTTACCTTCTAATTTCTGAAATACTCCAAGTATATTAAATTTCCAAAATTCCTTTTTCTCATTTCTATGCTTGCTCTGAAAAAGGCATATCAACATTAACATTCTGAACTGAATCACATTTGTAACTTGATGTAGAGGGTTAGTCTGGGATGGGCAACTCCCAGACTGTCATCATACTAATATTAATTCTTTGTGTGATTGCAGACAAATTAAATACCTTCCCCAGTTCCCCCAGAAACCAAAGGGAGATAAAAAGCACATATTAATTGGCGCAACACTACACAAAGTTTGAAAAGATTCTTGTTCCAGGCGCTATAAGCACAGATGCAGCAAAAGCAATAAAACACTGTATCTAAATATTTTTCTCATCTGTTTCTTTATGAAAGTCACTTAATGCTAGGTATATGAAAGACTTTTATAGCCTTTCTATTATTTCTCAGTCAGTTAAAAACTCAAGTAACCAATTCATAGTACAGAACATTATACTGTGACTCACTACAGAGAGATGTATGGAGGTGCCATTTTTTCTCCCTCTTTACCCTTAGAAAAAGCGAAGCATAGATGATCAAGGTCACCAAGGAAACTCTCCCCAAGATTTCAACTCATTCTTTCGCAGCTTTTATTGGAATAGTTAAAAAAGTAAGATACATTTTTGAAAGAATTTCTCTCAGCGTCATAAAGACCTTATATTCATGACAAATATAAAAAGTAAGAACTCGTGAAAAAAGGACTCTGAATATCCTTGGAGATATTCAAAAGCTGTCTGGACATGGGCTTTGGCAGCCTGCTCTGGGTGGATTGCACCAGGTGACCTCTGGAGTCCCTTCCAACACCATGCAGTCTGGGATTCTGTGATTCTCCAGCATCGCTGAATTCAGCAGTCCCTAAGATAGAACATGATAGCTATTACCAATTCGATGTCTCGTGTCTTAGAGATAGCATCACCGAATTTATGTAGAGATGAGTTTTTGTTCAGAGCAAGGCAGTCAAGGAGTGCTTTTATGCAGCAGCAACACTCCTCTCTGTCCAGATTTCTCTGCTGTCAAATGAATTCATTCCATGAGTACTCCCATAAAGTTTAAAGAAATTAAAACCTGAAGTAGTTAAATAACTCATAAAGAAGAAATATTTTTCTAGAATTCTTTTCACTGTAAATGGCAGAATAAAATGTGAACCTCTTGTGCCCATAAGAGCCATCTGTCTTTAAGATTTTAAAAATGGTACAGGACCTTCAAAATGGAACAGATCAGCATGTTTAATGAGGCAGAGATATCCAAAAGAGCTAAGCATGAGTAGGAAAGTTCCAGAAGTCCTGGGATTCCAGTTCTATCACAAGTTACTTGAGATAAAATCAGAGTAGGTAAGGTGACTAACAAGAAGTCTTTATTCACATGCACATCTTTAAAGCCAGGATAACAGTATGCACTAATCGTTAGCACAGATGATGTTAAAGAAGTGGCTTTTCTACTCTATCCGCTAATTTATTAGTTAGAATGGAGTGGCCATCAGAAACCTAGGAAAGGGAGAGATGATTTCAGTCCAATACTGCATTAGTCCAGACTTAGCTAAATTTGAAAAGGATCTGAATCAAAGGTTTTAGAAACAGCCTGTCTACTCAAGAGCAGCCAGACTTCAGAAGGGTATTGCTAAGCCACTTCTTAAAACCTTGAAATTCAAGGTTAGACAGAGAATGAAAGTTTCCTTGGAAGGCAGTACTACTAAATCCTGCAGGCATAGATGTCAGTTCTGTGATAGCAACAAGCTGAGGTACTGAGTGGAAAAAAGGAAGAAATTTCTCTTTCATTAAGAATTAGCTCATCTTTGCCAGAACTGACACTGATCATTACAACTGAAAGCTGTAGCAAAGTGTATTGATGGAATCACTAGGATTTGGCTTTAGAACTAGAGGATATTTTCAGTAACTGTTTTTAGCCCCATCTGAGGCAGTAAAACCCAATCTGATGAAAGTTTTTATTTGCTCAGTGGTAGATAAACCTTCCCAATTTAAAGTAAAAAAGTTTGAAATTAAGAGGCTGAGTGCAAATAAATTCATATCATCAATGACATATTCACAATTCTACAAGCTTCATGAACAACAATGTCTAGCTATGGGACACTACACTGAATGAGTGGTTTGTATGTCCAAAGAGGAACATAAAGAGTGGTTGTATTCCCTGCTGTTCATTGGAGGCTTTATGCTACATAATATATTAATTGTCCACTCTTAAAAAGAATCACAGAAGAAGGAGGAAGGCAGACTTCTAACATTACTGCCATTTAATAGAAATTACTAGGGAAATCATAAATCCACAACAGATCTTTTTCTTTCTTCACAATACTTTGCTCCCTAATATCAGCCATCCCTTTTTGAGAAACTGTAAGTGCATGAGTGAAGACTCAGACTGAAACGATCATTTGACTTACAGAGAGGTGCCAAACTCTCTGTCAGATCCCAATACCAGGTCACACCCCAAAGTTCCCAAGATCCACACCAATAAATGATCAAGATTTGCTTTGCTGCACATCTTTCCAGAAAAGGACTAAGACACAGCAGTGACATAAGTAAATGAACAATCTCCCCAGTGGTGATGGTTTATTTCCAACTGCATCCATTTCCTAGGCCAGTTACTACAATTTGTTCTTTGCTGATCAGGTGCTACTTTATTTAAATATTCACAAATCAAAGGTGGCAAAATTGGAATGAAGCAACTGGAGGATAAAAGAAGAATTGATGCTTATGTTTCAGTTGGATACCAGGCTCCTCTGTCTCTCCATTTGTGACGCCTTTGTATTTGCTACCTATGAAGCCTGATAAGCTTTTTGAACCTTTGGAGGGAAATTATTAAATGAAAAAAAATATTCTCTAATTATGTTTCTTTTTGGGTCTGATGCTTACATCCACTGCAACTACATGGTCCTACCAGCCTCTGGTACGCTAGGTAAGAACTTCCCATACCCAACTGTTTTGCCAGTCTAACCTAACAAGCCTATGGCTTGGAATGGGCTTCTTTTTATTATTTTTCAACCTTTTTTATTTTTAAACAGATCAGTTTCTGCCAATATGAGTCCAGTTAGCTTTATGCTCACAAGAACAGCTGTGCAGGCCAAATACTTGATGTCCACACCTTTAACAGAAATTTCTACTGGACTGAATTTTCCACAAATGAAAAAATCAAGACATCATAGAGCTAGATGAGACTGTTACATCTAAGACTATGAAGAGGCTCTCCCTGTGGATGTTTCACTGCTTTTAAAAGTTAAATATGGCATACATTCAGACACTGATCGTGAAAGGCTTTTGCTCAGTAGCTAGACAAAGAATCAGTGGTGCCTACAGCCACATGAAAAAAAGTTTACATAGAAACAATATAACACCAGAACTTTCAGTCAGAAATCATATAATTATAATTTTTTTTTTTTACACTTGATTTCTGAAAGAATGGTACGAATGAGCCAAATTAAGTACAAATGAAAGCTCCAGGTAATGAAAAAAAATATAGCAGGTAGTCTCAGTTTTAGGGTAGTACCAATATTCCCACCTCTGCTCTGAATGTAGCAACTTTCATACAGAATATTTTTGCAAGTTCTGAAAAATCCATCACTTCAAAATCCCAGTCCACCCTGAACCTCAGACAGAAACACTAGAAATCTAAACTCACAAGTGTATAAGGAAAACGAGAAAGACATAATCAATTATCACATCCTTTTGTTGCAACATGCTGCAATCGATGGCAGAAAGTACAATTCATACACTGCCATGCTTAGAAGCAAGCATAGTCAACTGAATGCATTTTGGGGTACATTAAAATTTTTTTCATATCCTTTTATGACTGCTCTAAGCAGAATAGACACCAGGAAAATTTAAGTTTATTAAGAGGAATAAGTGCTCTCACCCTAACCTTAAAAAAGCAATATTGAGACAGAGTATGATGTCCATACCTGAATTTACTACTTCAGAAACATTCTATTTGACACAGTGGTCATGAATGCTTTGACCTGTAGTAGACCTGTAAAGACCTGTAAAGAAATTATCAGAGAAAAACTGAGTTACAATCACTAGGCAGAAAAGTAGGTATAAGACACTGAAGCCATAATACTGTGTAACTATTAGTCAAACAGTTAAAATGTTCCAAACTCCAGGTCTTCTGTCTGACAAGTGACAATCACTTACAACTGGGAAGGGAAGCAGCAAAAGTTCTTCAATGCAGCACAGAAAATTCCTGTCAGAATTCAAGGATGCTCTAGAAAATGCTACTACCTACAGGAAGCATTATTAAGCACCCACTGATTTTCTTTTTCCTTTAATCTGAATCATTTTGAAGGTTAATGAAGGCTTGAATTTTCAAGCCTGAGTCATGGCTCTGTCTTCACTCAAGCAATTAAGTTGTCTGTCAGCCTCAATTACGCAGTTCTACGAACAGTTAATATTCAGCACAGAAACAGAGATGCTGGATTAAAAAAAAAAAAAAAACAAAACACAAAAAAACCCATGAGCATCTTGACTCTAGCCATTAGAAAAGCAGCAGAAGCACAGACAGATTTCAAGCAAGCTTGCTTAGGCACAGGCAGAAGTACAAAACCACAAGTGTGCAGCAACCAGTAGAAGCAGAGACAGACACTCCAAATACACTTTGGGCAGCGAGGCAGCAGTGGCACTGTGGGGAAAAAAAAAAACAACAAACAAACCCAAACCAAACTGGAATTGATATTCCACTGCATTTACCTCACCTCCACCCTCTATAACTATAACCATCCTGGTATTCCCCTGTCTCTGAAAAACAATGCACTGGCTCTCCCAGCGGCAGGATAAGCATGGCCACAGTCTGTGCACAAACCAGCATAGGTACGTGTCTCTCTGTGACATGAAAAGTGGGCTGGGTGTCCAAAAGCTTTTGTTTTCCAGCTGTATCAGTTGATCTAAAAGAAGACCTTACTCTCTCAACACATTGATGTATCTAATCTCACACCCACGTGAACTGCTTGTGAGGAGATGGTCAAGTTAACCCACAGGCAGATGCTTACAATGGCACAACTTTATACAGAGTTTTTCAGAGCTTCTTCTTCATTTTCAATCTATTGTATTTTTCCAGAATGTAGGGCACCTGCCTCTGGTGAGCTATTGATAACGCAGGAGGGCTGTGTAAGGGGAACGTGTCCACAGTGTTTTGCAAGGAGCATCGTATCTGCTTGCGAGTATTATCATCAGGACATATGGAAAGGACAGGGAATGTGTTTTTTTCTTTCATAACTCCCACGTCATTTCCATAAAAAAAAAAAATAACTGATGAATATGCTCCTAGAGTCAATGAATTTATCTTTCCAGAATTAAATCAGTATGTTTAAAGAAAAGTTCACCCTGTGTTCTTTCACTGAGTATCCATATTCTGCTGCAGATATAAAGAATCGAGATGGAGTCAGCAATCTCTGCTGCCATCTTCTGCTGTTACTTTTTATGCAACCAGTGAACAAGGGACAAAAATACTAAAATCCCATCCTTTCCAAAAATGAGTGTAATAAATGAAAGGCTATAAATCAAGAATCAAAGCTGTGTCACACAATCACAGAAATTTGGGAAGAAAATATCTCTGTGAATCACACTCTATCACCTTCACACTACAGGATTATCCATTATGGTGTGTTCTCCCATCTAATTGAGGCTGTTTTATCTCTCAGGATTTTTATATTCTCCACAAAAGCTTCTTTCTCCTATTACTCCCTTAGAGCCGAAGACTGCTGCCATTTGTCACAGAATAGAGATGCACTCTGCAAGTGACGTCATCTTATCTTAATGGGATACTAATCCACTTGATCCAGGTTCTTGAGACCGTATACATCTTGGGGCACACCAATAATTTGCCTTCTCCCTGTTGTATCAATATTTCCCCCCTTCACTGGTCATTTCCTCTCAAATCTCTCAAATCATTATTAGTCCTCCTTCTTGTCAATGTTTGGTCACCAACCAAACACCATCAGAATGGTCTTTACTGTCTTTACTGAGGGACAGAGGTTGTTTGTCTCCCACTGTCCGAACCTCTGAACCTATCTTCTGAATATGGGACAATTAAACTACCTTTACCCTTTGCTCGTTAGTGACCTCTCATATTACCTTATCAGACCATTTCTTTCAAACATCAGTCTCACTTTTCAGCTCAACACCACCTCAATACTCTGTTGAAAGTATTAAATTGCTTTTACTAATACGCACAAAAGTAGTAGAACTAATAATGGTTTTCATAGCTGAAACTTGGTGGCTGAAGCTACTGTTTCGCTACAGGTTAAATTAATAGGTATTTGCATTATGATCTCAAGTCCTTGTCCCCTTCCTCATTGATACTCCTTTCTACGTAATGTTCTATATGCATGATCATCAGTGCTGGGTATACTCATCCTGAATGTTTCTGCTAGCTATAACCATGAGCAATTTTTCTTCATTGAATTAAATCCCATTTGTTTTATGCTTCCTTCAAATTTCAGTCATCTATCACACTACATCTTCTGCAATGAAATCATCAGCATATGTAAGATACTTTTGTCATAACTGGTCAACTTTTCTAATAGCTTCACCGAGAAACAGTAGGAATAAAATAGCGCCCTGCCTTAATCTAATGTCAGAGCTGTCAGATACGTAGCTGAATCTTCCTAACAGGTTTAGCAAGGATTCCCAATTCTTTTCTTGTAATTTTTGAGTAGACATGATACATCATCACACACTTTTTTAAATCTGAAACAAAAAAAAAAATTGGAAAAAAAAAAAATTTTTACTACATTCCTTTTTAATCAATGGAAGAAATATAGAGAACAAAAATATAGCCAGAATAAAGGAACTATCAGGAATAAATTAGTCATTGTATTTTGATTTCTTTGCTCAATGTTACCGTATATATCCAAGTGCTAGCCCTAGATTTTTAATCCTCTTCTTGATCTTCCTCTATATATAGTTGTAAATGCTTATCATCAGCACTGCCATCATCTTCCCATCAAGGGATACAAATTTAAATCTTTCAATTTTCATTTTGGTTCTTCATCAAGTACCCAAAATTGACTGACACAGATTTTTTTTTTTTTTTCCAGACAGACAGGAAATAAGTACTAAAATAAGTCCTCAGCCCAGCAAAAATTTAATATATGATTTGTTATCTATCTCCAAGAATAAAAACCTTTATTGTTGGTCTGTGCAGAACAGAGTTTTCATGTCAGATTTTAAGAACTTTCTAGAGACACCCACTTTTCTCAACTCTTGCACCACAATAACCTTTCTCAAAATAATGTCCCGTTAATTTTTTTCTCTTTGCCTTTTCTGTATTCTTTCTTGCTATCAAGCTACTTGCTGTTTCATACAAAATCATTTCTCATTAAATTTTGTCAGATGGTTGTTGTATTCTATCACTCAATCAATGTTTTTTTAACTTTCCTGCAGAATCTGTATCTAAGAATTCACATTTAAACAACCTCTGCCACATATGCTGCAAAACATTTGTGAACACATCTTTAAAATTCAAAGGGTAACATTCTACAGTATTAGTCATCGAGCATAAAGTATCCTCAAAGAATATGCATAGAGAAGCACAAGTATATAAGAAGTCACACATGACTTTTTTAATATTAGTATTATAACCAAGAATCTGTTCTGCCCTCCTTTCCCTTGATGCCTCAGATTCCCTGTTAAACACTTTCATCCTTTCATTGTACATTTCCCAAATGTGGTTTCTGTGACCTGGGAAATCAAAATAGATTTAAGGCTAGGCCAGCTTGCTTTCTGTACCCTCACAATTATTGCAGCAAGAACCTATCTCTTCTGCAACACCTGAAAATGTCTTCCACATCATACTATCTTACGTTCAGCATCATTCTACTTCACTGGAGCATTCTCTATCAAAATATGTTTGGAAAATACGTATTAATCTTTTTTGCTTAATCTCTATTCTGTTTTTCTTTAAACGTGAACTCTATAATAACGTTTCTAACTGCGAGCCTTACCTATGTGAAGAGACATTCAATAGTAACACTCTGCCTTATTTGTTGAGCTAAAGTTGGACGTAGTTTGAGAGAAAGGCTGAAGTAATGGGAAATGTAAGAACGCTTTCTTTTGTGAGCAGGAAGGAAAACAGGCTTTACCATGATTACATTTAATTTTGTTGGAATTTCTGTAAAACAGAGTACTCTTCATTCTTTCAGATATATTCCCAGATCACAAGACAACAGAGAGCCCTGTGTTCAAAACAGTATAGAATGCAATGTGAAAACAAGTTAAATGAAAGAAAAGTGAAACAACACATGCACAATTTCCAAGCATCTGTTCAACACCACAGTTTGTTTCTTCAACATAAGATAAACAAATACAGGAGTTGAAAGTACAAGAATATACACAACCTTCAGTAACCAGGGAGTTCATGAACACGGTTCATCATGGTTTCTGTGACTTAGGTAATCAAATATATTGAGGGCCACTTGCATTAACCCATCTTGTAGTCATATTACCACAAAACTGAGAGCCCAGATCTCACTAGCAAGCTAATCCTTACAATTGCAGCTTTGTGAAAACAAGACTTTCAGTCTTGAAGTATCTAAACTAAAAATAATTTGTGGCCTATTGTCAACTTCATTTCTATGGAACTTAAGTACTTGGGCCTCTGCAGAAATGGGTACATAAGAACAACAAAAAAAACTTACAGCAAAGTCATTTTTAAAAGGAGAAATTAAAAGGAGACAAATCACAGTTTTCCAGTTTTCTCCTCCTATTTTTCCTAAATTCTCAAAAATGTTAATAGCCAAAAATCAGCTTTGTCATTCTTTGTGTGTGACTATGTTCAAGTTAGATTTTCAAAAGTGACTCCTAGTTTCAGCAATCTCAATTTGAATTTTCAGTTTCCAATTTTCTACTGCTTCAGTTCTGAAAGAGTTACACCTATACAGCTGCTGCTCTTATGGTCATTTAGCGCTTGAGAAACTGACTTCTGGCCATGTAAAAAAGAGTAATCAAAAATCACCTACAAACACATAAAAATGAAATGTTAATATTAATGAAACAGGAAATACTTTACCAATCTGCAATCTTTCCCATTTAATTTAGTCTACAAGCCAATTCACCATTGTGTGAAGAATGTGTCAAAGAGTAGGTTAAGCAAACAACTTGCACTTTGTTATGAACGAGCTACACGACACAGATTTCCAAGCCACTAGTTTTAGTAGTTCACCTATTTCTTTCTGCTTCAGAGGACAAAACACCTATGGTTGTTTATCAACAGCACAATTCAAACATGTTCCTTTAGCTATCCTTAACCTTAGGCTTCCTGCAAATACGGGTGCCAGGCTGCGCACATTTCACTGAATCCTGCAATATCTCTGCATAAAAGTATGTCTTTTGTTTTCCTCCAGATGACTGGCACAGTGCATTGCTGAATTGTGCATCAGCAACCACAGTAGTACCCTTCCCCAGAATCGGGAAAAGAGTCACAGGATTTTTCCCTTTAATTTCTAAAGTACAAAACACTCCAGTTTCCCCTGGTGACATTATGCTTTTGTGATGAAGTCTAGATTGGATTTAGTTATTTGCTCCAAATAGTAGATTAGAGGAATGCATGAATATTAATTTGCAGCAAGTTTTGTAGACTCTGTTTACAGTAATTCTATGATTACTCTCTGGTAATTGTGTACTAATAATGCTAGTTGTTTATATACAACTTTGGAAATAAATAAGAAGCAGCGTCATTAGCAACGGACTCTCAAGAGCGATTTCATAATGAGAATAAATTTTCCCTATTTAATATGGAGAGGTTGCAGATATATTCAGATACAGACAGGTGTAACATCACTAAGGCAGTCAGACAGATGCAGTTAAAAACTCACAAACATTTTTGGCTGGATTTGCATCCACTACCTTTTGGGCATTTAACTGAGGCACGTAAATTAAGAATCTAGTCTTATTCCATAGCCAAAAGATATCATTATAAGCCAATTTAGGCTACCAGAGATTGGCAATGAAATCAGAGAGCGGAGTTAAAATTAATACGCGGAGTATAGGTCAAGGCTTTATTGAGAGGTCTGGAATAGGGCTTGTCACAGTTTTAAACACATTTAAACACAAAAAACGAATCCAAAAGAGTCACAGGATTGGTGTGAATACCAGCCTTCAGTGGAAATTATGACAATGATAATTCTGAACACACATCTTCCTGCACCACTGTGCAATTAGGGACTATCTGACTGAAGTCACGAGTAAAATTGCACCTTGTAAACTGAGATTCAGGAATGATCCCCACTAAAACATGGGGATAGTATTACATGACTAAGCCCATCTTGGAGTGACACCTGCGCTACTTCACCTACTATTTCCTTGACACTTTTTTCTTAGATATACATGTTCTTTGCCTTATGCACCAAACTGATAGCTACTGAGCAGTTGCTCTGCTGTGAGCAATTAAATAGCTGTCAGGGGGGGCAATACATGATGATGGATTAGGCAGCTCCTATCTGTTTTTCAATTTTGGTCAGTGAAATTTGGAAAGAACTTCAGCATCTTTGGCTGAAAGTCTCTCCGTTAATGCCAGTGATTAATTATTAACAAATGTGCTGTTATTATTTTAATAAGCCTCTCAATATGCTTATTGAGCTGTAGAAAAGCTTCCACCTCTTAAAAAGTTTGTTTCAAAGTACAGACACCCATTCTGTTTCCAGAAAGAGCCTGTATCCATCCCCCAAGGGGACCTGCTGTGTGCAGAGATGGAGCCCTGCAGCATTTTGATTTCATAAGAACAGCAGGAGAGGTCATAGCACAGAAAGACACAGTCCTCCAGCTCCTGTTCAAGTACAGTCTGGAGGTCTGGACCCAGATGAATAACCCACACGACCCTCACCTAATCCGCTAAAAAAATTCTCTAGGTGCTTATCACTCTCCCATCAAGGAAGACCACATTTTCACTGCCAAAGGGATCTCAGAGCAGTCACAGGCCAGGCACCCTCAGACAGGTTGCCCCTGAGTGGCTCCAGCCATCACAGCAACCCTAGCGCACCTCATCAGGACCCAAAAATCACACACAGGCTACAGCACTTCATGAGAAAGTGTGAGACCGGGCATTAAACTCACCACCGTTCAGGGATGTTGCTCCTTGAGAGAGCACACCTCTGCCCCTGCCTGTGTGTACTGTTTACACTTAGCATTGCTTCATCCATAACTCTGATCATTCACTGATATTTCTAGTCTCACTGATTGCTCACTACTTCTACCATGTGCTTCTCCACCCTCTCAGTGATATTTTTCACTCCCTTCTTCTGTATCAGTCAATACTTGGAGTAAGTCCTTTGGATTCTGTGGATCCCAGAAAACTTTGGTTGGAGGTATTTACCTTCTTTATAACACACTTAGAAATATTGTGTAAGGAGATGGGGACCTAAGACATAACAGATATGTCTGTATGCATCCTGAGTAAATGCATATAGTCGTTACCACCCTCACAATTCCATTGCCAACTTTTCCAACTGCTCATGTGGCCTACACCTGTGACACTATTATGACATTATAGTCATAATCTTAGCTTCTAGAAACACTTTTCCATCTCCATATGGATTTACTGATATTACTGAGTCTTACCGAGCAGTTCAATGTGGCTCTTGGAGGAGATAATGTAGAAAGAGACTTGAATTCTTCACTCAAAAAAGATTTTCTATTTAGCATTTCTGTTATTATTCTGGTATATGTCCACCAGAGCTTTCATGCTTATTTCACTGGATGCTTGCTTATTCGGACAGTGAAATGTGAATTGTGCGGTTTAAGGGGTTTCTAACCATTGCAGCCCACTGGATAAGAAGTTTGACCTCTTTTTCTTTTCCTATCCACCAGCTGGAAAACTGACTTCAAACTCAAACAGGCACTGAAAATGAAATATCAGATTTATTTTAGCATAAATCAGGCACATAGAAGATTCTTGGTAAAACACCTGTGCAGCCACAGAAACTACTGCATATTAAAAAAGCATTAAAGGTCAAAGGTCAAGATTAAAAGGAGAAAAGATTATGTGCATTTCCACATAAAGTCTTCTACTCAGAGAAGGAGCATGTAGAAATCTCTGGGCAGATGTGTCCATGTCACTGTTGTTTTCAAACACATTTGTTTTCAGATCACAGCTCTGTTAAGATCATTAATCTTGTGATTTAACAAGGCAACAGTTAATATAATAATTTGTCGTGGGCTGTTTTATTGTATAAGCAGCATGAGGGAAAAATCTTTGAGCTTGGAATGTGGACAGAGAAAAGTGAGAACGAGGAGACATGTACTTGCCTCTGTCAACAGCATGCTGTCTAACCTGTCTCAAAAAATGTGAGGAATCATCTGGTCCTGTGAAACAGCTCTGTTGTAAGAACAAATTAATTCTCCTAAGTAGTCTCAAAATTCTCAAATGACAGAGTTAAGTCCTGATCCTCATTCCAGATAATGGCACGGAAAAGGATGGGGTATCTTCTGTAACAGATGCTGGGTGGCTATGGTTATTAAAATACAAAAGAATAATAATTGTCAAACAGACTCTTACTATGGGCTCTATAGGACCCACTAAGACCATACACCACATCCCAGTTCTTCCTTCCATATATGTGCTCTGCATTCTCTGTATTTTGCTATGCTCAGAGGCAATGCTGAGGAGACAACTGAAGCAAGTAGGCTTGGACTAGCAGTCAGAAAATGGTCTGTAACTCAGTATTTCTTCTATGACTTTTGCTTGTGGATAAAAAGTGGCCAAACAGACCACTGTTGCAAACGTATTTCTTATATAGAACTATATAAGCAAGGGAATCTTGGGCTTTAAATCTGCATTTGAATCAGATTAAGTAGTACCACTGAATACACAAGTTTCACTCTAACATGTATTTCTCTTTGCACAGATGGCAGATGTATGTAATTACAAACATTTAACTGCACTATAACTTCTTCACTGATATGATTTCTAGTCCATGTTGCTGAAGAGCTATATACACTGTCCTGTAAAGAAAACAACAATCAAACCATAATGCTTATGTTGCTTACTGTCATACTAATTCTAAATCCCAGGACTCTCAACTGAAATCTCACTTGTCCTGAATCACTCCTCTTAGCACCTTTGTTCCTCAAATATTTGTATTCAAAGGTTCTCAGAAATAACATACATTGCAGGATGGAATGAATTATGATTGATGCATTTTTCTTTACTGTTTTTCTCTGAGTCCTATTTGAGCTTCCCATGAAAAAAAAAAAAAAAAAACAAGTCACAAACAAGAACACATTTCAAGGAAAATAATGAGAATAGACTGGTGAAATGTCTTCACTGAAGAGACACTGAATCCTCAGACTGATATTGTTTACCTGAGGTGAGAGAACTCTAAAAGGATATGACAAAATATACAAAATCAATTACTAACTATGAAAAGGGGAATCAACACCTGTGTTCAACTGAAGAGAACGATCTGTGATCTTTGTCTCCATATTCATGAAGACAATCAATTAAATAGGTAAATTGCAAAGGAAATCTCTTTCATCCTGCATAACTAAACTGCAGATATTTTTATCAATAGATATCTACTAGAATTTGAAATTATTTAACAGAGATTGAACATTTGTAAAGATAATAAAAACATCCACAGACTCAAGAATAAACACTTCTAAACATTTTCAGGAAAAACTAAACACACTTGGGCTTTGAGGGTTAAGTCGGATCCCTTACGACATTCAGAAAGTTAGATCCCATGAAATAAATATTTTTGGTAAAGCAGCAGTTTATGTTTAGAAGTTGAAGTTAACTGAAATAAGGCAAACACTTAAACAGTAAGTGTTCTAATCAATGCCACAACTCAATCAAGGGTCTAGTGGGCTCTCCACAGAGAGAATCTTCACAGGAGGATTGTTTTTTGAGGGAGCTGTTTTGCTTTTTTATTGTTGTGTTTGTTTTCCTCCTGAACTATGCTAGTCCATCACAGCCCCTGGACTTGAAGCAAGAATTAAGTCATGGAAATCCTCTGTATTCCACAAGAGGTCAGACTAGAGGATCACAATAGTCCCAACTAAAAATCTGTAAGTATGTAAGATTTGACCTGAAAAATGACTTCTCCATTTTGATGAGTGTATCACTCAAGGAGAAATCTACATGTAAAAGATGGACTGACTAAAGCCTATATAGGGCAAGACGTCTGGGTCCTGACACTTTACTTTCCTTTGACCTCTGATACAACTGCAGATAAATCCGTTAATCTCTCTGTATTCTTACTTTGCACAAGCATAAAATATAAACAATATGTTCCCACAGCATAGTCTGTTGAGCTGCTTAATTGGTAAATATTTGTAAAGGGAATCTAAATCCTTGGATTAAAGAGGAAAGAGACATGCAAATGATTATTGAATGCAGGTGTTCACAGCTTTATAGTAGCAGAGAATGTTATCCTCCCTTGTACATTATAACGTCTTAGAAATAAATGTCAACTGTAATTTTAAAAGTACTAAGAACAAGCATAATAGGCCGTTCCCAGGTAATTTATCCTTCTTAGCCCCAGATGACAGGGATGAATTTCCTGCATCTTCATGAATCACCTTAATGTAGTCACTCAGGAGATGTGTAATAAGATTTGTATATTTGTAACTTTGCAGGGATGCAAGATTTGCAATTCAGTTTTGAAATATCAGCTGTTTCTTTTCACATTTCTTCCAAAGGCTTTGGCAACCACTTTTCCAATAGATCATGTATATCTGTCTGTGCACTATTTCCTTGCCTAATAAGGAATTTGTCTGCTTAAGATTCAGGCAAAAGGCAACTGAAGCATAGTATTGCATCAGAAAAAGGCTTGGACATACACATAGGCTAACAAAGACTTCTCCTGAACATGCAGAGGTTGTTTGGCTTGAAGGTCGCAAGTGCCATGTCTCCAGTCGCCTGTGGACCTCTGCAGCATACTTGGAGCTGACAGACAGTCACCTAACATCCTGTGGGAAGGAGGGTCCATCTAGCCCTGTGCTTTTCAGACGATTGGTGAAGTGTCTTGACATTAACCTTCAAGCCCCTTACAATCATTAACCAATTAGTTATTAGGCAATCACCCCTATTAATTATATTTCCAAAAGTGTTTGCAGAGCCTATCAATAATGTTTCCATTACGGTTAAATTCAGTGACTGCAACTGAACCACAGGAAATAATCACCACCACAATTCTTTTTATTCTATTTATTAAATTAATTTATTGTGGTCATTTTGCTCTTCCCTTTTTTTTTTTTTTT